>CM059280.1:24577626-24913941 GCA_030347295.1 Setipinna tenuifilis
GTGCGGTCTCGGGGCGCAGAGTGGACATAATTCTGCATGTGAATAAGGGGAGCGGCTAACTAAAAAGCTGAATAATAAGCTTTACATCTGGCTTCATGAATTATGGATTTGGATTTGGATTTGTTGATGAATGCTCGCCTTTATCGGGTGAATATATCAGCTGTTGTTGTGTTTTTTTTTTGTAGCTCCACATTCATAATGAATGACCAAAAGGGAGAGGGGGGCATTGTTATCATGACATCCAGGTGCTGCAGAACCACTTCAGGGGAAGAAAAAACTAGAACCAAAGGAGCTGGTTAAAACTGGGTTTTGTTTAAACAAAAAAAGACATCTCCAGTTCTTATATTCACAAGGATGGCTCTGGAGAAGGATCCCTCGTTGTCTCATGCAACGAGCTAAAGCTATATTCCTCTCGGCGGAGAGAGAGGAGTATGAATCAGAAACAGCTATCCCACACATTTCTCTCAGAGCCTAGTCCAACAACAACACTGTAATGTGCCTGAGCACTTGGCATTGTGGGCCAGCCAGAAACACTGTGACACTTTTTTTTTTTTTGGTTGGTTGGTTGGTTGGTGCGAACACAGTGCCTTCACACTTAGGCGATGATCAGTTCTCCGTCCCTCGTTCTCACGTCCCTGTATAGCACTGCTGGCACCAGGCTACTGTATATGCTCAAAATACACCCAAGGCCTCTACAGTGCAGAAGGTGCTGGGGCGGGCACACATTGTACCAGCTCAGAGCCCTCGCTATTGTTCTTCTGTTCATGTGCCCAGTGGTCCTTAAAAACAGGAAGATATACCACTCATTGCTACATGCACTAATACACTGGTAGACTGTTTGTATAAGCTTTAATAGCTGGGACTGCACACTGTATCAGCTCACTGTTTTAGTTACAGTATTGTTCCTCTGTTCATATACCACCAATCCTTAAAAACGGGAAAGAAAGGAGTTTTTTAGAGAGTTTTTAAGGAAGATATACTACTCATTGTAGTTTGTCCTGTGGTACACTGTTTGTACAGTCTTTGATAGCTGTGAGTGCATACAATGTACCAGCTCACCATTATTGTTATGTTCATATACCTCTGATCCCTAAATACAGGGAGACACCACTCATTTGCATGTGCTGTTTTACATTGTTTGCATTAGCTTTGCTACCTGGGAGTGTACACATTTTTCTAGCTTAATACTCTTTTGTCGATACACAGTCCTTAAACACAGTAAGATACCAGTCATTGGTTAATCCTGTTGTACTGTGTTTGTATGGGCTTTGATAGCTGAGGCATCCTCTTTCACATTGAAAGCACAATATCTATAAGCATATCTACAAAAGAAAACATAACTTTTAAAAACCCTACCTTGTAACAACAAGACATTTAGTTTGAAATAGTTTTCTACTGTATATTCAGTACTGCTAATTGCGTATGGTAGATTGTGTACAGTACTCCTTATTGTATCCTACAGTATATCCCTACCTACATGAACAGCAACAGCTCTTTGAGGTGGGAGAAAATGTTAAAATAGTGTTGAGAGTTAGGTGCCTGACCGGTCTGGACCTATTTAGTGTGAATTTTAACCCTGAACATAAGCATCATAGTGTCATAGCCAACTATGCACAAAATCCTAAACATAATATTGAACAACTATTTGTAGAAAGACACCAAAGCATTGGGGTCATTGGTAATTTGCCCCAAAATGAGACAATTCCATAAAACAGCGAATCCCGAATGACTGAACTAAGCAACATAGTGTGCAGTATATACTGCTAGTGGTCAATGCATACACAATTCTCTGTCTCTGTAAGGCAGCTACACACAGAGGTAGCATTCCCAATGAAGCATATGTGTTTGAAAATGGCCTGTATACATAAAATGTCATTTAATGGGCTTGTATAAAAGAGGCTGTGTGATAGGCATTAATGGATTAGTTTTCATGACAGCCGATTCAGATCCGCAGAGTTGCCCTCTTCGCAACCCGAACTAACTCTCTTTCTATCTCTGCCTTTCTCTTTCTCTCGTTCTCTGTCCCCCTCTCTCTCTCTCTGTCTCTGTCTCTGTCTTTCTCTCTCTCTCTCTCCCTCTGTCCAGGAATAGTGCCCTCACACATAATCATCTACTGGAGGGCAACCCTTTGCTACAGTATGAGGACACTGCTACGTTTTTACACAACATCACACACAGCCCATGTTGTGTTCTGATGGAAGCAGAGAGTGACCTCTATGATTATTCTAGTCAGGCTGACAAAGACGGGACAGAACCCAGTGGCTTGCCAGTTGCAGAATATAGAATAAAACCCTTCAAGCGATGAGTAGATTGAGTCTGCCTCAATCTCTTGATGGATGAGGAATGACATTGATTTGTAGGAGGTCTGGTTTGTTTACCACTGATGGAAATGAACAATATGAGAACTCACTGCTTCTTTCTCGTTACCCTCTATGTCATCAGCTACAGAGGGAAAAACACGTTATTTTTCTCTTTTTCCAGTTCTGGGAGGCTCAAATTTTGAAGTGGTCAGGAGATTTTCATCTCAGATTACGATGCCACGTGTGAAAACGTGCTGAGCTGAATCAATGGTGTCTGCAGTGATGGAGACAGTATATCTGTTTTCAGGGGGAGAGAGAAGCATGGAGCACATCACCAAATATCACAGTTTAGTGCTGCATAATGTGCCCAAGTTACACTAACATGACCCATATAACCTACAGATTTACAAATACATTCATTGTTTATGCTACATGAATGCTGTGCAAACGTTTCTCCTCTATACAAGCATCATTTTTTTAAATACAAATATTTGGTGACACACTGAAATTTTCCACAGATTTGTCTCAATTACATAACAAATGCTGACCTCTCAGATCAGAAAGACAATGGGCTATGTCCTTTCATTTGACTGTCTCCTCTAACATGTGTGGTGTGTTCAGTTTCGGTGGTGTTGTGCTCCCAAGAAGGGGAAGCGAGAGAGAGACACAGAGAGAGAGAAAGAGAGGTTGCCCTGGCAATAACATGGGCTCTTGTTAAGCATAGTACCATATGCTAAGCTCAACAACCGCTCCCCCAGTAAGAAAGATACTGATTAAAAACATTGCCACTTTATAGAGGGGTATGATGCACTGGAAGCCTAAATAACAATCCAGGTATTTCATTATATTCATGGATATATTAATGCTGGCATTACCCTCACACCTGTAAACCCATGTATTGCTATCTCACAATAAGAAAATATTCACTGTGTACACGCTGTATCACACAACTAACGAAATACACAATGCATGCACACACACATATAGATACACAGATACTGCCACTTTCCCAATGAATAAAGCATAAAGATCAATGACTTGCTTTGTTCACTGAAGATGCACTGTTTGATAAGCATCCATACACATTCACAGAAAAGAATCTATGCAGACTGAACCAAACGCCTGTTAGCAAAGACAATGAAAGAGAAAAAGCAGAGAACCCAAGTGAGCAAGAGGGAAAGACCAAAGGACTAAAGTGTGTGTGTGTGTGTGTGTGTGTGTGTGTGTGTGTGTGTGTGTGTGTGAGAGAGACAGAGAGAGAGAGAGAGAGAGAGAGAGAGAGAGAGAGAGAGAGAGAGAGAGATGTGTGTAGAGACACATGCAGCAACACTTTTCCTTACCTATTGGCTGGGAGTAGATGGAGGGAATGAGAACGACGGGTCATGTAGCAGCATTTATATTCACATCACAGAGAGCAGTGGAGCAGTGCGGAGGACGAGAAGAGAAGAGAGGGAAGAGAAGAGAGAAGAGGAGGAGAGACAGGAGGAGAGGGGGAGAGAAAAAGGAAGGTAAAGCTGGAAGATCAGGCGGGAGATGATGCCACCAAAGCAGAGGCAAAGCGTTTTCTCTCTTTCTCACTCTCCCTCTCTCTCACTCGCTCACTCTCTCTCTCTCCCCACTCCACTCTGTGCGCCAGACAGACCCCCTCCCCCTCAACTCAACGCTCTGCCTACTAAGAGGATAGAGAGAGGAGTCTGATGCTGCTTACTATCTCTCTCTCTCTCTTTCTCGCTCTCTCTCTCTTTCTCTCCCGCTCTCTCTGTATTTCTGCCTTTCTGAATCTACCATGCTCTATGTAACTATTTCTCTTTTTTCTGACAAGGCTGTAGGCAGGTATTGCTGCTGTGTGCCTGGCATTGGTGTCTTCTTTGTTTGCTGGATAGGGTAGAACTGCAGACTGTTTAGGTAGCTAGGTGTCTGTTCTGTAGCCTTGGCAACGGAGTGGAGGGAAGAGGAGAAACAGAAAGGGAGGGAGAGAGAGAGGGAAACAGAGAGAGAGGGAAAAGAGGGAGAAAGGGAGGGGTGAAAGTGTGTGTAGAGGATGAACAGATATCACGATTGAACATCTCTAAGCAATCTCAGCCAGTCATAATGTTGCCCAGCCTGGCGACATGACAGTGTTGCAGTCTGAACTTCGGCTTCTCCTATTACACTCCTCTGTGTGGATCATCACAGTCTTGCACTCTTCATATGTACTCTCTCTCTCTCTTACATACTCTCTCTCTTTTTTACACACACACACACACACACACACGTATGTGCATACAGACACATAAACGTGCATGTGCCCACACACACATTAGCAGAAAAATATGCAAGGATGCTGAAAGTCATACATATAAACAACTATGTGTACAGTTGAAATGTTAGAAGGCATGATATGCAATCCTTTAACCAGACATACATACAGAACGAGCGAAACAGAGAGGGAGAGAGAGAGAGAGAGAGAGAGAGAGAGAGAGAGAGACGCACTGAAGTGCTCCATTTTCCCTTTTGTTGCTCGGCACTTCTCTGTCTCTGTGTCTGCACATGCAAAGTGACAGAGCCCACCCACTCTCCTGCAGTGCGTATGTATGCAGTCTCCCTCCTCTCTCGAGCCCTTATCTGCTATCTGTGCTGCCCTTCAACCCAGTCACCTGCGAAGTACACAACGCACAGGGAGCCAACGAGGGGAGCATGAATGGGAATGTGCACACATGCGGTGAGACAGCAAACAGGTGCGCAAGGGAGCTGGGCTGCTCCATTGAGGTTGTCTGTCTCTCTTCCAGCAAGCAGAAAAAAACACCATGTTTAGGGCCTATGTCTAGTGCTTTTGGCCTTTTGGCCACATACCAGCCCGCAATACATGCATGTAAAGTGAAACTCTTTCAGAGTGAGAGGCCAAGTCATTTCGAAACAAGATGTTACTTCCATATTAAGCATGAACGCAAGCCTTCTGACAGCCATGCAGACATCAACTCTTCCTATAGGCTAGGCTCTCTGGTGAAAAGTCTTCTAATGTCTCAGTGGCAGCAAATAAATCCTGGTATTTATTCAATTAGTTGAACACCAAAGCAGTGATGTGCACAATGAGCTGCACCTACAGGAGAGCAGTGAACGATTTTCTTTTTAACCAATGATGTCAAGCGCCATCTACTGTTGAAAATGGGTTACGCACGGCTACAAGGATGGTAGGCCACTCTGAGCTGTATGCAGAAGTTGAAAAATTAGATAATGTGTATAAAGGAACTGCTTTCGACATCTTTATGTGTTAACTCCACAGGAACCACTGACATGTTAACCTTGTTTGCACATGTCTTGACCAGGCAGAGAAGTTAAACAGGATGGTGTGTGCCTTTAAGGTATTTCCCATTTCTTTTGGTGTGTTACACAGCTTTTGTGTATGTAGGCTAAATGTAATGGGAGGTTACTACAACCTAGCATATATGACAGAGGGAGTGACTGGTCTTCAAAGAAATCACATTTCATTTCAATTCAATCAAATCTCATTTGCTTCTCACGTTAGAAATGTGGTATTTTAATTCCAGATGTTTCTCTTATTTTTCTTCCAGAACTATGTCATGTCATCTGAAGGTGTCCGTTGAGAATCTTCTGCTTAGTTTAATCCAACTTAGGTGGTAGAGGATTGAAAATCAGCACAATCTCAGGGACAAGGACTGGCTAATATCCATTTATTGCAAGATGAAAAAAAACTGAGCATAATGTCCCAAATGCACAATGTCAATCTTTGCATACAGCGTTTTTTTTTGTATCCAGATACACCAGTCTCCCAATAAGCCAGTCACGAAACATGTGAAATATACTCCGGATTCTGCAGTGTTGATATGAACCATCTGAGCTCCAATTGAACCAACACCACTGAACAACAAGTATCTCGAACTCCAGCAGTACTCCTGTATACAACTATATACAATTTATACACTACAACTTTAGTGTAAATGATCTGAGTTTCTGACTCAATCAAATTCAATCAAAATGCCATTCATGATGGATTAATATCTGGTGAAGTATTCTTTAATGTTTTCTTCTAATAATAAACCACACAATGTCCATTTCAAGACTGACTGATTGCAAAGTTAGGGACAAGTTCAGAAAGAACTAATTAAGAACTGCTTGTACATATCTCAGTTTAAAAAGATGAGCTGAGCTAAGCTTTGACATATCCATTCAAATAACAAAACAGCATCATAAAAGACTTGGTAATAGCCAGCTCCACTTGCTTCATAATTGAATGAGGAAATGTCCCCATGTCTGGCCTTACTCCATGTCTAGTGTCCCCAGTGCATTTTAAAAAAGAGCACAAAGTCATTTTTCTGTGTGCACGAGTCTGATGTGGAGGCTGATAGTTGATTTTGGAGCTTTGTTGTTTACAGTATGGCTGGCTCTGTCTCTGAGCTTAATAGGGAGAGAGGGGGAGAGAGGGGGTTGGTGGAGTGGTGGGGTAGTGGCGGGGTAACTGCAGTCCCACCCAAACTCCAGAGACTCTCTCAGCTGTGGCAGGCAAAGTTTCCTAAGTGCTTAAGATCATGCCTGATACAATGCTGAGCTACAATACTCAGAGGAGACTGTGGGTTGTTTTATAACCAACCTATTCTGTCTTGAATCTGAAAGCAAAACTTTGACAAAGAGAGAGTAGAGTCAAAGTAAAACTAGACTCAAAGAGACAGAGGAAGGATAGAGGATAGAAAAGGAGAACAAAGAGAGGAGAGAGAGAGTCTCGTGCTTAGTTGTCTACTCATGCTGTTTTCTTATATAAAGACAATGTAGTTGCCTCATCATTATTCCATCCAGCATGTGCTTGGTGATGGGTGGCAATGAGGAAGAAGGTCATAATGCTTGTACTTCAGTTAAGGTATTATGCAAAGTACAGGGGGCAGTCAAGTGAAACTCACAGCTGGATAGACAGAGTGCAAAATTAGTTATTATTCACATAACTTTCTGACTGATTTGTTAAATAGCTCAGTAAGGCGAACAGGGGTTGTCTTGCTAAAATGTCACACTTAGAGGTGAAACCCATTCCAAAACAATGTCAAAACCACAAACCCTATAAGCTATTTCAGGACTGTGGATTAGTCTGTTGTGTTTTCCAGCTCACTATACTGACTAGTGTGCTTAAAGCAAATTAGCATCAACCCTAATTTGAATGGTGAGACACAGTTGCTTTCTGTCATTATGAACATTTTGTCATCACTCTTGTTGACCAAAGCAAAGCATATCTGTTTGTCTGCATGCTGATGCACAAAGATAGAATAGGGTGAGATGAAAGCACAGGAAGTTGTATTCATAACCACGCCATGGCGCATGCATTGCTGGCAGTGTCCCACAAGACAATGAAAGTCTTTGAAAGAGCCATTTTGAGAGCTCAAGACTTTTTGCTGCTTCTTACCTGCTCTCTTGGCTGTACTACATCTGTACTCTGCTACATCATGCAGCAATACAGAAAAGTTGTTAGTTTTGTTATGTTGCATGTTGATGAGAGAGGTGCAATGTTCTGACAAATGTTTCATCAGCCAGAATGGGCAATGATGCAGCGCATCTTATTGCATTGAGGTGTGCATTTTCAGCACTGTCCAATAAATTTTAAATCTTATTTTTATTATGTCTACTTCTGCGTTATTGACTAACACCTTATAGCTTAAAACAAGCACAACAGGCTGCAGCAACAACTAGATGACGGACAACATCTTTAGGCTACAGAAGGCTCCGAATTCTATTTACACGAGAGACTCAACAATTTTGACATATGATTACAAAGTGACGCCTAAGGGATTATGTTGTTAAACAATGTTTCAAATCGTTGAACAGCGTCCTACCACACTGCTATCCTCAAGGAAACGTTAAGCGTTAGTGTTGTGACAAAAGCAAACCACAACTTGTATTGACGGGTCGTTATTTCGATATGATGGCACAAGACATCATATAGTCTATCGCGATTTTTAGGGCTTTTGTTAAAATGTGTCATAACGACGCAAAAAAAGTTTGAAATAAACCTGCGGTCAACTGTAGCATGATAGATTTTAAATAGGTTAATAAATCTCTCGTGCTAAACAGCCTGCGACCTTGAAGTGAAGGGGCGGGCCACCGGCTTTCTGAAGTCCTTCAGTTTCAAAAGTTGTGGTCATGTCATTAGTTTCCTCTGCTCCACCCCGAAAGTTTTCTCTGTTAACAATGAGCGTTCCCGAATTATCCTGCGAGGAGATATGAGCACCTGAGTCACGGAGCCTCCAGTCGGTCTCGTTTAGGTTTCCATATTTCATATTTCAGTACATTCGAAGATACATTAGCTGAGAAAAAAGATCCGCGTCAGTCAGACATGCTCGCAAAAACCAAGTAACTTGTGTGACCAGTTATTGTCCTCAACATGAGGCGTTTACAATTATTCGTCAGCGTGTTCATGAAGGCTATACTGTTAATTGTCATTCTTAAGGTAAGTACTACGATTATAAATTTGGATTTGTTTTAAAACTCTCTGGTGTTTGGTTTGCTAATGGCAGTCGCGGTTGTTGTTGACACAGGTAACTATGGTGTAACAGTCAACCTTTGCGAACACATTAAGAACAAATGCGAAACCCCGAATCCTTTCTTAAGACAAATTTTGTCTTGTAAGCCATATCATGCCGAACTTCATGAGTTCGCATATTTAAATTCACTGAAAGGCTGAGGGTGTCAGCCGTTTCCATCATGTATTTTACATGTCACTTCACCTGGCTGTGCCACTTAATGCTAGGCTGCCTGTTAATTTCATACGTGAAAAAGATGTAAGCTATATTTAACTGGGCTCACACTCAGACTCTCTAGTCTACAATATGTCTTATTACACAGAAATGACACCTGGGGACCTGTCAGAAACAATCAAACAATTTGGTTGTTAACCAGATTTCTCAAAGTTTTCGGCCCTACTATAGACTAAATCGATTTAAGTTATGGGACTGTTATGAGTTATGAGATTGTATTTATGGCTGGACTGCTTATTGCCTATGTAAATAGACTGCTTGGTCACACTTTGTTTGTCCTGTATTTGTGTGTGGGTTTGCCTCCACATGTATTGTGCTTGTAACAATTATCTGTTCCAGTGTCGGGCTCTGTAACCTGTTATAACAATGGAAATTTTCCATGAAGTGAACTGTTAACCAGAAGTTCACAGTATCTATGCAAATCTGTAGAGGTGGTGGTTTCATATCTTTGGAGGCCCTGTGGTGGGTCATCTCCTGTAGTCACAGTGTTCCTCCACACCTGATGGTTTCAGACCTGACGCTGTCTAGTTTGGGCGTTGTTTGATTCAGCATTGTTTGGCATGGTCTACTTATTTGGAGTTTTGAAATATGTTTCTGTTCCCTGCTTTCTCATTTAGAGGGTGTCAAGAGAGAGCCTCTCTAAATTAGGTAGTGCAAGTGTGCCCATTATCGGGCAGATGATAGAGAATTTTTAGATGCGAGATCATAAGTTCACTAATTCAAACCAAAGGTTTACAGGACCTGAATTTGTCTATTTCCACTGGGATAACGTCTTTTTCACTGGCTGATGCCTCATTTTAAGTGAAACAGCAGCAAATGGCTGGTTATAAGTGATATGCTGATATAGGATCTTTTCCGCTATGTCTCTTCTGACTTACCATTATGTTTTGCCACCTTACAGTTATTTCTAGTGCCACAAATGGAATGTTTGCCACAGAGCAGTATAACACAACACCACTCTATCACAATTTAACATAAGTGCAAAGAATGAATAAGAACTGAAAACCTTTATTTCAGTCACATACACTGTAGGCCTACACCTATGGCTAAACAGACATCTCCATGGACTGAAGAAAGAACAGTTTTTGGGGTGTACGGATTTTTGTTCGGTATAACATTAGAAGACTGCCAGCATTTAATGTCACTTTCCTCCAATCCCCATTTGACCTCCGTAGCTCACCTGTCATTATGCAACATTTACACTTAGTATAGCTGTAAGTGACAGCGAGGGGACCAAGCAGCACAGCTGTCCTGAGTTGCCATGGGAACGTGATGTCCTTATGTGAAGGGCATGGCTTTGAGCACTCACAGCGAGCATCATGTGAATCAACCAAAACTTGGTGAAGATATGAGCTAATTTTCTGTTTGGCAGCTTCACCACTGCATCGGATATAGTCTGAAATAGAATAGGCAATAATGAAAAGGTTTGAAAATAGAAAAGTGATGTGAACTGAACCGAAAATGATCTGTGGCAAATGTGGCAGATCTTTATAACACCCTGCTGGTGGCAATATGTAAAACAGCTCTTGACACATAACCTCACAGTGTGTTTATTGATTTCACTTTGATTGTGATTGTAACAGACAAATGGATTTGAAATTCAGAAGTCAATTTTATTGCTTTTGTAAGGCAATATGTTGAAAATTGAGGTCACACGGTGCATTGAACTGCTTCATGCAAGAGATCAGCACCATTTTGTCAAAATAAGACAGTTTTCTAAAGTTAAAAGCATAAATTCCCCTTCTACTCTGACCGTTTGTGGTTCTCAAGATGTAGATGTTAACCATGTCATAAAAAACAGATTACTCTCCTGAATCTGTGACAAAACTTTACCATAAAGTTTTGACTTTGCTGTCCAACCCCCAGTAAGAGATATTTCACTAGAGGGGCAGGAAAGTTTCGCTGTGAGACAGCTTACACGCAATAGCTTGATTTGGCATATATCACTAATTGTGTACATACCAGCAAATCCATTGTTAATATATTAACATAACTGTTGAGAATTGAGCAAAGTCCCAAATCTGAAATGAGTAACCATGCTTTCTTTCCAGACTGTGACATTGCTTTTTAACAAATGTTAACATATTGGATTGTAAGTTAAGCATTTTTTTGCTGAATATATTAGTATTTTCAATCCACTACTTTAGACTGCATTAGAAACTAAACATTATGTTGGTGATTGTCACACTTTCATGGTGTTTGAGTGTAATTGTGGGCAAAGTGAGCTGTTCTGTGTGTTTTTTTCCAATCCTTGATGTATCGTAGACTCTGCAAGTAATGACCCAGGAAAGTACAGTGTTTTGCATACTTGTCCTGAGAAATTGACGCCCAGCCAGTCGAGGCAAAATCAACTGATAGGCTGGTAAACGGGGGGGAACATTGTGACGTTGCTATCTCCTCATCACAGAACTGTCTCGGAACAAGGAAAGGACAGCTTTCCTTATTCCTCTTAAACAGTGCGACCGCCTTACAGTTGCATATGTGGGCTGGTCCCCTTTATGTAACAGAATCCTTTGACATTTGGGAGTGAATTTGAGGACTTGGGTTTGGTCTCCATGTCAACATATGCATACTTTCAGGCAAGATTTGCATAAGGCACTTTCATGCCTGAATGCATGCACTACATGCTTATATTTGGAACAGTTTGCCCACACCATGCTCTACTGCTTTACATCCCTTTGTGGTTATTTGGAGTGGCCAAAGTTTTGTTTGTAAATACTTAAACCTGTATCAGTTTTCACCGACTGACAGAGAATGTGTTTTGTGAAAAGTCAGTAAATTAAGAGACAATTAAAAACAACAGAAGTTGGCCTTTAATGAAACAGTACTCAGAAAAATGACTGCCTGACTGAAAAAAAAACACTATTACTAACACTGTCACTATGTAAATATTAATGCACAAAAATGTAGTACTGGTGCCTCTGTTTACAACATGATGCCAGAGTTACATACAGTGACTAAACATTTTTACGTATCTCAAAGCTTAGCCTATGGCACAATAAGTGAAGTAAGTGCCTGGTTAAGTGACTGGTCTCACAATGGACCACCTCTAATGCACACTTCTTTTCCAACTGTCCAGTAATAAATTAGGTCAAACATTTTGCCTTTTTAGAATGAATTCTGCATGTAAATTCCAAACACAAAAGGGCTCCAGTAACCATGACCCTTGGAAATGCGAATCCATTCTTTTCTGCTGCTCAATGCTGTCATTGTGTGGGGATGGAACGCCTGGATCCTCTGTGCCTCAGAACAGGGAAGAGAACCCGAAGCTATTTAAAATAGCCATTACCAACTGGAAAGGTCAGACCATTTAAATCAGATTGCTGTTTCAGAGATGTTTCATGGCACAATTAACTAATTTTGCAGTTCGTCCGTTAAGTGAGATTATGCAGAAAGTCGCTGTAGACTACACTGCCTGACTCTGCTTTGTCTGAATCGTCACAGTGGCTTCATCTTTAAAACTTTAGCATCATCAGAATATCCTAGCTGTGTCTAAATAACTAGTTGTAAAAGTAGTTGAAGCGTAAAACACCCGTTTGTCAGTTTGCCCACTGACTCATTTTCAAGGTTGAACATCTCAGTTTTGACAGCATGGAATCGCTTGCCTCAGTTTTTCCTAATGCAGCAGATTTCATAAGCGCCCAGCCGCTGTCTTGACTTCAGCCAAACACCCACACAGCCGAGCCGTGTCGTGACGTAGTGGGCTCGTTATCACCCCCGTACAATTTAATTGGCGGGACAAATCAGTGACTTTATCAGTGGTGGAGACAGACAGTCCACTGATCGGCCTTTTTGTGGAGAGGGCACATTGGACACACAGGCAGCGAATGTTTTTTTCTTTTTTTTCCTTTCCCCCTCTTGTTCTCTTTTACTGCCTCCATGCAAATGTGAAGTCTGCAGGTCTGTACTGCATTTTTGCATGTCCCTTTTAGCAGTGCTGGACCCACTGAAACTGAAGCAGGAAGTAAGGGGGGGCCTGATCTGTTATACAGCAGATGGGTATCTGCAGTAAGTAAGAGGCCCAGCAGAGGGACACGCAGGGAACAGCTCCCTGGTTAAATATCACATCTTATTTCCCTAGCCCATGATGGGCTGTGCCGATACAGTGGCTGGGCTGGGCCATGATGATGAGAGGAGAGAAGAGAGCAGAGAGGAGTTCTCTCCCTTCATCTGTACGCTAGAGGATAGGCTGGCAATCAGGACCAGCCAGTGAGAAACACACAGGCAGGCAGGCTATGGTTTCTTTGATCTCTTATCAATGCCATCATCTCTTTCTAGCTGTTTAACATCACCCTACACAACTCGAACCTAACCTTGATTTCACCACATACAAATCAGCCTTTTGCAGTCTCTCTACCTACCACAATGAGCAGGTAGTTTGTCAGGAACACATACGTGTGTTACTTTACTCATTGTGAAGGCTTTCTGCTGTTAAACAAAGTTAAGGAAAGTATTAAGTGTACCATGGTTATTGTTTAAAAGCAATAATCCAGCACACTCCATGCTAAAAAATTGTTTAATCTTCATTTTATTCAGGTTATATCTTGGCCCAAGAGTCTATGAATGGCACAACCAGGGCCTTAAACTTGGGCTAGTTAAGTAGTTATAATTTTTTAATCTGTTACCATTCACGCAGTCAAAGTTAATATTTTATTTTCATATTTTTCAGTCAGTGTATTCCACATTCTTACGCTGATTTAAAGACCATAAGAAATTTTACTTTACTCCTCTTCAGTAGACCAGACCTTGCCAACCTGCAGCTACCGTATGTTCTTGCTAAAGCAACACTAAGTAGTTTTCATCTTAGTACCCTACCGGTTGAAAGTTGTCTCTCATGGAGAACTACAGAGAGACGGTCCACTCCTCCAAACTTACTTAGTGCAGTTATAGCCCATGGAGGGTGACAAAGTGTCTTTCACCCTGTTACAAGTTAATGAACCACTGGAACAATTTTGGAAACATTATTTTAATTATTTGACTGACGGCGCACAGACATTTACAAGATTCTCTTTAGTGTGTTCCTATTTATGTCCCATCATTGAGGTTATCGACAGTATTTAGGATTGTAAAACATGCTTAAAACCATTGGTATTTCTTCTGATGGACTTTCTAATTGAAGGTTTTTTGTAGTTGGATACTAATGAAACATAAAGCTGTTGATTATCACAAAAAAACAACCATTTTTGTCATCTTGTCATCAGGCAACTCTTAGATGTTAGTAAGCTTCAGTGTAAGGCTGCAGTTGTTTTTAAGAAATCCAAGTGTGGCCCTAAGGTCTTTTGTAATGAGGAACAATTATTGCGAAGTAACCCTCAAAAACCAACACCATTCTGAATTAATGCTCAGGTAAACCACTACCTAAGTGATGAATGAGTATGGCTTACACTGGGAGGGGAGCAATGCAAATTGCTCAATGTAGGCTCAGTCATAATCCACTCTTGAGTCTGCTCTGGGCTTGGAGTTGAAGTAGGCACAGTGAAGTGAGTGATGGTTTTTAAGCTTTTGTCTCAGAAGTTTATATCACCATGCTATGCTAATGGATAGCTAATAGCTTCCTCAACAAGGGAGGCCCGTTTAACCAGCATAGGCAGAAATACAAATCTTTCCTTCTGAAGTATCTTTTTGGGCCTCAGCCCCAATCTAAACTCAGGTCAGAACAGAACATAGGTGACTGCCCTGAGAGAGCTGTCAGTGAGGGCAGAGGATGAGCAGTAATATTGTTTTTTTTTTTTTAAATAGTGTTGGCCTGATTAGTTCCTCTTGCACTCAGTGGCTTGAGAATAGAGTGTGTGGTGCTCATGTCACAAACCATTAACCTTTAGCCACTAACCTCCCATGCGTAGCCACCTCTGACATTGTAACCGTTTCCTGCGAAAGGGCTTCATTTTTGATCTGCTGGAGTGGAAAGCATGCAGCTATGCAAAATGCAAAGTTGCTTGAGCATGGAAATGCGAAATAAATGCAGTACTTCATGCCACACCACTTTCGCAAACCAGGACAGTGCAAGATATGCCACGATAACTGATGTCCAGTGTCACATCAACTGTCACACCCTTTAACCACAGCCTCATTCCAAAACTGGAATCTATGAATCCATCTGTGACCAACATACAACAGGGCTGGTCCACTGGAGAGTTTCGCTGATGCAACAGCAGGTAGCCTACATGCCAGGAGCTACCTGCCACAGCAGAAAAGATGGCCTACCAAATGATGCATCCACAACTTGCATGTCCTATACATATACAAAAAAAGTTAAAAATAGCACTGAATTGTTGTCAATGTCATGCTTGTCCGTCAAGTGAAAAGAACAAACCCCTGACTGGGCATGGCTCTTTTCCTGTGTGCGGCTGGTGAGTGGTTGATAAGCCTCCCTCAGCTCCCGACCTTATACTTGCGAAGCCTCACTGGCAGCCTGTGGTCAGGGCCTCATTGTGCAAAAGGAAGAATATTGTGTCAGCCACACCATTCTTTATTGCAGTTGCTGCAGGTCCACTTAACAAACGAGTGGGATGTTCAAAATGATGAACTAGTTCTAAGGCTAAGGGGTTTTTTTTGGGGGGGGTTTAGCTTAAGGTAACATGAAGTAAATAGTTCCTGATGATGATCACCACAGCTTGCAACAGTTTCAAAACCTGAAACCTGTCCCTGTTGCTTTTTAACTGACTAGCCTGATCTCACTTTTCAAATGTAGAACGCAGCTTTGTAAGTGTCAGTGAATACTTTGGCTCCTGTGGGTTTTATTTTGGTATGATACTTCTGCTCAGCCAGTGCTATAGAGAACTTTTTAGAGAATCTTTTTTTGACCTGCTGAGCCACAGAACCTTAGTTCCTGTTTGTTTTTTCCTTTCTTTCTTAACAGATACGACAGAGAGACTCTTACTGTGGGAATTTCTGGGCATGTGAAATACATAAATATTTGGTGGCATTTGTGTTGTATAGGGAAGTGTTGTGTAGATGTAGTCTAGTGTTGTGTTGTGTTGATATTTGCATGATTGGGTTTGCGTGAGACAAAGGAAGCCAGAAGCTAACACTTATTCAAAAACTTGTTTCAGCAAAGTGCCACCCATTTTTTGCTTCTCTAAAGTTGGCCTAATTTTTTTTTCATTTACACACACACACAAACACATACACACTCACACGCACACACACACACACACATGTGCGCACACACTCACACCAAAATAAAACTGCAAAAGGATCAGATTATTTTACGTCCCTGTTTAATGCCATTAATGCTAAAAATGTAGCCTGACAATGTATTTAGTGAGTGTCATATGGCATGTTGGGCTTTGAGTCCAGTATTGAAACAGTAAGGGCCACCATGTTGTCAGCAAAGCTCTCTGGAGTGGAGCACTGCACCCAGGGCCCCTGGTTGGCACACTACAAAGGATGGTTACATGACAAACCTGGTTTATTTAACCCAGAGATATTCATAAAGCTAATAGAAAAAGAGCCTGTTGGCAGTTAGTTGAAAGAATGAAGCCCTGGGTTCTTCTATTAACAAGTTAAACCAGATTTATCACTGACACACCTTTGTAGAATACTGCCCGCTCTCTACATCATGTCCCAAGGGTCTTTGGTGCAGAGTGCTGCATCAAACACAGTGGTGGAAACCAGATAGAATAAGTGACTCTTTTGTATTTTTGCATTTCCTGCCATATTCAAAGTTCGCACTTCGTAAAGGGGAAGGAAGCAGTGTCTTCATGACATTTGGTACTTTTTTGTGTGTGCATGTGAGCGTGTGTGTGTGTGTGTGTGTGTGTGTGTGCGTGCATGCGTGTGTGTGCTTGTGGTATGGGTGTGTGTGTGTGTGTGTGTGTGTGTGTGTGTGTGTGTGTGTGTGTGCGTGCATGCGTGTGTGTGCTTGTGGTATGGGGGTGTGTGTGTGTGTGTGTGAGTGAGAGAGAGAGAGAGAGAGCTGTATTTGTAGAGCACTTCAGTGCTGTGTGAAAATATTCAGTTATGGTTTACAAATATTATAATATTTTTCCGCATGTGCCCTTCTAATGTAGACTGTCTGGTCTTTTGTTTGGTAATCTGGTAGTTTATCAGTCTGTTTGTTTCCCTTTGTCTTCCCTTTTGTTCTGTTCAGTTTTTGTTACAAATACAGCTGTTGTTACAGTCTCTGAGGCCTACCTGAAAAGATAACATGAAAAGATTTTGCTGAAGGAAATGTAGATATGCAAACTCATGTGCAGGTCTGTAAATACTGAGCTATAGCTGGGCAGCAGCAAGCTGTCCTAATCCATTTTATCTGTAATATTTATGCACCAGTGTACTGGCTAAAATGTTTCCTCATCTTTATAATCAGTTCTCAGTTTTTTATTTTGCAGCTTCTAGGGTGTAGGATTTACAGTAATGTAAATGGGTGTAAACATCTGCTTTTTAGCCTTAACGCATACATAGATATACAGATAAACAGATGTATAGATATACACAAGGCAATAACATAACAAATCATCTGTCAGCTACTAATGAATGAAATCAAGCCATTTTAAGGCAAAATGTTTCAAAATTGTAATACTGTGTGGTGTCTGTATTATTTCCTTAAATGCAGATGTGTCAAAGAAAGATATAGGAAGTGTTTTCTGCCAGGTGCCATCAGACTGTATAATTTACTGTTTTTACCAGGCCCCCTGACATTTATTTACCAAATCTGTATTGAACAGTTGCTAATATTTCTGACTCTGTCTGTTGATATCTAGATTTACATGTTTTCCTTTTTTCTCCTTTTAGATTTCACATTCCCAGACCTGTAAGTGTTGCAGCCTTATCTGAAATGTGTTTCTTGTGTTGATGTCATCATTACAGTGTACTTCTCACTTGCACACCCCTAACGATCATCACTCTTGTCTTGCTTTGAAGGCACGGATTGTAATTATAAAGCCAGTGTTAACACAACAGAAATAAAAATAAACGTGGCAGAATTGGCCAACTGCACTATTCAAAACCATACTGACAGCCAGACAGGGCCGACCATAGTTGTGAGTGACCTGACTCCTGGGACCACATATTCCTTAAGAATCAACTGCAGCACTGTCTGCTGTTCCAACTACACAACACGTAAGTTGCAATTACAGACTTTTTCTTCTTATGTAAACAAAAAAAACTTAAAACTTATTTTGTCAAATATTATGTATACTCTTTTCAGTAGGTAATCTGAAGGTTTCTCACTATTTTTTTTTTATAATAGTCCCAGGATTCCCCACAAATATCTCAGCTGTCCAGCAAGGGAACAGCTCTTTGAATGTGTCCTGGAGTGTGCCTGAGGGATCTGTGAATCACTATGTGGTCTACCTTGGGGACAGAAGTAAAATATCGAACGTCTCATATGTTGAATTCGAAAATCTCAGTGCTGGAACTGTGTACAACTGCAATGTGACTGCAGTTCTTGGTTCTACAAGCTCCATCTCAGACACTGTTCAGCTGGCTACCAGTAAGTAGAGATCTCCACAGTATGCACAATTCTTTTTTGTTTACTATTTTTTGGGCTTTCGTATGCCTTGATTTGATGGGACAGTAAAGAGATAACAGGAAGGAAGTGGAAGAGAGGGAGAGGGTAGGGTTAGAAAATGACCCAGGCCGGATTTGAACCTCTGGGTGCTCATGGGCACTTGGCCATTTATGGTACAATTATGGCATTTATGGCTCTAATTACTGCACCACCATTCATGCACACTTCTTCTGTTGACCTACTGTTGGTGTAACAGAGAAAGTAGAGGGACCTGCACATGTTATTTAATGAGATCGTAAGAGAATGGAAAGTCTGTGCCTGCACTTTTGATCTGTGAGAGTGTTTCGCCCAGTGCGTGAACTTCAAACCATGAAAATATTAAAAAGCAAAAATGAGGAGGCACCCTTAAAGTCTGATGCTTATACATTTTGTATTGAAGGCTGAAAATGTACATTGAGTCTTTGGACAGAGCTGAAAATACAAATGTTCTGGGCTTAGCCCATTCTCAATGTGGGGCAGCTGTGGCTTAGTGGTTAGAGAGTCTTGGGATTGGAGGGTCGAATCCCGTTTCAGTAGGGGGTGTTTCAATGGGGGTGGTGTCCTAAAACAACCAGTGCTCTCCTGCACCCTCATCCATGCCATCTAACCCCACAATGTTCTACCTAAATAACTGTTAGTTGCTCTGGATAAGAGCATCAGCTAAGTGTAATGTAATGTAATGTCAATGTCTCCAGTTTCTCCAGTGTACTCCAGTTTGATAATTTAACAGGACTGTGGAAGAAGAGCATCATCTCCCTTTTCTTTTTTGTATCTTATTGCTATTATGTCCTTCTATCTCCTTTTTTCATATCTCCTCCCTCTCTCTCTCCTTTCTGTCTCTCTTTTAGAGCCAAACCCCCCGACAAATGTACGGGTCACTGACAGGACCAACGCATCTTTGATCGTCGCATGGGCCCCCCCTGTCATGATGAGTGGTGTTGCATCACTGTCTTACGAGGCATCCTTGCCACCCCCGCTTGGGCTGGTCACTGTGAATGTCACCTCTGTTACACTGTCGGAATTGACCTCGGGGACAGAGTATAGCATTAACGTGTCAACCATAGGACCCCAGGGCTTGAGGAGCACCATTTTTCCTTTCTCTGGATACACATGTACGGTCACTGAAATTGTTTTGATTTTTAAACTGGGATACTAAACTGGTGTCAAGAAAGCTGTAATTATTTCAACCTTTCCCATTGTTTGGTTTTATTTGACTTCAATGTGTTAGTGAAGAATTACATTGTAATCTGGTACTAACATCTCCTAAATCATATCTGGCTTTTGCAGTGCCCAACTCTGTGCTGAACCTTAGAAGCAGTTCTCTGTCTACCAGTGAGCTGAACCTGCAATGGGACTCTCCTCTTGGCTATCAGAGTTACTACACATACCAGGTCCAAACAGTCCTTCCCACGCAGACCAATCAGAGTGTGTCTGGAAACAGTGCTAACATTACACAGCTTCAACCTGGAACTGAGTATAATTGCAGTGTTACAACCACTATAGCACAAGCTGATCTTCAAGCACTGCCTGTATATGTTTTGGGTTATACAAGTGAGTTTGTTTGTGTGAGCATTTTTACAAGCACACATAAATACATTTAACTCATCCCAGTCAAAGGAAGGTTTTGAGACTTGATGCTTGCGTAACAAGATGTTTTTTTTTTACCAGAACCAAACAAAGTACCTGACCTCAGAGCAGAGGCCATTAGCACAACCCAGATTCGCCTCACATGGAGCCGTCCAGATGACCATAAAGGCACTTATATGTATGAAGCACTGATTGTTGGTGTGCCTGGCCAGAGCAAAAGCATCTCTAGTAACAGCACAACATTTGAGAACCTGACGCCTGGCACCAATTACACATTCAGGGTCATCACCATAGCATACAACAAGACATCCCAGCCCTCTGAAACCTCCTCATTCACTAGTAAGAACCCATTTTCTTGGTACACTTGCTGCGTGTTGTCTAACTTTGGCTTTTGTATCTGAACCAAGGTATTAGCCAAAGCTAGCTATCATGTAACAACATATCATAGAAGAGACAGAGAATTACTATGATGACGTGACATTAAAGGGGCTATAGGCTACGTAACTCAGTTTTTGCATGATTGTCATTAATCTCACTGAATGGGTTCAAGCTAAGTGTTTTATTGACCTGTTGTTGACCTTTGTAGAAGTTGAAAAAGCAACTGGGTTGTCTGCAGTCGGAACCACCTCAACCATGACCGTTAACTGGGTTAGACCCAGTGGGCAAGTAACAGCATACCAGATTGCCATCTACCAAAACCAAAATCTAATCCGCAATGTGAGTCAAGCGACCAATCAACAGGTTGTTTTCGACAACCTCCTGCCTGGCAAAAACTACACAGTCAGTGTGACCAGCCTGAGTGGACCATTCCAGGCAGAGGCTGAGGTCAAAAATGCCACATGTAAGTTGTCCTTTAAACTGAGGTGTTTAGAAGTCTATGTCTGTGGCTGATGTTTAGAGGGCAGCTTTTAGGCATTTTAGGTAGCATTGGTCTCTCGTGTTATTGCAAGTGCAGAAATTGTAAAAATATAATTATATCACTTATCCTCAGATCCCAACCCTCCAGTGGACCTGGTGGTTGAGCAGCACACCAACAGCTCCATAAGTTTGAGGTGGAAGAGACCTCAAAATATGACTGAGAGAGACTACACCTTTATCGTGACCTCTGAAGGCACTGATCATCTGACAGAGGATAACAACATCACCATAAATAACCTGCTCTCCGGCACTCAGTACTCCTTTACCGTAAAGACCAGGGGTGCCATGAACTATGAGAGCACAGTGGTGACAACCTCACATTATACTAGTAAGTCCTTCTCATTCTCTTTCTCTTTCTCACTCTCGCTGTCTCTCTCTCTGACTGTCTCACTAACACACACACACACAATAAAGAATTCGGTATACTCAGAGGGGGGTTTGTGGGGGGGGGGGGGGGGGGGGGGGTTATTACAGTTCTATGCACATCCCTCCTATACATTTTGCACAGTTCTGAAGTTGTGTGTTTGTAATTGATGCTGGAAGCCGGGCTCTTGTCTCACTGCTCACTGTATTTGACAGAAGTGAGAAGAAAAATGTTATTTCAAGGCCTAATCCCTTACAGGTCCCAATCCTGCCAGTGAGCTGAAGCAGACGGGTTTAAACACAGACAACGTCACAGTAGAGTGGACACAGAGTGACCCCAAGCAAGGTTACCTCTACCAGATTAGTGTTTCCTATTCCAACGGGACACAGGTGAAGCAGCTCAACGTTAGTCAGACCAGAGCAACTGTGGGGGAGCTGCGATCTGCAGCGAGCTACATCATCACTGTTGCCACCCTGTCAGCAGGGGGCACTCAAGCTCCAGGCATATCCACCACTGTATTCACAAGTGAGTTTGGCTTTCTGAGCTCCATTGCTGTCAGCAAATCAAATTGTTGTTTTTTTTTGTTTGTTTTTTTTGGAATGAAAATAATGTTGGTGAAAAGAAACTTGTTTTACAGCATTCCATGACATTTGAAGCATTTTTGCTCTTCAGTCTTCCTTTTCTCGATGAATATGTGACATAGTCATAATCTTTACATCACTTTTAAGCTCATTGGGCACTCTCCCTTTGATCTCTTAGGGCCCTACCCAGTCACTGGGTTAATAGCCATCACACAGAATGATTCTGCTGTATTCCTAAACTGGACCAGACCCATACAGTTCCCTCCCGGTGGGTCTTACTACATAGTGACCAATTGCAGTAGGCCCCGTCCTGACATGAACGTTACGGTAGAAACCATCTACATCACTGGGCTGAGCCCAGGCATCACCTGTTTCTCCACCGTCCGCAGCCAGGCCAATAACATCTTTGGGGAAGCAGTTAACATCTCCTACAGCACAAGTATGGACGCTTGTGTATCATGGCTTGTCCTATGTGTTTAAATTAGGCTAGGTTCTCACTTGTCAGTAGTAATAATCACCACACAATGGTGTATGCACCCTATGCTGCACTAACTGTGCCATGCCTTTGTTACTCTGTATTCCTGTTCACTTCTGTTAGCTCATTATGTTCTTCTTTTGTAAATCTCTTTCAATAAAAGCATCTGCTAGGTGTAATGTAATGTAATACAATAACAGAGTGTGGTGATTATTATTAGTCATGAGAAACCGCTGCCAGTTATCAGTACTAGGGGCTTTATAAGGTTGTGCATGAGGATCTTTGGAGTTTTTTAGGTTCATGCTTGCTTTTGGTGGTGGTATGGCTTGTCATGAGTATGCACTCTCTGTCAGTTGAACTCTGGGTTTGACTCTAGACTAGATTTTCAGTTCCAGGATTTGGCTTGCACTGAGTTCTGCTTTTTTCTGCCACATTCTTAAACACAGCCTGCTGCTCTCACACAGATCAAGTTTCAAAGCTTCACTTTCTCTCGCTCTCTCTCTCTCTCTCTCTCTCTCTCTCTCTCATTTTCTCTCCATCTCTCTGTCCTCTTCCACTCTGTCTATTTCTCCATCTCTCTTTCTCCCCTACTGTCTTTTTCTCTCATGTATCACACACTCTTCCTCTTCCCCTCACAGAGCCTCCTAAAGTCTCTCCTGAGGTCACGCATGATGGCACTAACCTCAATGTGACATGGACACCCGTGAGCGGTGTCGACACCTACATTGTCTTCTTGGCCACTGCTGGTGTGTTCATTGACACTGTTAACATTAGCAGCAATGCAAGCACACATGGCAATCTGTCAGTACAGTTCTCACGCCTCCGGCCTGCAACTGTATATACGGTGACCATTACAACAGTCAGGGGTGACTTCGAAGAGTCATCAGACCCGGTTTCCATAGCAACCTGTGAGTACCCAAAATCGACTCAATAGTCCGCTGCGTTTTCTTTACCTCTTAGCTGAGTGCATTGAATTTCACGGTTCAAAAGCAGCATTAACTGGAAAAAAGTCTCTGATATATTCAACTGTTTGCTTTTACTTGTAGATCCTACCATGCCTGGAGAAATAACAATCCTAGACAAAACCACCAACTCTGTTACACTGGCATGGGTCAGTGCCCCAAATATGACCAACGCCAACTTCAGTTACATTGTCATGTGGAATACAAGTGGAGCTCAAGGCAATTACATCATCACCACCAACACCACACAGCTCCTGTCTGCCCTAGAGGCTGGAACAACCTACAGCGTCTCTGTGGCAACCATTGGGCCGATGGACCTCAGGAGTGAGCCAGTGTCACACCCTGTAACAACAAGTAAGGCACTCCTAAAAGTTATTTCTGGGGGCTTTTTAGTCTTTAACTGGACACGACAGTGAAGAATGACAGGAAATGATTGGGCGAGCGAGAGATGGGGTGGGATCAGGAAATGAGCTCAAGCTGGGCTCAAACCTGAGTCCCTAGGTATGTGGATGCCTTAGCCAACTGCATGATGATGCCACAGAGTAAGGCTTTGTAAAGGCAAACAGTAACTAAACTTTAGCCACCACGTAACTTGTAACAGTCAAAAAGGAAATGACAAATGCAAGTCTTCTCAGATCTCTGTTTTCTGTGTGTTACCCGCAGGAGGTGACAACTGTAGGTCAACTTTAACCGACTGCAAATCATTCTGCAAATCAGAAGTGTCTTATTTCTCTCTCCTGACTGCGGTGCATGTCCTCTTGCTTTGGCAGAACCAGGAAGTGTAACCTCACTGACCATATCCACAACATCCACAAATGGCATAACCATCAGGTGGACACGCCCCTCCGATTTCAAGGACGGATACAGGTTCAGGGTCAGCGTCGCTGGAAAACCCAACACCACAGACCAGACCGAGTACACTTTCAGCAGTCTTAGACCAGGAACTAACTACAGCATCAGTGTGCAGGCCATCACGGCTGATGGCACCGCAGGAGCCCTGGTGAATGTGTCTGGGTGCACAGGTAAGCATGGGCCATGCAGAGCTCAGTTGGTCCCTGCTGAGCACTTGTGCAGAAAATGGATTGTTATTATTTTAGGGGAGAAGTGTCAAAATCGTTTCATTAATCGTTATTTCTTACCCTTTGGTATGTATTCTGGTTGTCATTTGATTTTTAAAAATCTTCCTTTTTACCCTTGTAATTCATTAAATTATGATTAATTGCACATATCAAATTGGAATTCACATCAATAACAAAGTAAACTAACCTACAAGGCACCATACACCAATGGCAAATTTTAGACATCCTTACCCTGTCTGTCAGTTGCATGTCTGCTGCTATGCAGAAGCTTCTGTTTTTCTAGAGGTCCTGAAAAATATCGAAAGGCCACTGTAGAGCAGTTTCAATGCCACACCATAATATTGGGTAAAAGGGCAAGAAGGCAATTGATCTGCACTCAGTTTTTATTATGGTATTTTATATGTAATTAATTCAAACATTAAGATAGCATTAAGGTGACGTGTGTTAATATGTAACATATTATTTTGACAACATATCTTATATATCAACATATGAACATCTTTTATTAAGTTAAGATGTAAGTGCATATAAAATTTTACCTCAGAGTCTGTGTGCAGCAGAATAAATCACTAAGTAGTTTGAGCGCTGTCAGCATATGCATCTGCTGCATTTCTGCTCCGCAGCTGCATCTGCGGTGTCTGAGTTGCACTGTGACGGACCGGACCGCACCGAAGCCGTGCTGCGGCTAAGATGGGACAACCCCCCTGGCTCAAATCTGGGATTTGAGATCCAGCTAAATGGCTCCAAACACATTGACATTCCCAGATGCAACCCCAGCTGCGCGTACAACCTCTCCGGTCTGGCCTACGACACCCAGTACAGTGTTGGCATCGTCACCAAGGCCTGTGGAAGGAGCAGCTCTGTGACGAGCACATCCTGCAGGACTGGCATCACAGGTGTGTGTGCCTGTCTCTGTTGGATAACTTCATATGGGGCTTCCCACCCAGTGGCTCTTAGGATTTGAAGCCCTAAGGCTCGTTTTCACACTGCATCTGTTGTATGTGCATGGTTTTGCTCTACCTGTTGATCTTTGTTGTAGCATCTATATTAACTTGAAGCATTTGTGCTCCCTGCGCTAGTTGTCTGTCTTAGGTGTGGCTTTAGGTGTGCACATGTCCTCCAGAGCTTCAGCATGGGGCCTGTTTTTTGCCCTGCATGCTTGCTGTACTTGAAGAGCTACAAAAGGGTGATAGTAATTATTTTTACTAATAATTTTGTTATACCATAGATTTTGTTATACCATACTCAGTCAGCGTGGCGGAGAAGCAGGACAAGGTTTATTCTTGCATTGATGCATCAATGGAGAGACAGCACTTTAGGTGTTGATCCGTGGTATCTCTAACTTACTGAGATGTACACAATACTAAATAACAGGTCAACAGGGGGAGTAATCCCTTAGACCCACCCTAAATTAATATGCATTAGACAACTGTATGTGACAAGGCTCTTTGTTTGACTTGGCGGGAATGAGCTCTTTGTTTGACTTGGCGGGAATGAGGAGTCCCTTCCAGGTGTGACACAGGGATGTGACACATCTAGAGACGGACGAATGAAGGGGACAGACAATCAAGCTGACAATACACATCCAAAGCTTCACCTCTGGAGGCAGACACAGATATGGCCAGCACTTAGGAAAGTGTCTTACAGAGCTCTGATGTGATAATAAGAGTTACAAAATAACAGGAATATAGATAATAATAAAGAAATGTGTCATTAAAATGTAACCTTAAAAAATGTTATGTACAATGTCCTTATTATTATTCAGATTCCGTCAAGGGTAGAGAGCTGGTGGTATTGTAGAAACACTGTAATTAAGCAGTATTACACAAGTGGCAGTGGAGTTGGTAGCGGATATCGCCACAGCTGTGGTTCGGCCGCAGGCATTGGCGGAGTGATTATTAACTGTGAAGAGTCGACAATGGTATGTTGGAGGATATCTCCACTCCTCATAACACTTAGAATGTGTTTCGTACAAGCAGAAATTGCTAAGTAGTTCAACCAGACCTAACTGTTGTATAATATCCCATTTAAAATCAGTGTCTGTCACTGTCTGTTACAGTATGCACTGCAGATGTCACGCGCACACACTCAGTGCTGGCAGTGTGGACCTGGCTTCGTATCCCTTTTCATTTCTAGTAAATCTTAACCATGACAGAGGCCAGTATATTGTCATAAGCAACAGCAGCAATGGCAGATTGTGCGCACTTGATAAATGTTACTTCTTAACTAAATGTCCTGATTTGATGAATGCTCATTGTTATACATTAAGTGCACTCAGAGAGACTAACGGCATTTAAAAACATTTATGAGATGCAAAATGAATTAATATAAAAACACAAAAAGGAGACAAATTGTGCAAATTATGTAGTGTGAACAGGTTTTCAACAGTTAACAGTAGATATTGCATAAATGTAATAATTTAGAGTGAGTATTAAGTGATCAGTGCATCATTATAGGCATGAGAGATAAAACAGCACTGCAATGGGTGGACATGCTCCTTAAAGCCGCATTGTGTAATTTTGTTGCTTAGTAACAAAAAAAATGTATTCATATGTATGAGCAAAACCTTCATCGGCAAACTAAAATGTTCTTGTAAACTTTTAACTTGTCATTTGTATGTGCATAGAGTTGTTGAGCTTTATGGTGGCTGCCATAGTGTGCCCCCATTTTGAGACTAAAGGCATGAACAGGGGACAACACTAGAAAAAATATAGCTTTTGCGTTTGTTACTGTGGTACATAACATGACCACTGGATTTGAGAAATTGCCCATTTGTGGTTCTGCACACCTGTGACTGCTCGGTGCGTCTGCTCTCTGTAGTTCCTCCTAAGCCCACCACTGAGGGCCGTGTGACGACGAATAACATCGAGTTTAACAAGTTCACCCTACAGTTGAGCCCCAGCCTCTTCAACAACTCCAATGGTCCTGTGGTCAGCTATGGCGTCCTGCTCACCTCAGATCTGGGTAGGAAAGTCAAGGCATATATACTGAACGTATTTCAGTATTTCAGTATACATACATACGTTTTGTTTTTTTTTTGTTTTGTTTTTTGGTTTGGGGGGGGTGATCTGTTTTTTTATCAACTTGGTGAATCATGTCTTTTGTTTGTTTCATTATGTACATGATATTTTGTTCCCAATGAAGGGTCAATAAGTGGAGAGGCAACGAAATACCTAAATAAGACTCACTCGGACTGGACAAAAGGACAGACCACCACATACCTGGCTGTTGTCCAGGAAATCCAGCCTACAAGTCGCAGTGCAGACATGGTCACGGCCGTGATAGGCGATGGGACTCAGTGGCAGAAATATGTAAACGGCCCACTTAATGCAAGGGGAGCCTACAGGTAAGAGGACTTGACCCACAGAGTTTCCTTTACAGTTTTAATGGAGATTAAGAAACTACTACAAATGTATGATGGGATGACTAGATCTGCATTAATTTTAAAGTGATAGGATATTGGTATGGTATATGGTGTGTCTGTAAGCCTATATGTGCATACACATATATCAGAGAAACAGTATGGAAATCTGAATATTGCCACCTGTCTGTCTCTGTGTGATGGGCATGTACCTGTTCCATATCATTTCTACAGCTATGCCATCGTCATCTTCACAAAGATGCAGCTAAACAGTGGACTCATTTCAACACTCCAGTCATACTTCTCAATCACACAGTTTCACGTGCCTGCCATAGAGCTACCTGAAAATCCAGGTAACACTTGCAAAGCTGAAAGAAAAGCATCCACATTCTTTTACAAACAACTTAACGGCAGCTGTAGACATCCCTCTTTTATTCTAGATAATAGAATATACCAATGTTTAAGGCATTTATGCACAGTACAGATGTGAGACAGCTGTGCCATTCTTGTTGTCTGTGTGTCCAGCTGTGATTGGTGGGGCCATAGGAGGAGCAGCTGCTGGGGTGGTCATTCTCCTCATCATCGCCATGATTTTTGTCGTCAGCTTGAGGAGGTTCGTTTAACTGGCACCTGTGAACCGTCAGTTTATTCGACATGCTTGACCCATCCTAAACCCCATTGTTTACAGCTGCTATGTTTCATTTTAGGAAGAAAAGCACAGAAGACTCCCCAGGAGTGCCAATCCATTCCATAAGGTTGGTTTTTCAAACACCCTTGCTCAATAATGATCATAAGTCCCAGTTTTTTTTAATTGTATTTGAAAATTAAAACAATTTCAAGATACGTCTTGACAATATTGCTTTTAACCATAATACCCCTTCTTTATTTTTTTCACAGAAACAAAGTGTAAGTAATTCTCCAAAAGGACTCCAGACTCATTTCTGTTGGGTATTTCCACAAACTGAGCAGGTGTATCAGTAATGGGTGCACTACTGAAAGTTTTGTAACATGACTGTATGACTGTCTCTCTGGTTAAATTCAGTCACATGGAGACACATGGAGAACATTTTATCCATTGTACATAAATCATAAGGTGGGGTTGTAGGTTGTATATATAATGTTGTTGTGGGTGGTCTCTGCTTTTACAGGAGTGAGCCCATCAAGGTGGAGGACTATGAGGCCCACTACAGGAGGCAGAGGGCAGACTCCTTCTGTGGCTTCGCTGAGGAATTTGAGGTGAGTACCTGGATCTGGCTCTCCACATGTTGGCAGGTATCATATTTGCCAAAAATGCTGCTGTTTGCACAGTAGCACATGATGCCATTGTACACAGTACAAAGATACTTAGGAAGATGGTGACTGTGTACATTGTGGTTTGATATTCTACACTCAGTGGTTAAATTGGCTTTTGTCAGGATTGGGAGCCCTTCTTTACTCACAGTGGTCAATATCTCACTCTATTGTATTACTACAAAAACTGTAGCAGAGGGAGGTCAGCTCCGGCTGGCTGTATTGCTGAGGTGGGGAGGTGTAGCTGAGCTCCGCAGGGCTCTAGCCCAATTTAAACCCTGACTCTAGTCCATGCATCTGACATGCGTTTTGTTTCAAAGCATTTTCTCAGTTGGTTGCATTGTGCTGTAAGTATGCCCCTTTCCTGTGTTTCCCATAGGATCTAAAGCCTGTTGGGATTGCTCAGGCAAAGAACTGTGCTTTGGCACCTGAAAACAGAACAAAGAACCGTTACAACAATGTGCTACCCTGTAAGTGTGTATGTGTGTGTGTTTGTGTGTGTGTGTTATGTGTGCACAGATGCCTATATGACCTCAAGCCTACAGGCATCACACGTATTAAAAATGTTTTTGCAATTTCTCTTCTAGATGATAACTCCCGAGTCAAGCTGTCTATACTGGGTAGTCCATTTGACGATTACATCAATGCCAGTAACATGCCTGTACGTATACCCCACTGGGTTCTGCACACTGTGCACACAGTCACTTTAACTAAGATTTGCTTTACACATTTGTGACTAAGGAGTGTTTGTATGTTTGTATATTTATTAATTTTAAAAGAGAACAGTGTAAATTAATCATCATATCCATGGACCAAAGGCTAGTTTTCATCTGTAGTGTATGGCAGGTTGATGTTAATCAAAAATAAGTAAAAAAAAAAAAGAAGAGTAGGTTAGGATATCCTGGAAAAACGGGTTGAGCAAGCTACATTTTGAAAGTCCAAATTTAACAGTCCAAACCCCTGTCTTCAGACTTCGCCCCAAAGTCACGCCTCCAGACTTGTGCACAGGGGAGCGGGAGGGACAAACGGCTGTTGAGTTTGATAGCGATATCACCATTTAATCATTTTAAGCAGGCCGCTTAAAATGACTAGATTGTGTGTTTTCAGTCCTGTCCATGCCACAGGTCACTAACATGTTTTATTTTTGTGTTAGAGCATGTAATTAATTGGTTGCCATCAGTGTATAAAGGAGATTGTAAGCAACATAGCAAAAAGTGCTCCAGGAAAACATCTCCTACTCCTACTACTTTTAATCAACATGTCCATGGACACAGGCTCTGTACCAGATTAAGCCAAAAGCTAGTTTTCATCTGTAGTCTCTGGCAGGTTAATGAAAAATAAAGAAAAGAGAAGAATGGTGCTAATGGAAGTGCTGGGGGTGTGTGTGTGCTTCAGGGTTACAACTCCCGCAAAGAGTTCATCGCTGCTCAGGGCCCTTTGCCAGGCACGGTGAACGACTTCTGGAGGATGGTCTGGGAGAAGAACGTCCACACAGTGGTCATGCTGACCAGGTGCAATGAGCAGGGACGGGTAAGCTGTGGCTACCACACTCACACATTTACAGGCACACTGTATGGACATACTTTTACAGCCAAGTCAGCCATGTCTATAATACCAACTGATTTGTCTCCTGTAGGTGAAATGTGAGGAGTACTGGCCAGCAAAGACCAAACATTTCAATAATCTGGTTGTGACCACAACTTCTGAAATTCCTTTGGAGGACTGGACCATTCGGGACTTTAATCTTAAAAATGTAAGGTGTTGCAGCTGGGATTATTTTAATTATTTCAGCCAGGAAACCAAAGACAGCACTCCACTGATAGCCTCTGGTTAAAACACATTAGCCAACTTCAGCAATGAAGAAGTTGTTTGTTGACTTCTGAGAACTTGTCGAAGTTTTAAATTCTTTTTAACTGTTTTGTTCAATCAACATTAACTATTAACATTGTATTAGTTACTCCCACATCGCCGCTCATTTGATTAGTCATTTAATTAATTCAGTGACTATTAGACATTGATGCCATAAATTTGGTGTTGTTACCACAAAACTCTACACTGCCTTTTGATAAAGAATTTGCAGCGGTGTCAGGCTTGAACCTGACCTGCTCCTGGCAGGAGATAGTAGCATGTTTTGCGTTTGATCCCCTGCACAGCAAAAATAGCAGTGTTGAAATTTTAGGGTTAAACATTTGAGTTGAATTTAACTCACAATGTGTAATTGAAACATTTTCAGATTTAAATGGTGTGCAGAGGCAGAGTTATTTCATGTTTTGAAAGTGTTCATTTAACTCTGCCAAGAGTGCAGCTACATAAACCCTCCAAAGTGTTAAAATCAACTCTGCGGGAGTCATTAAAATGCTTTTTCTCTTTTTGCTGCATGTGCTCCTCCTGGGCAGGTGAAGACGGCCGAGACACGCTCTGTGCGGCAGTTTCACTTCACGGCCTGGCCGGACCACGGCGTGCCGGAGACCACGGAACTGCTCATCAATTTCCGGCACTTGGTGCGGGAGCACATGGACCAGTACTCCCGCCACTCCCCCACCGTGGTGCATTGCAGGTCAGCAGCCAATCGGCAGACTTCACTTACCCTCTCCTCACCCTGCTCTCAGCCCTCCTCTCCGCCCACTCACCCGTTCCTTACTCCCCAACTCCAACACTCCTCCTCACCCCTTTTCATCCCTCTCCCACCTCTCACCCCTCCCTTACCCCTCCTCACCCCTTACTCACTCCCTAACTTCGACAGTGGCTTAGGAGGTAAAGGAGTCGACCATCAATCAAATCATTGGTTTGATTCCCCCTCCTTATGATTAAGTTCAAGTGGTCTTGAGCAAGACAATAAACCCCATACTGCTCCCGAGGTTGGCACCTTCTATGGCGGCCTTCTGCTATCGGTGTATGAGTGTGTTTAAATGGGGGAATGTTGGGCAATAAAAAAATTATAAAATGCTTTGGGTACTCTGCTGAGTGTCTAAAAGTGCTATATAAAGGCAGTCCATTTACCATTTATAAGTCCCTTAACTATTTTACTATACCTTGTGTGTTCTTAGAGGTTCATTCTTCCATAGTTCTGTTTTTGGGAGGATGTGACCTAAGATGTTTCTTGCCGCCAAACAAAAAGAGCCTGAGACCCTGTACTTTCCCCCCTGTAACATGCAGTGCTGGTGTGGGGCGTACAGGGACGTTCATCGCCATCGACCGTCTCATCTTCCAAATAGAGCGGGATGGGGTGGTTGACATTTATGGAATCATCCACGATCTCCGCATGCACCGAACACTTATGGTACAAACTGAGGTGAGAGACACAAATTCCTCGATATCTCACAAGACGGCAAAAGTCAAGAACACCGCACACTGATCACTGTTAAACTGATTTTTAAAATTATTCGGAGCGAACAACGCATTTCACTAAGTGCTTCATCATGTTCGCTCTGTCTTAGACATGTCATGATGAAGACTAGATGATAGATGGTAGATGTTTCTAAGCATTTACTGATGTATTTTGTGTGTGTGTGTGTGTTTGTTACAGGACCAGTATGTGTTCCTGAATCAGTGTGCCATAGACATTATCAGATCACGCACAGGCACCAACGTGGACTTAATCTATCAGAACACAGCCGCCCTCACTATTTATGAAAACTTTGAAGTTCTTCCATGAAGAAGTCCAAAAATGGATGCTAGAAAAGCCAAGCTGCCATCACCCCTCAGCAAGCCTGGCATAGCTACAGCTACCAAAGAATGTGGCACGGCTGAATAACTGATGAAAAGGGATTTTGACATAAATGTTCAATTGAAATATTTATTTAACTGTAAGTATGAATTTACGGTATGTGAAGGAGCTGTAAAGTTTCAAGACATGAAGACCACTTACATTTTTGGCTTGTTTTGATCATTGCTACGAACCAGGTACTATCAGTGTAAATTCTTATGCTGGTATTTACTCACAGTTTACACACTGTGTTGATACTGTAGATGTATTAGGTGTGCTATACTTCTGACTTTCAAAATGATTTATTTTTATATAAGTTAAACGATTAATTTGTCTTATCTTATTTGTGCAATACAACGCAATGTCATCTAAATGAATATGCAGACGTTTTATTTTGGTATAAATACACTGCACTCAGGTTATCATCTTTGTCATGATTTCAGTTTGTGCATAAAATGCTGATCTGTAAGGATGCTGTTAAATATTTAAATTGATTTAAATGTTATATTTTAATATATTTATAGACTATGATATTTTTGTTTAGATATGAGCACCTTCTTACCAGTACATTCCATTAGCTACTCTCATTTCACAAGTGATTGTGTTGTTTGCCGCTTTTTTCAATGGCAAAATGTCTGGTCTGCCTATCACTGTAGATTCACCCTACTTAACTCCTAAGTTTGCACTGATAGCATTTTTACAGTGCATGAAAATACACTGTACTGTTCTTCAAAGTCTTCTTCTCCTTGTTCTTATTCTTCTAACCAAAATTTTTCAAAATGAATGCAGCTCAAACCGCTTAACAAAAAAACTTTGTTCAAACTGCGTTGTGTAGATCTTCTACTGGACAATGATGTAACCTATTTTTAATTTTTGTAACATTTATACTTTTTGAGATAATAATTAAAAACAAATAAAAATTTCCCCATAGACTTAACATTAAGCATTATGACACCACAGTAGGGCTGTTAAGCAGAATTTTAGTACTATGCCATTGGCCTGTACATATCCTGTTCAGCTGTTTTCTCTGCCCACAACTGTTTCAAAATTAAACTCCTTGCTACAATAATTCACTATTCAATATTTTACTATTTTAACTATTCAACTATTTAGTCATTCAAACTGTCAGTTGCCATCAATTATGTCTCCAGCTAACTGTTTCCTCTGCCTACAGCTGTTTTCAAAATACAAAATACTCATTTCAAGAATTCATTATTTAATAATTCAACTATTAAACTATTTAACTACTCATCTATGTCAAACTGTCAAGGGTCATCAACCAGTCTACTATATTAAACCATTTATCTACCTAGCAACCAACTTAGCAACCACTGAAACAAAGCAACTATGTCAGAATGAGCATGGCAACCAACACAACTATCCTAACACCATAACTACATTACCAACAGCCAAGCAACCAACTCAGGTACCCTTTTGACTGCCTAGTAACCTCTTCGACAATGACAGCCTCTTTATTCAAACTACTCAACTATTAAACTGCTCAGGCATTCTAACTGTCAGTTGTCATCAACTATGTCTACAGCCAACTGTTTGCTCTGCCCACAAAATATTAGTTTGCATTTTATTGCACAGATAATTCCCTGGAATTACATTCTGTAGTTCTAGTTGTCTTTTAACCTAGGAAGTTGTTACATTTTATTTCTTGAATGGGTGTAGGCCACGTAACCTTAATTTATGATTTCTCACAACACACCTTACTAAGGAACAGGTTGTATTTTGTTATAAAAACTTTAAGCACCACTTGAAACAGTGAAGGACCATGTGACATTTCACACACCTATAGCTATGCTTTAAAAACTAAATTTATACTGTGATTGTGCCTTATACATTCCACTGCCTTGCTGTTACATATTTTTATTGTAATTTCATTGTGACTAATTGCATTTGGTATCACATTAAGTGATTTCTAAGTTTATTTTATTTTTTCCTGATCGTAAAAACATTCTTTGTGACATTTCAAAAATGGATTTTAATTACACTGAGGAAGAAAGGGTTGTAATTTTTGTACTGTACCTGTGACTACTGTATGTATTGTAATATGCAATGTATTTGTATAAATGTGAGTGTGCATAAAAATGTAATTGAAACTTTTCCAAGCTGTGTATGCTTCAAATAGTTTGAATGTCCTGTTACTCTCATTCTGACAACTAAAGCTGCTTTCAGAGTTAAACTGGATTTTTTTTTCCAGAAATTCATGCCCAGACACTTGAGACACACAGCCAAAATTTAAGATATGATAAGATTTTACTTTATTAGTCTTACAGGGGCTTTAGGAGCAGGAGCAGGACTTTAACCAAGGGCTCTGGCAAGAAAAACAGAGCAATTTTTCCAGGCATTTTCTTTCACACATACAGCAGCTTTGGAAATAAGCCTGAGAAATTGAGGAGTCCAGGCTGAGTCTGATTGCAGCTTAATAGAAAAATGTTCTATGCTGGTCAAAGTAGCAAACTGTACATGTTTAATAAGTGGAGTAGACATAAATATAACACGCCTTTCAAAATATGCTGACCACTGCCCTTGATCACTGCCCTTTGTGTGTGTGTGTGTGTGTGTGTGTGTGTGTGTGTGTCCGCACGCACATGCGCCTTCCGTGTGAGTGTGCATGTATGTGTGTGCGTGCATGTGTGTGTGAGGTGATTGTGATGTGTCTTAGAAAATGGGTGTGTGGCCAGTGCTCTGGTGAAGCAGTCAGCACATTGTACTGAATTACGTAACATAGCTGTGCATCACATCTCATGCTTAGCCGACATGCAGCCAGTTAACATTGACCATTCTGGGGACCATACCTGACATTTTTACAACCTCCTTAAACACTGTGCATGACTTTTATTACAACATGTTAACATGTGCAGCTAGTGTGAAATACAGATGTTGAACTGGGTGAAAGATACTGAGAATGCCTAAAAAGATAAAAACATGACACTGGTGGTCTGATAAATCGGACCAATTGCCAACTTTTCTGTTTCTTTTTAGCTGTTTTTATTATATAGATTGTGAGGAGGTACCATTAAATTGTCCTGTATCTCATAGCATTTTCTGCAGGGGAAAAAATATACTAAAAAACTGGAGCGACTTCACTACACTGCATGAATAGTCACTGTAATTAAGTCCAAGAAGTCCTGATCTTGTACTTCAGTGAAGCAGCAAAGTGAAAACGCTTAAGGTGTGAATCTGAGCTGTAGTTCTTTTGGTGCAGTGCTGCCACAGTGAAACCAGCCCTCCCTAACTCACTCTCTCACTCACTCACTCACTCACTCACACTCTCACACACACACACATACACACACACATACTCCCCTCCACATCCTCCACCCCACCCCACCCCACCCCCCAAACACAGGCTCGAGCACACTGCAGAGCCCTTCGGTGGTATGACAGCCAAGGATCCGTATGTTGCTGGGTCATTCCCACGGCGATAGAGTGCCAAGTCAGAGACAGCCAGGACTGGGAACACGAAGGCACACGCGGATCTGCATCACAGTCCCGGCTTGGCCCCGGCTGGCTGCATCGGGAGGCGGACTGTGTCTTTCATGCCGTGCTGCACTGTGAGTATAACCTGTTTCCACAGCTCTGGGTTGCTGCTACAGGCACTGCACAGCGGAATGAGGCAGAGGAGCATACAGATATGTCTTGGGCTGTCGGCTGTATGCACACATCTCTGCTGCTCTAAAAGCAGAACCAGGTCCTACCCTCTGCTGGGACATTTTGACAATCGAAAGGGCACTCTCAGTCCCTTGTGGTCATGAACCATATGGAGTGTAGCTAGGAGTTGACCTGACAGTAAAGTTTAATGCAGTTCAAGTGCTGTTAGGTTAGGCAAGGGCTTAAGAATGCTTCTTGCTGTACCTCTCTTCAACATATTGATAACCATATGCACCTGCTATTCTCTACAATGCAATAAGCACCCTGTCAAATCATCATGATTATGCAATTGCTGAAAATGCAATGATCAAGTATGCACTGTGTATTTGTATTTGTGATCATCTGGGGTGCACTACCTGTGAAACTGACATTGTGTCCTTGCTATTCATGTATGACCAGTGCCAGATTACCGACACACTTGATCGAGGTGACAGCTGTCAGCACAAAAACCCTCATGTGGGCCAGCTATGCAATGACACAGTTACACAAATGCGGTATCTCGAACCATTCACTACCATCCGTCGCCATCCCCGTTCCATGCTCCGCTCCACGTTTCTCACCACGCCCCCTCCATGGTCAGCCAGTGATACTCTCCTCCATAAACATCTGTGGACTTGAGAGATACTGGCACCCACGTTGTCTGCCTCTCGCGTTGCGCTACACGGGCTTCAGACAACTTCTATACACCACTACGTCACTGACGTGTTTGGAATGTTTTTTTTTTCTTCGGCTTGTGCATCTGATTGAGTGTATTTTGTCTGTGGCGAGCTAAGATGCTCATATTTCACTTGCGAACGTAATAGGGGTCGCATTGCATAATTATTGAGGACCTCGAGCTAACGTTATGTAGCGAAAAGAAGACAGGACATTGCTCGGGGCTGAAGACGGTGGGCAGTGACACATGGTAGTTTAATTATATTTTTTTCATACCAGACCAGCGTGACGCAAACGAGGTCACCCTACTCACCGAGACATCACATACAGCGCTGACAAGAGGAGTAAAATGGTTTAACAACTTTCCTGGTCGCTTTATTCCTTATTCCATTTAATGGCATTTTTTATTTGAAACAGGTGAGTTTGTATGCAAATGATGGCCGCGAAAGCATGCACACAGACTATAGGCTACGCCGCGTAGACTAGACATACGCTATTACACCGCCCAGCTGCAGTTGTAATATAATTGGTCACTAAATGTTTCCACTTCTATGAAATGTTGCGTGTAAGCCTTTAGCCTATAATATAGGCTATCTGTGCATACAGTGCGTATGCTATATTAGGCTACAGTGAATCTTTGCCCCCCAGTTATGACACATATGAGGTAGAAGCAGCGCTAACAGCTATATTTTCTGAGATCAGGAGAAGTTCGCTCACTACTCCCAATTCAGCTTAGTGGCTTCTTCTGCAAGCGTTTAGTTTTTGAATAATTTAACACGAATTATGTAAAACACTGATGTTGCACGTCTCAGTTCAGCTGTATGCTAGGCTGGAATAGTTTTGTGTTTTTTTAGCTGGTACGATAAGCCAACATACGGTAGCCTATATACAAAACATATTTCGTGTAATCCTCAGAATATTTGAAGTTTTAGTTTTTTACTTTGCTACTTACTGTGATAGCAAATGATTTCAAACCAGACAGCGAGGGTGTTTTACTTACATCCCATAGGCATTGAATTATGTAAAAAGTAGGAATTATCTAATATGTGTTGATAAAACGCCGCGAATTTAAACTGTAGCTCATTACATCACTATTTTTATGCAGTTCAGAGCAATATTTTGGTAGACAAGTGTACTGGGACAAGCCTAGTACTTCCCCTTCATAACTCAATACAGAGAACGATATAAGAGATAGTATTTCAAAAGTCATTAACTCTGTGAGCATCCATCACATTTCAATAATAGTCCCTGAAGTTTGTTGGCAATAGAAAAAATCCTAAATTTATTTATTGTCTTTGTTACAAAAAATGAAATAGCAAAAAACTAAAGTGCACACACTTAAGTCCATTCATCTGCCCTAAGTTACCCCTTGTCCCATACCATGCAGCTTTAATAAGCAAGGTCAACAAAAATCCACAAATATTTTTTTGTATCTCTGCCATTATAGTTACTGTAACTGATACAGATTTTGCAGCGCATGTACTGTATAAGGATAATGGGGCCAGACAATACAAACTAGGTAACTTAACAGCTGCGTCTTGTTCTGTTTGAATGTTAATCTGAATTGGGCATTGTTGGTACAACACTGTATGCTTACTGTTTGTTCAGCTCTTGGTGGCTGATTGTGAGCTCCAGTGACCAAGCCTGCTAATTATTCAGTGACTGACTGCAGGCCAAGTGAGCCCACTCTTTGTCTATAGACATTTGTGTAATAAATGGGTGATAACTTGAACGACTGGGACAAGCAGGGCTGAATCTGTTGGTATTTTCAGCATCATCAACTGTGACAGAGAATAAGACCAACCTAAATATAGATGTTTACCAACTCATATCAAGAATGACAGGTTCTGTAAGCACCACTCTAACATTGCATAGGTCATAGGAGAAGAACAGAGAGTTCAGCCGAAAAGATGGTGATACATGTTAAATGTTTAGGGTCAGCTAATTGAACTAAATCTCGAAGTGATTGTTAATTCTGCACAGAGAGACAAAACTGAATTGAATAGCTCTCTTTTGCAGTGTATCTGGAACCACACACAAACCCTGTGCTGTGCTTCTCTACTTCTATTGGCAGGGGATTTAGATATGTAAGGCGCTCTTTCACTGCATAAAAGATGAGGCTCCCTGTGCAACGCTGCAGTTTTTAGGTTGAAGGATCAGAGCCCAACGGAGAGACACAAATTAAAAGCTTTTGGATACAGATCTTTTTTTCATATGGTTTACAGTGTCTACTGCCCGCTATGACAAACTCCTTTTTGTCATAAATTCTCTGTTTCGGTTATTTATGCCAGTTGCATTTTGGAACCTTGAATTTAATATACACAATGGAACCACAATACTTCTTTTCTGTGTAAGCCTTGGCATCATAGCTGTGCTTTCTGTTAACTTTGCAAAGTGTCAAAAACTGCACGCTTCAAAAACTCTGTGCTTCATAGAGGAATAGGTTAGCTTATTCATGTAACCACTATTGTTCAACTCACTTGGTGCAATTATGTTGTTGTTCCTCCCTTTTTGAAGTATAGTGACTGTGCACTGCAAGCATAACCTTGAACATCACACCACACTGATTTTAGATGTCAGCTGTTTTGATGTCAGCTTGTCAGGGCAGGTGCTTCTCATGAAAGCCTTTGATTCTCAGGCTTGTGTCAACCTGTATTGTTCCTTGTGCAGGATAAGATTTAGGTGTAGGACTTCCTTGAATAACACATTTTCATACCGAGCCGTTTAGCTGAAAGCTTAGCGTTAATTGATGTGGTAGCTGTTTTAGGTAGTGCATCACAGCATAGGAGAGGGTAGAGGAGGGGATTTTGTTTTCTGGTCACTTCCTTGAACTTCATGTTCAGTGTAAAATTGTATGTACAGCAGCTTAATAGACAGAATGTCTCTGCGTGACTACCCAATTCCCATACAAACAGTGCAAACTGCTTTGACTTCTTCGATTTTTAAGCAATGATAAATTATGTTGCAAGGAAATTTAGGCAGCTTTCAATTGGACGTTATGTCCCATGCCATGCGGCATTGTTGAGGCATGACATAGCCTACCAAGCAATGGTGTAATATATTTTGCTTCTTTATGGGTAGAAATGAAATGAAGTTGTAGAATAGGATACTGTAATTTTCATTGTGTGGCGCTTTATGATGTTTGCATCATAGTCTCTGTAACAACATGTTGACAGTATCTTATTCTCTCTCTGAGGTCTGTACTTACTTAAACATGTGACTGTGATTGTCATTGCAAAAGCAAATAACACCTTTAACAAATAACTCCACTCATTTGCACTTTGATTGTAACAGTCCCTGTTACAGGGCATCTAGATCATGAATAGTGTTACAAAGTGTGACAATATGTAACATTATGCACTTACATTGTTCATTGTAACAAGTAAGGTGTGGGTTTGTGTGAGGTATATGATGTAACATTATGTTGGTAATGTTTGTAAAAAGGACCGTTTAAAAAAAAGCGCTGCCCTCAGCTCTCCTGTCTACATGTGTATGATATGAATATCACGATATTATGCCCTGATACTGCCAGTTTGAGAGCATGTTGATTAAAACTTGTCTCTGAAGGCACGGACTACCAACATATCTCACATATTGGCTTTTTTTTTTGATTGATACCACTTTGGCCATACCAATCACATCAGCTTCAAGACATAACTTCAAGTCATGTCTGATTAAATATGGACAAGGCTAATCATCATGATTGACTTCAATTTTATCACGATTACCGATCATGAATGATTAATCGCCCAGCCCTACATGAAAGTCCTCCTTGCTTAACGCTCCAACACAGTGGTTCCCAAACTTTTAACTGCTTTGTACCCCCTGAGACACTCTGTCCTACCAAGTATCCCCAGCTTGCTGTGAGTGTTTTTTTTGCATAATAATTGTGCATATTGTATGGTACATAATAATGTAGTCCCAACTGGGTTGTATAGTGGATAAATTGAATGTAAGATTTTTCCCCCATATAGTATATATACATAATCTTCATGTTAGTAGAACTCATTCACAGATTGATTTTGTGTACCCCCTAGAGTTGATCCATGTACCCCAGTTTGAGGTATTTGTACCCCAATTTGACAATCACTTCTCTAGCACATTAGCCATACTTGCTTCTCTGGCAGTGGTGTGGACCTGCCCCACCCTCATTCACGCACGGATGATGTGCCTGCCACATAGAGGTGTCAATCCCGGGTTCAGAAAGTAAAAACCCTTCCACAAATTTGATCCAACCAGCTCTGAATCAGCTGATCATAATGAGCACTCAAGACAGGTAGATCAGCTACTCAGTGAAGTCACCTGTGTTAGAATGAAAACGTGGCAGGGTTTTTACTTTCTGAACCCGGGATTGACACCTCTGCTGCCACACTTGCACGACACGAGTGAGCCGAGCCCTTAAAAGTCTGAGTCCTGGCCTACTTTCTCCTTTATTTTGTGCACAGGGGATTGGGTCTGCTGCCGCTGCAGCCGCTGGCGTTGCCCTGTCTCAGTTTGGCTCTGCCCAGCTAAATCTGATACAAAAAAGCTCCGTAAGTGGAGCAGCAAGGAAGGGATTGCGTAACCTTGTGCTGCTGCATGTGTGCGATATGGGCCAAGCCTGCTCTCTCGGCGCCTTAAGTTTGGGACACATGCTTCCTTTTACTTATAGCTGTTGGACCAGTTAGAACAGCTTGTGTGAATACTGCACCGTAAAGATGTTTAAAATGGAAGGAGTAGATGACATTTCATCGAAAAAAACACTCTTTAGTCTATATGTGATTTTATTGGAACTTGTCCGCGAAACCTGTAAGGCTGAAACGTGCATGTGTTTTGTTGACATATTCAATGAAATCACATACAGACAAAACAGTGTAGTTTAGCATTTTTTTACTCTCACCCAAAGATGCATTTGTTTGGGAGTTGAGCACGCCTGTTTGTTTTGTGCCAGGAGTGGAATAAATTCACCTGTGAAGGATGGTAAACTGTCTGAGGCTGGAAGACTGCTTCTGAAGTCCTGCTCTATGAGACTTTGCTGTGAACAAATTGTGACCATGTGACCACCATAGGTCATGGCTTTGTTACCTTGTAAGTTATTCTGGTTTGCAAGCATTTGGTTTGTGCCAAGTAGCACAGATTAGTCATTAGCAAAGTAAAGAAATAAATGAATATCTCAGAATTTTGAATGGCTGTTGAAAAAAATGTAATCAGTTACATGTAATGTCACACTGCATTCTGAGAAGAATGTGGAGGCAGCAGTCCAGCATAAAAAATCTACAATCTACTTGTTCTTTAATGCTGGTAGTGTTGTTTTTTATCTTTTCCAGTGACAAGATGCTCTCAAAACTATTGTTTTGGTTGTTGCTATAAAACTTGAACTGATGTGTTATTTTAAAACTGAGTCAAGCTAAAAAAAAATGGACAGTTTTCTTTGATAAATTGAAATCAGAATTGAAATGGCATAGAAACTAGTAATAAAAAAGCTGCTCAAAGGCATCTACTTCCTTTAATGCACTATTAGCATGAAGCATTGAAAAATGCAGGTTCGTGCCTTCTTCAAAACTTGGTGGCCATATTTGTGAAAAGGCCATGTGCAGGATGGAGCTGAAATGTAATAATTTCATTGATTTGGCAAGCATCCAGAGCTAAGTGCATGCACAGTCGGCCATTCTTCTCTCTTTTTTGTGTTCACGCTAGATCCAGTGTTTCAGCTGTTTTCCTGGAGTTGTTCCATTGCTGTAGGCTGACCTGTGATTATTGGTAAGAATTTGGAAGAGCAACATAGTTGATATACATAAAAGGTCCAGTACATGTTTTAAAAAACATGCATACACGCATGCCTATAAAACGTTAACAAAAGGCTAGTTACAAGTGAATGTCTTCTCCACATATCCAGCTATCCACCCCTGGATGATGCCCTGGTAACAGTCCAACACACTGTGGCTTCCATTTTAGGCTTCCATTATATAGAATATCTGTGACAGTATGTGCATCCATGTCTGCATTGCTGTAACTCTCTTCAGGCTAACTCAAGAAAATGCCCTCTTAGTCATTGCACCCTGTACACAGCTTTCAACAGTCTGCAGCTTGCCAGCACAACACCCTCAGGAGCATAAATTTCTTTCCAGTATTAAATGGATCCAGGCTATTTGGCGGCAGGAATTCCCAGGTGTAAAACATGTAGGGTGGTATGAGTAGAGAGAATGGATGTGTATACAAAAGGGTATGGATGCAGGGTGGTTGAGAGCACTGCGAATAAAAGATACTGTAAGATCACCACCCATATCCTCATAGCCGTGGGGAGGTAATGCCCCCAATGCACAGCATGAAGAGTGAGTAGGTGGTTTGTGTCTGGTATAGGCGCTTGACAGTATGGAGTGAATGTCTTTCTGCCAGACATTCTCATTTGCACGATGTTTCTATGCATTATTAAACAAGAAAGCCAAAAACTACTTGATATTTTTGTACTTCATCAGTGCATGCTAAAAATAACAGCTCCTAAAGTGCTAATAATTTGCATATCACATTGTTTTGCTGTCAGATACTGCCAGACCAAATTATTTTTGCATATCCTTCTGGAACAAAGCTCAGATGCTGACATGCTCCACTGTCAGTTGTGGTATCACAGTAGCAATGTCCAATAAGGTTATTTCAATTAAGACATCTGGTTCATGTCATGCAGGTCCAGATTGTTCTCGGGGTCAGCAGAAGAATGGGGCGGTTGGCCTGGTGGCGTTATTTTTAGACTTTCCTGTAGCACTGAGTTCACACCAGAGGTGCTGGCCTTCCCAGGGCTGTCAGCCCTCCCCGGCCTCATTACCTGAACCCAGCAGGCAGAATGTCAACGGGCGGCTGATTGTGCTCTGGGGACCCACCGCTACAAGATGCCACATGTCCTGCAGCTGTAACAGCACCCACTGCTCATAGCATAGCGCTGAAAACACTCCCTGACCTACATGAATAACAAACAAACAACAACTGTCTTAAAAGAAGCCCTTTCAGAGAAGAGAGAAGACTGCATCTAAGAAAGAGTGCATTTGTCCTTTGTTCTGGGTGAACTGTTAGCTAGTGTTGTTCAGGGTTGACGCAGTTTGATTGAGCTCTGAGAAGTGACATTGTGCACGCCACTGCCAGTTTAGCTCCCCCCGCCATGAACGGCTGCCCTGAGTGCATCAAACCTCAGCAAAACAGCACGCCTGGCTCCTGCCTGTGCACCTCTTAAGGCTGCATGCAACAATGGGGATCACAGCTAGCTAGCAGGCTGTTTCCCTTACCCACTGCCTTACAGCTAGCAGGGAGCAGCATGGCCAGAACCTGCCAAGACTGTGCCTGGTTGGGAAGGAGGGTCTTGAGGTCGAAAAGGAGGCCATTTGCAAAAGTCTCCCCCTAAAGGAAGCAGGTCCCATATGCCCCTGAAAACTGTGCATCTGTTTGGAATAACAGAAATTTAGAGAGCTCTAGAATAGCTTTACCTTTTATTGTCATTTTAATCAAAACTGATAGAGATCACTCACTTACTGCTGTGCTTGAGGTCTCAGCCAGCTTGACATAAAGCACCCAGTAAAGATCTATCAAGCGGCCTCAATAATAGCCTGAATTGAATTGTGTGAAATGCATGGTGGGTGAGAAATGACTTTCTATTCTTTGATAGCCATAAGGTCCCCATGCTGAGTCCAGACCAAATGGATGTTCATTTGGCACAATCTTACTTACCCAGGGCAGCAGGCGGTGTAAAGAGAGGGATGCAGGGGGGAGCAGGCTCACCGAAATAGCCACCCACTGGAGTCTATGAGCACCCTGTGGCGAGCGATAGCTGTGTGCTCCACCACATCAAGGTTAACAGACTTAACAGTCTCTCACTTTTGTTCTCTCTCTCTCTCTCTCTCTCTCTCTCTCATTCGCTCTCTCTCTCTTTCTCACCATTCTCCTGTGGACTTGGGAAAGAGTTGGCAGCTAGTCGGGTGGCTGCTCCTCTAATTGGAATAGAGCTCCAGCTGCGCTTGCGCAGCGCGGTTAGCGCTTGAGAGCCACGAGCAGCCTGCTCCTGTGCCGCTGAAAAAGGTCGCTCAGAAAGTGTCAGCTACAGCTCAGCAACAGGCACCTATTGATTAGAAAGTTTTGAGAAAGCAGTGTGGGGAGAGTGCAGAAAAGCCTAAAAAAACATACAAGGATTTTAATTAAACGAGTCTTTTTTTCTTTAAGATTTTAGGATTTCTTTTTTTATGGTATGGAAAAGAGCCAGAGAGTGATGGGTCTGAAATTAGATAAGTAGTTTGCACATTTAAAGACTTCAGCAAACACAGTCAAGACACTGAGATTGGCATGTGCCCATGGCCTTTGTTTGCAAATTCTGGATGGGCATGTTTACTCAGCATTAAGCTACGTAGTAGGCTTTACTTACTCTCTGCCAGTTTCACTTGCTTCTTTGGCCTTTTGATCTTGTAGTTCTTTACACACAGCCTAGCCTTAGGCCACTATTGATTAGAAAGTTGAGAGAAAGCAGGATGGGTAGAGTGCATAAAATCCTAAAAAAAAAAAAGTATCTGAGACAAATTTACCGTTTTCTGATTTGAGATACTTTATTATGATACAGTATGTATAATAAATCAGAGAGAGAGCTGGACTAATGTAAATTAGTAGTTTACACATTTCAAACACGTCAGAGAACACAGTCAAGACATTGACATTGACATGTGACACTGCCTTTATCTGCTAATGCAGGTCAAGCTAAACCTTGTGTAATTTGTGTCGACACCTCATTGCATGTCCTAAATGTATGTGTTATTTAGAGGTCAAGTTGGTACAGAGAGGGCATGCATGTCATAGCAGAGATGTATCTGTGACATTTGTTCTGGCATAATGGCTCTGGGTTGGCCTTTGTGTCTACATTCCCAGAGGTCATCTCCCTTGCGGTGTGAGCAGAATAAGGTTGTGGTGAAATGCCCCAACTCTAAGGACAATAGCAGCTACTGCCAATCAGCGTCTACATAGGGTCAGATTAAAGCAGAAATTGAAAGTTACCATGGAAATTGATTTTTTCCTGTTCATTTTTGTACAGCATGGTAGTAGCGTGTTTTTTCTAAGAATTCTCACCTGTTTTATCCACTTCCTCTCACAATTTCACAATTCTGTGCTCTGGTTCAGGATCACATGACTCATCGGTCTCACTGATAGATAGGCAAGGGTAAGTGGGAGGCAGCATTGTGGCTGTTGTCTTAAAGTGTGCTTTCTTTTCTGACATCAGGCTGAACATGACCAGATACTGCCATAGATGAGTTTAAATGTCCCTGATGAAACAGAAGAATGACACTCTGATGTCGGAGGCAAGTATGCATTTTTGTGTGTCTGTGTGTGTGCGTGTGTGTGTGTCTGTGTTTGTGCCTGTCTGTCTGTCTCTCTGTGTGTCTGTCTGTCTGTTTGTGCGCGCGTGTGTCTGGTCATACAAGCAGAAGTGTATGCATGTGCCCATTATTGACTGTGTGTATGTATGCATGTGTGTGTGTGGGTGAATCTCTGTTAAGGCATGAAAATAAAAATATATACTCGAAAGAATTAAAATACACTACACTACTACAGAGCTACTGTATATCAGTATTGTCATTTTTTCAACACCCTAACAATACCTTTTGCTTCAAAGTAATATAACCAACATATAAAAAAATACCATGGAGGTATGCTTGTAAGTTCTCATTTATTTAAGGTGAAGAGATTCAAATGGCTGACATTGAACTTTTCTGTGCTGCTAATCTTGAGGAGATTATTCTGACTGCTGGCGATGAGTGGGGTGTTCATATTACATTTTCAATACCTCTGCAGTTTTTTACGCCAACTGCTCAGCACTGCATTGAGGGTATAGGTGTTGTTGAATTGACAGAATAACACAGCTTAGTTAATAGAGTCAGCATTCCAGATGTCATTGAATATTGTATGAAATGCTCACACATGTGCCTGTGAAAAAGGTGTTTGTAGTTAATACGTCAAAGCTTGCATTAACTAGTAACCCGGTGTTGTGTTCAGTGATTGTTATAGTTTGGAGAGGTTTTTTCTGGTCAACTAGGCCATAGGCATGCACTGGTGTGTCTATGCGTTGACAGTTATCTCACTCAAAACACACTTGTTTAGCAAAGGCAGACACTGATGTGGGTTAGCCTGTACTGACACTAACGGTGCTGTTTGTGTGGATAGGGATTGGGTGTGTGGGGGGATGGGTGAGGTTAGATAAGGTGAAATGCAAACACTGTCATGCAGCGATGGAGTAGTGCTTTATCTGATGCAGTGCAAAGCGACCATGGCCTTTTTTGCAAATTCTGGCTGGGCATGTTTGCTTGGCATTGAGCTTTGGAGTAGTCTTTACATACTCCCTGCCAGTTTCACTTGCTTCTTTGAGCTTTTGGGTCTTGTAGTTCTTATTTTAGTTTGTCCTGCAGGGCTTGTGCAACACAATGAAACATCCCTAGTTGTATCTAGCATGAAGCAACACTTTCATTGAAAAGTCGCAACTTTGACCAGGCGGCTGTGGCATATTCTATGTGTCTGTGTGTGGCATCAAACAGGCGCTGTTCATTTTTAATTGTATTTGACTACCTGGGGCTCCCCATGACAGTACCGCACAGGCAGTGGGCCAGGACAGGACAGCGAGTGAGAATGTGCTTACCTGAGGAAAGCGATACAGCTCCTTATCTTCCCTAAAGCTGTCATGTCTATCCCCTTTTCCAGAGAAACCTGAGGGCGATATCGCCCACCACTCCGGCTGTCATGCGAAAGCTCTCACTCAGCGGTCTGTTGCCTTATCTTCCTCCCTCTCAGGAGAGAAAAGGCATCGGGGACCTGCTGTCTCCTCGCCTCATCGGGACATTTGTGACAGTTCGAGGCAGTGGGACAAGAATAACAACCCCATGAATGATTGTTAGAGGAGATGTGGTTGTAGTTTTTGTGGGGGGGGATTTTGTTGATGAAGTGCAGAGGTGGGACTCAGTCCTATATGTTGCAGAAAGCTCTTGGATGGCCCTTTTTGGCCGTGACGTAAGTCTCAAGAGCCAGGCGTTGCTGATTGGTTGGGCCTGGAGTTTGCATGGATTGGCTAGAAAAGGATATGCGCTGAAATAAAGACTTGTCCCTAAATACCCTCAATCTGGGCTAAATGTGTGACAGATATGGATTTTCACTTACGCACGCCTCACTGAATTTGGAACTTACACCCTCCCCTCCCCTTCGCATCTCAGTTTTTTCCCCTCCAAACCCCTCCCACCCTCCTCCTTTTCTCTTTTAGCTTCTCTCCTTCTCTCTCTCTCTCTCTGTGTCTTTCTCTCTCTGTCTCTCTCATGCTGAACTGGGTATGCTCTAGATTATATTTGGGAGAACTCTGGTGATGTGCCCTTGTGCAGGAGAACATTAAGGTGCCTGTGGATTTGGTTCTCAGTCCTCCGGCTGGCTAAATGAAAAATCACAGAGATGGAGGGGTCAGAGGAAGGGTGAGGTGAAGATGGAAAGGTTTTTTTTTGTGGGGGTGGGTCAGAGGATGAGTCGGTTCTCAGAATCAGGACTCCCTTCAAGCAACCACTCCGTCATCTCAAAATGTTTCCTACAGGTCATTCCCTCAACTCCAGGAATAGCAATGCCCAAAATAACACCGGCGATGAAAAAAAAGTAGAGGGCATTCCCAGTCCTTGGAGAGTGGTGCAATTAAGTAGTCTCTTTAAATATCCACGAGAGATTTTCTGGGCATTTGAGACTTGGTGGATAGGACTTGTTTGTTTCTCATTTGAGATCAATTCCACAGCAGGAGTAGTGACCTCTTGCCTACAGAGCTAAAAATACTGAAGCCAGGCATCACTCTGTGTAGGGACGTGTGCAGAAATGAATTACTGTGTCAGATGCAGTGCTGTGAAAGATGTAAGGCGGACAGGAAGTGTACAGGCTACACTTGGGGCTGCCAGGCCACCAAAGGGTCTCGGAGGGCTGTCAGCCTTTGAAGTACACTAGTGACAATGCAGTTTTCAATGGAGGTGGTGGGTTTTTGCCTGGTTTTCCAGTCTAGAATCATCTCTGCTCGCAGCCACCTTCCCAGCAAGATGTTGAGTTTAAGCCAGCCTTTGAGTTCAATGTGGTTTGTTCTTTCGTGTGCATCATGTCTGTCATGCAGAGACCAGCTGTGGCAGTGTGTCCATTCACCTCATCTGTGTGCAGAAAGTTCAAAGGTCCACCCATCCTAGCACAGAGTCTAAAAACGTGTTTCTGAGTAAGCACTAATGCATTCTGGGAATATAAGAGAGTAATGAGTGCAACAGATCAAAGAGAAATGTAAGTCTGTTAAATGAGTTTATGAAAGAGTGATAAAACACATTAGAACAATACAACACAATAAAACAAGTAACACTGGGGCTTGTTTATAGAGTAGTTTTGTATTCTTTAACATTATTATATTTCAGAGCACTATTTACATATGGGACTGCCCATTTGCTGAAACAGTCTTTGTAAAGGTTATTTCCTGTTCACACTGCCTGCAGTACACTTCGTGGGTGACTCTATAAATGTCAAATGAAATGGAGCAGTTTCAGCCATTGTGCAACATAACAGCTTTTAAAAACAGAGGCACAGCGCTAAAGATAGCATCTCAGTGGTATAGAGACCCTCATGTACATCCTGTATGTCCTGGAAAAGGAGACTAGTTTTGTGTGTGAGGAGGACAGCTGTTGGTTTCGAGTGAAGTGCTCGGCTTTGTAAAGCTGTTGGATAGCCTACAGTATATAGACAGTAAGAAAAGTTTGATTGTTAGTGTCATAGCTGTACCCACAGCATGTCCATTTTAATATTCCCAACGATATGAAATGTAGCCAAAGTAGTTTGGTAACAGAATACAATGTTAAAGCATTGTTTTTGTTTTTACAGTTGAAAGTGTTTATAGGGTATTTCATGGCTCAAGCCCCTGCTTTTCAGTGCAGTGGACTGGGGAACCTACAGATACGTCAGAGTGGAGGGCAGAGGAAAGTGGGTCAGTCCCTCCTGGGCCGGCTCGTGTCAGATGAGTCCCATTCGAAATACCCTGAGGACGCTGTTGACACTCCACCACGGCCACCCACGTAGCGGGAAATATTCATGTCGTTCGGCCAGCGTGTCTGTCGGCTATTCGCTGGATTACTTCTCCTGACTGTGCTGCTGACGTCCTTGACCTCTGCACAATGTGCAGCATTCTGACCCCTGCACAGAAATAGATAGCCAAATATGTGTTCGCATTTAGGTTGGATAGTGGTATAGGATGTACTCCAGTCTAAGTTCTCTACCATGTGAAGATGTTGGTCACGGTTTCCAATTGTTTACACTAAATTTACTGTATCAGATAAGAGTGTTGTTTTTGTTCATTTTCTGACAAAATGAAATACGAGTTTAAATCCCCATGGACTTTAAATGCCCATAGTAACCATTGAAGACCATGAGATGAAACATGAATTTAGCAAAATATCTAGTCATTAATGTGGGGAATTCTACAGTATATGTGGAATTCAATTTGTTTAACATTTTATTTATTTGGAGAAAGAAAAACAGATCCAAGACCACTGTAAAACGTCTCTGTAGCAGTAGGCTGCACTATCCATAAGTCAGTGTAATGGCCCGGTCAGACTATACGATTTTTTTGTCGTTCATGATTGTCGTTTACGATCTATCATGTCACACTATACGATTTTAGAACCATAAAAAAGTCTCCGCGTCTTGATCGGGAGAGTGGCCACATACACCGACAGCATCGTTTGCGTCACCTGTTGTCATAGCAGCAGCTGACAACAGAAGGCCAGGTATCATACTTTTCATGACAACGTCATCCGACTCCCGACAAAAATCCCGACATGCCAGTCTTTTTGTCGGGCTGTCTTAGAATGTCGCAAACGACAAATTAGAAGTCGGGAAGCATGTCACATTACAAGATTCACTCGTGTTCGATGTCGTGCCCGACTGTTCAAAATCGGATACGATGGTCGGTTACAACAAATTCGGGGCAAAATCGGGCTGAAATCGTATAGTCTGGCCAGGCCATAAGAGGTTTCAGTTTATCCAGGACATCAGACAACTATGTGGTACCCTGTTTCAGTATTGTGCAATCTGGGCTTAAAGTATTTGCTCAGTCTGTTTTAGGTGATGTTGGTTTTAAGTGGTTTACTGTGTGATTTAAGTTGCTTAATGCATGCACTGCATCATAAAAGACAAATGAGTGCTTATTTAAGTATCATTTTTTCTCAAGAAATACCTTTTTGCCTTGTTAGAGGTGGTATACTGTTAATGTAAGGTAAACACATAGGTATTCCCTAAGGTTAGTAAAATAACGCCTAAAAGCTGTTCTACAAAAAGATGCATGGCTACTGGTATTACCAGAGACAGGACTAACAATGGTTTGTTCTGCTGTAAGATCCTACTAAGGTGTATCACAAGTACCCCCCCCCCCCCCCCTCTCTCTCTCTCTCTGTATCTCTCTCTTGCATGTGCATGCATCTGCAGGGAGGTGTAGTTCACTTTGGCTGGCTCAGCTGTGCATGACACTGCTATATTACACTCATTTAAAATACACACAACGGCACATTATGTAGTTTAGGCTGCTTTACACAGGAATTTAAGGACTTGAAAACTGCAATCAATTGTTTTTGCTATATAAATTGTTTCAAATGATGCTAGTAGACAATAAAACACTGTAAAGTGTGGTAAGTTCCATTCTCAGCTGTCTGACATAATCACATCTTTAGTAGTTTTATATTTTTCCCCACAATAAAGTGCACCTCAGAGTGCTGTCATTAGGCCCTGAAACACATAGTGCTCCTCACCGAGACACATGACTCAAAGCGACAGTGAGGTGACTATAAAAAGCAGACTTGACTCTCTCTGTCTGTCTCTGTCTGTCTCTGTCTGTCTCTCTCTCTCTGTGTCTCACTCGCTCTCTCTCTCTCTCTCTCTCTCTCTCTCTGTATCTCTCTCTCTGCTCATGTGTGTCCTTTCCCTAAGTGTAATAATCTGTCTGTTTTTTAGGTCTAATCGTATATGCTGAGGGTCATGAGGGCCGTGCTGGGGCTGGACCCTGTGTAATCCCCCTGAGTGGGTCCAGAGGCCAGCTGCGAGGGCACAGATGTGCAGGCAGATGCCCTCATGTCCGTTTGCTTGCTTGCATTAGCAGCTTATCGTTAGCGTTAACACCCCCAACACGTCCTCCAGGGATGTGAATAGGGAGCCGTGTCAGACCAGGCTCAGCACTGATGCTCAGGCATATGCCCCAGCCACGTTCCCCTGCATTACATGTCACAGTGCAGGATGGAGATGCTGATTGGGCCTCTGCACCAGGCTACCTCCACTGCATCAGGCTCTATTTTTAGCCCTCTCCCTCTCTTGCGTTCTCTCTCTCTGTCTCTCTCTCTTTCTTTCTCTCTCTCTCTCTCTCTCTCTGTCTTCCTCTCTCTTTATCTCACTTACTCTCTCTCTCTGGCTTGCTCTCTCTCCCCCCTGGCTCTTTCTGGCTATTTCTCTCTCTCTCCTGGCTCTCTGTCTCTCTCTCTCTATATCTCTCTCTCTCTCTCCCTGGCTCTTTCTCTTGTCTCTTTCTGGCTATTTCTTTCTCTCTCCTGGCTCTCTGTCTCTCTGTCTCTCTCCCTCTTTCTCCCTCTGATTCTCGCTTTCTTTCTGCCCCCCCCCCCCCCCCACTCCCCCCATCTGTATCCGTGCCTGAAGTCTTTACTCCGAGAAGGTATTTTGAATTTGCACAGCACTCTCTGCCCCATCTTACATTATTGATTGTGCCAAGTGAAATGGCACAGAGAGTAGCAAAGGAAAAAAAACTGAGACTGTGGTCTCTCTGGCAGTCTGTCATATAACTGTCCCAGAAGAGAGCACACTGAAACCTCTGCTCCAACGCTGGCTTGTTATAGATCCCACACAGGGGAGCATGTAGCAAAGCAGACTGATACTCTTCGGAAATTGTCTTTGACTGTTACTGTGACTGTTACTAACACAACAAGCCTTAAAATAGGAAGGTTGGGGGTCACTGAGAAAGCACAGGCTGGTTTTGGAAATGAACTGTAATCCTCTGGGGATGTTTGGGAAGTCCCCAAGCCCACAGAGAGCCTGTATAGTTTTGAAGCTTACAAAGTTACTGTGATCCGTGTTGTGAGTGGAATAGAGGGAGTACCTAGGAAAACCCCTGTTTTTAAGCAGTCTTATTAATGTCTTTTATGTTAGCATAATTTTAACGGATGATTATAATAATAGCATAAATACATGACACAAACGAATTTTGTGTTATGTATAGAATAGTATAGATCTTTATTGTTATTGTCACAAATGCAACAAAATTTAAACTGTGTATAGTTCACTGGACTTGAGAGCATAATATACCAGGCCAGTGTGCTTAAGAACTTGGACTAGGCTAGCTGATTGAATATGTGTTTTTCATTATAAAAAAAAATGCCCCCCTCCCACCCCAGAATCCATATTCCATCTGCATGTACCATATCCATGCTCGCTGCCTGTTTGTCGCCTTGGCAACGGCTATAGAGCCCTCTGCATCCTGCGGCATTTGCATAGCGACGATGGTGATCAGCTAAGAGGAGGTACTGTATGTGGGTCCTCTCTGTCTGGACTCAATGACAAGCACTCGATGACAAGCTAGGCCACACTCCAGCCACTCTGCTGCCACAAGCAGTGGCTGACCTGCAGACAAAACTGTTTTGTTTTAGTAATAAGTCCAATCATACAATCGAACGAGAAGCAAAGAAGGTTGTCCCTTATTATATCATGTCTGACCAATATGCCTCCATTCAGGCGTATGGTGCATGTATGCTTATGTAGTGTATGCATACACTCATGTATGTGATCAAAATCCAGCTTGTGGAAAGACCAGCCATATGTCATTCCCAGCCATGTCAATCATTGTACTTACACATGCACACACACACACACACATATACGCTTATATGACCAGTCACACACGAATACACATGCGCACACACACACACACTGAGTAGTACTGACACACGTATAGACTTATGCTATATGACCAGACACGCACAAACACGCACACACAAACTCACACACAAACACACATGCACACACACACTAAAACACACATACACACACGCACACACACACACACACACACACACACACACACACACACTGAGTAGTACTGACACAAGTATACACTTATGCTTATATGACCAGACATGCACAAACATACACACACAAACTCACACACAAACACACATACACACACATGCACACACACACACACTGAGTAGTACTGACACAAGTATACACTTATGCTTATATGACCAGACATGCACACACACACACACACACACACACACACACACACACACACACAGTAGTACTGACACACACATACACTTATATGACCAGACACACATGAACACACACACACACACACACACACACACACACAGTAGTACTGACACATATGTACACTTATATGACCAGACACACAAAAACAAACATGCACACAAACACACACACACACATACACACACTGAGTAGTACTGACACACGTATACACTTACTGTATGTTTACATGACCAGACACATACAAACACAAACATACACACACACACACATCGAAAAACACACACACATACACACACAGAGTAGTACATGTACACATGTACACTTATATGACCAGACACACACACACACACACACACACATGCAGCAGCCTTGCTCAAGATAGCCGCTGTGTTAATGAAGTCTACATCCGGTGACTGGGGCTTGGGTTACCCCCACGAAGCCTGTGATCCCTCTCAGTCACGACAGGGAAGAGAGCATCCCGCGCCAGACTGACACAAGCACATGCTTGGGGTGTTATCTATGACAGGGGCTTATGCCGGCTTCACCGTGAGCTCACTAAGCCTGTGAGGAAAAGACGAGCACTAGACTGGAGCTATATGGCCGTTATCGTGGTGGTGCACAGAAACAGGTGTCCAATAGTCACGGAAGTGTATTATCAAGAGGTCAGGCACCAGGGCTAAGCACAGAGCCATTAATGACTGGCTCTGAGCTGGTTTATGGCATAGACGGGTTTATCCTGGCATAGAGGTTTATCCACAGCTGCATCCTATGCCATGTTACAAGGCCCAATGTCTGGGCACGTTCATGTGAAGTGGATTATGATTTGATTTGTCATCAGGATCCTTGATGTTTTATTTGAACTTACAATTCTCATATAAATTGGATTAAATGCTGAATGGCCGAATTTGGCATGTTTTTGTTCAAGTGTAGGCAACCCAGTTACCTGAGTGCTGTCACCAGTCCTTCCTCTACACTGTATATCTGATCTGTCTTCACTGCATATGTATGTGTATATCTTCAAATACTGTAAGCCACTTTGGATAAAAGCATCTGCTAAGTGCACTATAATATAATCTGCTGTAATTTCTCATATGTTTTCATGTGTCTTTATGGGGTTTTACATGGTCTCCCATGCTGTCATGTGTGTTCCTTGTGTCTCTCAGAAGTCAAATCCAGCGGAGAAGATGAAGGAGGAGAATGTGTTCCGGCGGCGGTTCTCTCTGTGCCCGATTGTTTCCTCTCCACAGAAGGTGGTGGACCCCCGCAACCGGAACCACTCCGACGGAGACCATGACATCTACCCTCTCAGCCCAGGTAATATTTGGGAAGTCTCGTGGAAGTCATCTTTGGGAAGGCATCTTCGGTCCAAGATTAGTGCTCCATGCTCAAGTGAATTCCTTGACTCGAAGGGAAGTGCATGGAGAACTAATCTTGGATTGAAGCTGCCTTAATGGAGTAACACCAAGTGCACCACTGGAGACAAGACTATCAGAGCACTCGATAACATTCTCTTCAATATTTGGGATTTTTTTTTACTAACCACACTCCAGTCACTACTGGAACTCAACAGCAGCAGAAGGTCCCTACTCATGCTGGTATGCCATGTGGAGACTTGCAAATTTGCAAGTTGTCTGTATTTGTATTAGAATTGTTACAAATTGCACAAGACGGAGGACAGGAAATTCAATTTTAAGTCTTTACTCTCATGGATCTCTTTTTTTGTATTTATGATCTGTTTCTTGCATTTGCCACATACATGTACGCTTTCGCCCTAACATGCTGCCATTTGCTAAGGGCAGCCTAAGTCCAAGCAGCTTTATGGTGCTACAAAAATAAAAAAGACAGATCTTAGTTGAACCTTTTGCCTTTATCTGCACCTACAAATGCAAGTCACAAGGCTGACCTGATTCTTGAATGTTTGTTGAGGATAAAAGATTGTGACACAGTGTCTGCTGAAAGCTTGCAGAAGACAAACCTGAAGAAAATTTGAAAATAGCAGAGCCTACCCATCAGCCTAGTACATGATGTTGTTTTTGTTTCTTGTATGTTTTTCCTTCCATCGAGAGGTTGTGTTTCAAAGCTGAGTCTTTAACAAATTCAGTAGGGAATACAGAGAGTGGAGAAGTAGCAATGAGAGAGATAGAGAAAGAGAAAGAAAGGGGGAGAGAGAGGGAGAGAGAGAGAAGAAAGAGCAAGAGGGAGAAAGAGAGAGAGACCTGCTTGTTTGTCTCCTAGCTGCCCGAGGCTGTATGGCTCTTGTCATCTGTCTCACACGCAGAGGAGGAGTGTTAGAGAGGACACCTAAGTCCACAGGCACAGGCAGGCGCTGAACCTCATCTCCCCATCACCCACGCTAACAGACAGCCCTGCCAGTTGCAGACAGCACAACACCACAGCACAACACACCACTTAAAGCTGTTTCATCAGCTAAGGCTGTCACATATACACAAATACCTGTAAGCATACACACAGTAATTGTAAGTCTGTGGCGATTATTCATACACACACAGTAAATGTAAGTCTGTGGCAATGATTAAATGTGTGTTATTCAATGTTCTGTCTACTTTGCTGTATGCTTTGCATTGATTTGTGTTTGACATGGATGGGGATGGGCCTAAAAAAGCAAAAAAAAAGATGATGATTGAATATGGGGAATGAGTGAATAATTTTCTGACCTTAATTAAATTATAACCTAAAAATTACATTCTCCTGTGAGCCTCTGTATTTGTGTCACATGTAGACCTAACTAGGTTTTCTTAAATAGGTTGTGTGAGCTGTATGTATTTATAGCCTCTTTGAACCAATATATGTTTTTGTGTAAAACAAATCTCTCTCCCATTGTGTATGGTTAAAGCTACCTTAGTGAAAATGACTCATATAATACTTATATTGTGATGTGTTACAGGCGGTGAAACAACAGACAAAGATGGTCTATCGAACCTCAAGAATTTTCTCAGTCCTCTCAGTCCTATGTCCCCCTCAAATAAGGTACTCAAGGAGATGCATCACCTGCCTGTCTCTGACTTCACTAACTTCTTAATATTCTGCGATCATGAGTGTCACTTGTTGTATAGTATGATGTAGCACCTTCATGCACTAAATAGTGAGTGGTGACAGAAAGCCAAACACCAGCACCCTGACTGTAAAAAGCATCATAAATATTAGCACTTTCTCTGACAAACAGCAATTAGATGATTGCAGCTGAGCAGCTTGATTGCTTGATTGATTTCTCTCCTGCCTTACCACTGTTAGCCTTTGGGAGGGGAGCCAGGTCGCATATACAGTTATGGGCAGCTGTGGCCTAACGTGGGCAGCTGTGGACTAATAGTTAGAGAGTTGGCTTCGGAATGAGAGAGTCACAGAGAGTCAATTCCTGCAGCAGCTGGAATAAATGTGACCAACGCTGTCCTGCACCCTTTTCCATAGCTGACGTGCCCTTGAGCAAGGCATCTAACCCACATTACTTGAGGGGGAATGTCCCTGTACCTAAGTTGCTCCAGAATTTATCTACAGTATCAAACATATGAATATTTTTATAAATTTCAAATGAAGCATACACAAGTAGAGGGTAAAGGGCAAAAGAGGACTTTAAGTCTCAATGACATTTCACATGACATCACAATACATTATTGTCCGTGTTGAATGTTTTTGGTGCAGTTAAGTATTTTTTAAAGTTAACGTAGCCCTTGGTATACATTTTCAGTCTGAGTCGAAGGTTTTCAATGGCCAAGACTATTTCAATCCCATGGAGAAATTGGACAGAAAAGAGTCACTTAAGGTGAGTATCTCTGCCTGGAGGTGTTACATTTGTATTTAGCATAATTTAAGATAGACATTTGAATTTGATGACGCATGTCAGGCTTTGTGATTTTCATCTACACATTTGCATCACACAAACCTGTCATTTGATGAATAACCTTGGATTTCAACGTTATCAGGTCATGCTCTGCCCTCTTGTGGTGTAATGCTGTAATGTCATTATGATTCATTGTAAATTGTATGTGTGATTCAAAGGTACAAAAAAAGAATTATCGTCAGGAGAAAAAGAGGGCAGCAAAAGAGCTTTTCAGCGCTTTAAAGGACCCCACTGTTGTCATCATGTCAAACTGGTTAAAGGTACCAAGAAATTCACCTAATTCACAAAATTCTTAGTCATTTCCTGTGGAGTTATGTGGACGTACTTTACTAGACTGTTGTCTTGTGTATATTTGGTGAACTATTCATTCCTCCTCAGATTCGTGGGACCTTAAAGAGCTGGACAAAGCTGTGGTGTGTTTTGAAACCGGGAGTGCTCCTTATTTACAAGTCCCCTAAGGTGGACCACTGGGTGGGTACCATACTCCTCAATGCCTGCAAGCTCATCGAGAGGCCCTCCAAGAAGGACGGTTTCTGCTTCAAACTCTACCACCCACTGGACCAGTCTATCTGGGCTGTGAAGGTGCCTAAACTCAACTCCAAATAAACACGATTGACTTGACTTTTTAAGAACACTTACCACCGTAGAACAGTTTCCCGGCCATATATACAAAATAAAACCATTAAAAATGGCTGAAACCATTAATAGCATTAATAAATGGAAATAAATAGAAATAATGATCATTGGTTTAAATGTGTTGTATCATTCCACTGCATTTTACATAAAGATAGTTGCTATTTGTAATTTGGAATGCCTTGGAGGTTAATAATAATAATAATAATAATAATAATAATAATAATGATAATAATAATAAACTGTATTTGCTAACAGCTAACAGTCTGTGTCTGTGATGTGATTGGTGCAAACCCATCTGTGATGTGATTGGTGCAATCTTGATCATGGTGTTGTGCTCTGCCCAGGGTCCTAAGGGGGAGAATGTGGGCTCCATCACACAGCCCCTGCCTGGCACACACCTCATATTCAGGGCCGCATCGGAGTCAGACGGTGGGTATGCCATCATGGTGGCCAAGCACAGAAACAGAGCCAGAGTCACAGACACAGACATGCACGCTCACTGGCAGACACAGACACACAATACACACACACACACACAGGTACACACGCACGAACACACATACACAACCTTACATATGTTCTTCTTTATCATGCCTTAATGTTTGTCAAAATTGTGTACACTCTATGTAAAGGTTTAAATTTTATGCTTTGATAATTTATTGTTCTGTCATGCCAATAAAGCTTCTTGACCCAAAATTGAATTGAAGTGACATAGAGTATGTGTGTGTGTGTGTGTGTTTATACGTTTGTGTCTGTGTACGTTTGTGCGTGTGTATGTGCATGTCCGTGTGTGTGTGTAGGTGTGTGTGTACACGTGTGTGTGTGTGTGTGTAGGTGTGCATATCTGTGTATGTGTGCATGTGTGCATGTGTGTGTGCGTGCATGTGTGTGTGTGGCGTGCATCCATGTGTGCATACAAGCATGCTGCAGTGAGAGGCTAACCATTTCAACATGTCCTCTTAGGGCGTTGCTGGATGGACGCTCTGGAGTTGGCCCTGAGCTGCTCCAGCCTGTACAAGCTCACCTGTAAGGCTGGACGGGACGGCGAGCTCAGCAGCTCCTCAGAGTCCTCGCACATCCTCAACTTCCACGCCTCCCCTCTGTCCACCCAGGAGCTCCAACTGTGAGTGCTGCACACTTCCAGGCACACACGCATGACAGCATGGAAGGACGTATATGCCGCTAGGGTGGCAGAGAAATTGCCTCTTTTGCATTCAGTCCATTGAATCAGAACAGTGTGTGTGTGTCAACCAGTTAAAAAGAGAAAGATAATGAGAAAAAGGAAGAGAGGCGAGACAAAGAGAAAGATTGTGTCTGAGAGAGAAAGAAAGAACGAACGAAGAAAAGAGAGGCTGTGTGTGTGTATGCCTGCATGTGTGCATGCACCCACATTCATTTGTGCATATGGGGGAGAGTGTAAGCACTGTTCCATGACTATATGTATCACTGGCCAGTCAGAGTCACCAACAGGTCATGTGACAGGGATATCGTCCAATGCTGCATTTAGCAACAAAACAGCCCGCCCTCCCCTCCCTTTCCCCCCTCCTCTCCATATTTTCTCCATCCCTCCATCATTTTTACTTGTGCTGTACCAACGTCATGTGCAGAGGGAGGCTGTGAATTACAGCTGGAGTGGAATGGCTCTGGAGTTATAAATAGCTTGTTTTTAGAGAGCTGCCTGCAGTTGCAGTGCCCAGGTAGGTAGAGAGCATGCCTATGGATGCAGCATTTACATTGCCTGCCTTGCACAGTGTATGTAAACTGATGAGATTGTATCTAGCGTGCAGAGAAACAGTATCATTTGGGACAAGGCTTTATATGTACCCTATATAATGTGAATGTTGGTATATCTGCATCAGTTGCATGCATTTGTTATATAGCAACAATGTAATATGACTTCATGAGAATGACTGTGAAAAATACCTTCTTGTATTTAAACAGAATGCAACACACTTGGAATATTTTAAGTCATTCTGTTACCTTGCTGCAGTGAGGGACCTTCAGTGTAGTCTGCTGACCATTTCTGTACTGTTTCACATACACAGATTATGACCTCAAACAAGATGTTCTAGGAGCTTCTATTTTTAAAAATAGAGGGCTATTGATTTCTTTCATTAATTATGCACCTCTTATTTAGCACTGTTAAGTTATGGGACCATATTATTTAATTTGCTGAACTGTTTAGGGGGTTAGTTTTGGTGTCGCTGAACTGCTGATGATGAAAAGCACATTGTCAGTCATTTCTTGTCATTAATGTGTTTTTGTTCCTAAAACACGGAACTTTCATATTAGAAGAATGGTGTAATAATGTGTTTATTATGTCACTAACTGGTTAGGAGGAAGGTTCTTTATCAGAGACAGTGATGCCTCTGTTGACACTAAGGAATCATGTGTTTATTTATGCCATGGTCTGTTTAGCCTTCATGAGTCCATGCTGGTAAATAACCACATGGATATGGATGGCTGCTCTGACAAATCAGAGAGGGAGGTACATGATGAGTCAGACAATGGGGCCAATGAGAATGAAGACAGACTGAGTGAGGAGAGTGACATGGACCAATCAGATGACCTGTCCCCCGCCCTAAAGGCCACCTGCTACGTGGAGCAGAGTCAGGAGGAGATTGCTGAGGTAGTTTGGTTGACCTTCAGTCACATGCAGTATTTGCATCATTCCAAAGCCTACTGACAATATGCTGAGTACAGGCATTAAATGCATAAAATGCAATCTTTTTTGCAATGTTTAATTTGGACACACGATTGAATGTGCCCTTTAGGCAGGAGAGGCTTCCCAAACAGAAACGGTTTCGGAGGAGAATAAAGGCCTGATGTGGACCCTGCTGAAGCAGCTCCGTCCTGGCATGGACCTCTCCAAGGTGGTGCTACCCACCTTCATTCTGGAGCCACGCTCTTTCCTGGACAAGCTCTCTGACTACTACTACCATGCCGACTTCCTATCAGAGTAAGCACAGGAATAGAGGAATATAGAATAGCCTCATGGGCTATAATTTTGGTTTTATTTTGTTTAGTTTTTTGTATGTTTATAGTTGAATATAACTGTGTCCCCAGTACTGATCCACATGAAACTTGGTACACACGTAGCCCCAGATAACTAGGTTTTCTTCCCAAGGCAGACATGCTATAGCTTGACACGATTCCAGTTATAAGATGTGTAAGTGTGAACACAATGTTGTAGGGATAATTCATATCTACACAAACAGAGAAACCTTTTAGAGTTGAACAATAAATAGAAAATGCAAACTGTACAAAATATCACAAAATTGCCTAATCAAACGTCTAGTGTCTGAGGCTCTGCATATGTTGCCAAATGGTTTTGTCTGATGAAGCCAGAAACATTATAATGCAAGATAACACACTTAAAATGGAAGATATCCTCTTCTACATAATTCTCTCTAATTCACATAATGGAGCAATCATATTGTGCATCATTATTCGTGTAAAGCATTAATGGCAGCTCCTTGACATGGTATATGGTATGTCTGTTCAGAAATGTTGGATGTAATATTATTAAATCAGAGGCTGAGACATCTTTATGAATCTAAACATTAAGGGGAACAACAGTATTCGTTGCCATTTGGCAATTTAAAAACGACTGCTGTGAGGCAGCATTGCCCTACATCTTCACTCTATTCCTTTAACTCTCAGGGCAGCGAGGGAGCCAAGTGCTTACGGGCGAATAAAAAAGGTGCTGCGATGGTACTTGTCTGGCTTTTACAAGAAGCCCAAGGTGAGATAATGTACACAGCTGTTGTTAAGAACTTCATCTCTTCTGTTTTTTTTTTTTGGAGTTTGAAATGCAGTGATGGCTATCTCTGTCTTGCTACCCTCAGGGACTGAAGAAACCATACAATCCCATTTTGGGAGAGACGTTTCGTTGCTGCTGGCCTCATCCTGATACCGACAGCTGCACTTTTTATATCGCAGAGCAGGTGATAGTCTGTCGCCTCCTCAGTTTCCCACCTCTCAGGAGATCTCTGACATTGGGCACATAATGAGTTTATTCTCAGGGGAAATCACACTCTCCTCTCTGCACTCCCGTAGGTGTCTCATCACCCTCCCATTTCAGCATTTTATGTGAGCAACAAAAAGGACGGTTTCTGTATAAGTGGCAGCATTCTTGCAAAATCGAAATTTTATGGTACGTGAAGAGCATTTTAACAGTAAACAGTATTTTAACTGTTTACATTATTCCAAAGCAACTCTAAGTGCAATCTTATGCTTATTTTCAGGCAACTCATTATCAGCTGTCCTAGAAGGCAAAGCCAAGCTGCTATTCCTTAACCGTGATGAGGAGTATGTTGTAACTATGCCATATGCCCATTGTAAAGGTATGGACATTTTTTCTTTCTTTGGGTTCAAGGCTTTCTGTGACAGCACCAGCCAATGCTATTTTACATGAATTAAATGTAAATAAATGTACCTTAAATAATAGCATAATAAATTAAACTATTATATTCACTGATGAATACATTTGTATTTGAATGGTTGTTCTGTTGTTTTTTGTAGGCATTTTATATGGTACAATGACTTTGGAACTTGGAGGTAGAGTAACAATTGAATGTGAAAAAACTAAGTGTATAGCACACCTAGAATTCAAACTTAAGGTACAGACATTTTGACTTTGCTCAGTGGATTTTACAGATATTGTGGTATTAAGCATATACTTTATAGCTTGGATCTTACAAAACATTCTGAAATTCCTTTGTCTTCAAAGCCTTTTCTGGGTACTTCTGGCCAAGTGAACCAGATATCGGGGAAAATAGTCCAGGATGAAGAAGTGTTGGCCACTGTTGAAGGTCACTGGGTAAGCGGGACTTGCTTGTTACTCATTTGTTATTATGTGTGTATTGACACCTAAATACAAACATATTTTAAAGAAAAGTTTGTAATGTGTGTGTCTGTGTGTGTCTGTGTGTGTGTGTGTGTGCATGCATGCATGTGTGTGCGTGTGTTTGTGTGTACTGTATGTGCGTGTGTATGTATGCGTTCATATGTGTGCATGTGTGTTTGTTAGGATGGAGAGGTGCACCTCTCTGACAGGAGGTCGGGGCAGCGAGAGCTGCTGTGGAACCCCACAGCGGAGGTGCGCAAGCAGAGGCTGAGGAGGCACGTCGTCCGGCAAGAGCAGCAGGAGCAGTTTGAGTCCGAAAGGCGAGTCTCAGCCAAAAACAAACATTATTCCAGCCAGAAGATGGGTCTTTAGGCAGTGTCATGTAATACAAACATAATATGTGACCATTCTGGTATATTTAGATATCATATGTGAAGTACATTAAATAGCAACAAGACTATTAGTTACCAGCAGAATTATCATGGCAAATCACAGCAGTTGTAATATAACATGACGTAACAAACAGCCATTAAGTGAGGGTGTTAATGCTTAACACTTGACTATATCAAATAGGTCAAATTTATGTTGGATTTCATTCCTCTCAATAAATAGTGCATCACATTTGCTTTAGAGTCTGAGATTCAGATATCAAGAAGATATCACATTCGCTAGAATCACAGAGGAAATAGCAAGTCATACATTCCATTTGACAACTGGGTGACTCAAGGTCCTCCGGGTTGCTCCAAGATGTTGTTGTGTGTCTGAAAAAAATGGCTATGCATTTCATCACGTCCAGCTTCAGTGGCTTGAAAAAAAACTATTCAGAAACCAAGCATCAATGTCAAAATGGAAGACACTAAAAGTATCATGGATCACCTGGCCAAGGCACTACTTGTCCAAAGTCTAATCTCATGTGTTTTCCCTTTATCTGTCTTATCTGTGACTCTGTGACTGCTCTAGGCTGTGGAAGCATGTGACCAGTGCCATATTGGATCAGGACCAGAACCGGGCCACGCAGGAGAAGTTCCTGCTGGAGGAGGCACAGAGGCAGGAGGCCAGAGAGCGTGGCCAGCGTCTGTGGATCCCTCAGCTCTTCAGCCAGGACCCCATCTCCAAGGAGTGGTGCTACAAACATGCAGAGTGAGTCTGCAGAGAGGGCTAATGCTTTAAGGGAGACATTTGGTGTGAATGAATCAGTCTATAGCCCTATTGTTCGCAGTCACAGAGTGCTGTAGGTGGGAAAAAGACAGAGAAAATTTGAATCGACATACACCAAATAATAAACTGGTAGCTAACACAAACTGAATGGGCCACAGGGAAATGAAACCAAAAGTTAGCTTCTATGCCCAATTCACTTAGTGTCAGCTACCAGTTTATGATTTGTTTATGTTGCATTAAATTGTTGTATTCTTTTTCCTACCAACAGCACTCAGTGACTTTGAACAACAGGGCTATCGATTGATTCACACCGAACTTCTTCAAAGTAAATTCATTTAGTACTGTGATGGCCAGGAGCTAATAAAAATGGAAAACAATGAATATTTATATTTCATTAGAGGATCAATATTCTGTTTAAGAGAAAAAGCTTTTCATTGTTTTAGATGGTGTACTGAAGGTGCTGAAAGTGATTTAATGTGCTATTGTGGCTTTCCCATCCACATTACCACTCTATGTCTGAAAGCATTACATAGTAATGGAGTTCTCTTTCTCTCTCTCTCTCTCTCTCTCTCTCTCTCTCTCTCTCTCTCTCTCTCTCTCTTTCTTTCTCTTTCTTGCTCTCTCTCACTGATTCCTGTTTGTGTGTGTGTGTGTGTGTGTGTGCGTGTGTGTGTGTGTAAATCCAGTTCTAAGCCCTGGGACCCAGCCCTAAGCCTGGTGCAGTTTGAGAAGGGCGGCGTCATTCAGACGAAGGAGAAGGAAGTACAGCCTCAGGTTCGCCTCAATGGGCTCTCCTACAGCCAGAACTGGGCAGCACAGCAGCAGGTGAGAGCTGTTCAGGCCTCTGGAGAAATGTGCTCGTCATCACAGATTTTTTTTTTTCAGTTCATAGGCTTGATTTTATGCATGTGGAGGACTTGCAGAATTGGTACAGTGATATCAATGAAGTAGTATTCACTTATGAAATTGTCTGGTTTTCTTTTCTGTGTGTGTCTGTGTGCATGCGTGCGTGCGTGCGTGCATGCATGCGTGCGTGTGTGTTAGTTGCAAGCCAAAGCCCAGGGCAAACACAGGAAATCAAGCAGACAACCATCCAGCTGTAGCCAGAACACAGAGAGCAGCAGCACCTCAGACCCCCTGCACGAGTCCTCAGACAACGAGGGTAAGGCAGGCACCAGGCATAGGGAGGATGGGAGACACCATACATGCTGCCATAATGCCTAATTTGGGCTTAAGTCATTGGCCAATCATGTGCCACAGCAGACCAACACTGCACTCACATTTCAGAGAAGTTTGTCCACTGTCTTTACATTTACACCAAGAACACGAAACTGTGTTATCCAATGCCAGCAAATTTCATGTATACGTATTTACAAAATCAGCTTTGTTCTGGTGCTCCTGTGTATCAAGAAACATTGAGATTAAAGACAGATTGGGTTTAAAAGCAAGGTGTGAGCCTCAAGATGAAGTGTAAAACAAGTAGTCTGTGACTGCAGCCTCTTCCCTATTTCTCATGCAGGACATGGAGCCCAGTGTGCTCGGTGTGCCCAGGAGTCTATGGACCTGACAGAAATCGAGGCCTCTATCGCATCCATACAAAAGATGCAGCAAGATATTCAACGGTGGGGAAAAAAATTAATTCTACCAGTGTATCTGTAATCCGTGTAATAATTATTTCTCAGTCACAAATTTGCAGTAGTCTGTCTGCATTTGTGAAAGTACCTCCTTTGTTTTGCTAAGTCATAATGAGTTATCTATTGTGAAAGATCATTATCTCTTGTGGTCATCAAAACTGAAGGTTTAATATTATTGTTATTTCTCTAAGTTGGATTGTATTTCAACAGTGGTTTTAATTCAGGGCTGCAGGGTCAGTTCTGTGTATCCCTCAGTGTCTCAGTTTCAGTTTCAAATTTCAGGGTTATTGGTCATATGCATACAAGTACAGTGTACCATAAGCAATGACATTCAGTGTGTCCTGGTACTCTATCAGCCATGTCACAGAAAACAAGCAATAAATAACACTACACATAATACATAACACTACATAGAGAAAAAATAACACTATATAGTAGTAGATAATAAAAAAACATAAATAAACAGGGCTAAACCTGAACAGACCTCCGACTAACTGAGCTGCTGTTCAGGAGCCCTATTGCCTGCGGATAAAAACTGTCTCTGAGATGTGTTGTGCATGCTGGGATACTCTTTAAACGCTTAGAAGAGTAGGGGTGCAGGGTGACTGATGCCCTTCACAAACCAAGTGCCTTTTTCCTACTGCAGTGTAGTGTAAATATCTGGTAGTGTTTATAATAGTGACCCAATGATATTAAACAGAAATGCATGGCCGTGTGCTTTAATGTTACCAAACCACACCACAATACAACCTGTCAAAAGACGTTTTTTTTGTGCAGAACAAATATAAATTAATTAGTGCCTTCGTGGACATGCCATATTTTTACGACACCTCAGGAAATAAAGTCTCTGATGTGCTTTCTTGATGACGTAACTAATGTGCATGACTTGTGTCCACCTGTGTCTCAGGAACCTGTGCGCACTGAGCCAGCAGATGCTGCTGTGCAGCGAGCCAGAAGGGGGCGCTGTGCTGAGCAGCCGTAGCTGCCTGATCCTCTGCGTCCTGCTGCTGCTGCAGCTCGTCATCAACTACGCGTCCTCATGAGACCCAACAGCAAACCTCCAGCAATAAACCGCCACCTCACCACCACCCAGCTCCACCTTACCCCGAGATCTGAACTCGCACTCAGGCACAAAGCACTTTGGACCGAGACAGGGAAAGACAGAGAGGGGGGGGGATGAAAAGAATGAAATATACAGTAAAAAACGAATTCGGCAGACTTGTACATAAAAAGAGCAAAAGAAAAATATATATAATATTTTAATAGCGTGCTAGGAATATTTGATGTTCTTTCACGGCTATCTGTGGATGTGCACTTTTATAGGCCTTGCAATACTACTTAAGTTGTTATTATTTTGGTTTGTTTGTTTATTTTAAGAACCCCACGGGGTATTCTCCTTCCAGTTTGAACTTTGGGCCTTAATGCTTAAGCCAAATAAGGGGGACAAATCACACATAGGAGAAAAATATCTATTGATTGTGCAATTCTTGTTTTTTGATAAATGTTTGGTAATATGATGTTTTTGTTTTGATAATATACCAAACAGTATTTATTGTCTTTCATGGAAAGAGTTTATGTTTACAAGTAAGATTCTTCGAAAACCACAAAGCCATTATGATTTTCAGTAGTAGAGCTTAAGTTAACATTTCACTGTAGGCTGTGTTAAGAAATCTTTCTGTATGCGTCATGCCATGACACTGTTATAAGCATGCCTAAAACTGTAATTGCCTTATCAAATTTAACAAATGGTTTAATGAAACAAGTAACCATACACAAGGGGCAAGAGCTCACTTAATGAAATAAGCAGTCCCCTTACAAATCAACGCTTGGTAATGAAATTTGGTTATGACGGATGTCGTAACACAATCCGCTCTACTCTTCACAAGTGTTAAATAGGTACCCTGGACACGGCAACTTTTCAAAATACACAGGGTGCATGGAGAGAGGTTAAACACAGTGGGAGGTTTAAAAACACCATTTGATACAATTTGAGATGATTTCAAGAGGACCACAGTTTTTTTTCACACGTTTTACTTGTTTGCTTTAAGGAATGTGTAATAACCAAATACTTGATGAATGAATTAGCTGAATGAAAATTTACTTCGTTCAGCCTTGCCTGTTTTCTTTTGCCCGAACAAACATATGCATTATTCTTATTTAAAAGGTAAAATACCAAGACACAAATTGTTCCTAGGTACTATTTGCAAGTACTTGTTGCAAGTCATGCATAAAAGAAGCATTGCATGGAACTCAATGATGTTGCAATTTCTTGTTGTGAGACTTATTGAAAAAGTATGGTACTACCACATACATTATTTAGGATGAAAGTGAGTTGTCCAACAAGTTCTTAGATTAAACACTAGTAGTACTAGTTTGTCACACATTAGGACACAGGGAAACATCATTCTGTCTCACTGGGAATAGGGTTAAATTCCTTATTGTCATAGAAAAGAAATTATCCTGATAATAAACCTCACAAATTTCTGTAAGATCTTCCTTGGCTGCTTTTGTTTTGGGCAGATGGTTCACCAAACTGTTTGCCTGCATTGTAGAGCTACAGGCTAAGGAGCTCATAATGACCTTTATGCAGGAAGATGTGTTTTGGTGTGTTCATTGCAATAACTGAAAATGTGTTTTCATCAGATAAATTCAATGAATCTAAGTAATGGACCCAGTGTCAACTGTAGTAAGTTATTTCTTAATAAAGGTATTCGTGGTCACGCCTTCTGTGTGTTTACGTGTTGAAAAGTGGGAGGACTTAAACATTGAAGTAGCCTACTCAACGCCAAGATGGCGAGAAAACAATTACACAAGCAACAATTGTTCAGTATACATTAAAAGAAATGAGGATTGTGTGTGGAGTTCATACATCTGATTGGCAGGTAATGTGGCACCGCTGAGCAGTAGCCTGCAGGTAACAGTTCAGATTTATTTAGCATTCTATTTTTTATCAACGCAGCACATTACATTCAGTAAATAATTAAATAAGTACACTGTGTTTCTGCTAGTCGCACACTATTGTATTCATTGACATAATTTTAGCGAAATAGTAACCCACGATTGTTGTATGTTTTTGGGTGCGACACATTCAGGCGCGGCACAAATGACAGGTTTGATCAGAGAGCTACTTTGTATTGCTAGGCAGCTATGCTGCCACCGGGTCGAAGTGCAACAAGTTGTTGAGTTCCTTATTTACACTTTTACGCTCCTCCTGTAGTATTGTGCACTGTCATTCTGAATGGAAAGCGTTTCCGTTATGTATGCATCTCATGAAAAATCAGTAGAATGTGTTAACCAACCTGCTTTCTACTGACTATTCTTACGTTAGACCGACAACAGACAACTGAGAACAAGTGCTGTTTGTGTCTTTTTGAGGAAACGAAAGGGGTTTTAAACAGATCAACGTTTGAATTTGCTTCTCCTGTGCTTGAAATCACTTCAGAAGGAGACGTGTTGAGCACACAGATTGAAGATGGATTCTTTAGCCGGCATTAACAAACAAAGGGTTATTCTAGTCACCTATGTGATAGCCGCTATGGACATCGCATGGCTTTTTCTACAGTTTTCCATAACACCGGTAAGTATGATTGTAACATATCACGATACATGGCTTCTTGTCATTTTATTGTTGCACCATGGGAAACTGAACTGACTGTTGCCTTTTGTGGAACCACCCATTGGTAAAAGAAATGAAAACTGACTCTTCTTTACTTCTTATTCAGTATTTAGCCAGGAGACTTGGTTTTGACACCTTGTGGTTTGGCTACCTCCAAACAACAGTAGGGGTCATTCAACTCCTTGGAGGGCCCATATTTGGCAGGTCAGCAAATCTCATATTTGACACCGTGCTGTAAATAAGAGACAAACACAATGAAAAAACAATACTGAAGTGGACTCAATTTCAGCTAGTTAACTGACTCATGGCACAGCAGCATGCATGCAATGCAGCCTTTCACCCCATTCATTCAAAGCTGTTCACTGACATAAACTGTAGTAAATATTATTGTTAAAGTTTGGAAATGTCTCATTTCAAAATGATTTACTTTAGACCCACATTAAGCAGATGACCTCCTGCACAAAAGTGTCAGAGAAAGCGGTGCATCATGAGACTCTGGATCTCTGCTAACTAACTAAAATGTACATTTTGAACTTGTTAGATGTACACAATTTAGATTACTCATTCGCTCTGTGCAGAAGAGCTGGAAATAGTTTTTGTGTGTGTTTTTTGGCAGGTTCGGGGATTTGTTTGGAGCGCGTGCAGCTCTTTCTATGTCCTGTATGGCCTCTGTAGTCTACTTTGTTCTGCTGGCCATGGCTGACAACACGGCCATGCTTTTTATTCACAAGCTCCCTGCTGTGTTCATGCATGTCCTACCAGGTAACATTCATTCTGTACACCCTGTACACCATACTTAGTGATGTATTACTATTGCGTTGTCCAGCATGTCCATTGTAGGTAAAAAATTAACCTGCATCTTTTAGTATTAAACAGCCAAGTGTATTTAGGGGTTGAAAGCTGTTATGATTGCCAGTTTCCCTTTTAACTGATTGTATAATATGTGAGATATGTTGGACTATGGTTGATTTCATTAGCAGACTTACCCCAAGTCAAATGTTCACTCTAGAAGTCCATCATGAAGACCACAGTAGCTTATCCATTAAGAACATTTGACTGAAATAAATGTACAGATGCACAATATCATAACATGTTTGGCAATAAAAATGTTTTATGTTTACAATATCATCACATGCAACAGTTTTGTCATTACATATATTCCCATGTCTGTTGTGGATGTTCTGTTCCAATCTCATTCAACTTATTTATTTCTGTGCCTCGTCCTTAAGTCACTTTTTTGTAGTCTGTTAAACTGCATCCATGTCTTTACATAGGCTACATTGAATTTTATTCTATTTTAATTGTTTCATACAAAACATCAACTGTCAAATTAAGCCTCTGCCTCACGTATCTACTGAATGAAGATCAAGAAAAAATTATTAGGGTATTACTGTAGCAATATGAAAATGATTTAGTGCAATCCTACTTTTGAAGTCAGATTATTACATTCTTTAGGCAAACTGAGATGTGCATGCATGTTATTGGTTGCCCTTAGTGGTATCAGTGTTGTACTACATACAGTCTTGTAATTACTGTATTTAGGCTATCATACTGTTTAGGCCTTTAATCTTAGAATAATCCTGTTATTCTGTTGGGCACCGTGGCACAGTTGGCTAAGGTGAGGCACCTATACCCAATATCCAGGATCCAGGTTCAAGGTCATTTCCCCATCCCAACACTTCTCTGTCCCACTCACTTCCTGTCTCTGCCTTCTTTCCTGTTATTCCTTGCCTTGTTATTCTGCAGGGTCTCAGATGGTAGTTGCCGACCTGACTGAGCCAGAGAAGAGAGCTGATGCCCTTGCCAAGCTGGGCCTGTGCTTTGGCGTCGGTATGATCGCAGGCTCATCTCTAGGGGGCACCCTCAGCACACGCTATGGGTAAGCTGGACCTGCATGATCACAATTACCTGCAGCTGCTACTGTACCTGCCAGTGAAACTGCAAGTGAAGTATTTCTATATAAATTGTAACTGTGTCAGTGGCAGGCTATTTTTTTTGGAGTACCGATTGTGTTAAAATGAGCAGCTATTCATCTTGTTGATGTTCACATAGTAGTGCAAAAGTACATGCTTTAAAATGTGCCTAAAGTGTAAAGATTTAAAAAGTGGGTCTTTGAGGGACATTTTAACTGACATTGGTGACAAGGTGGCCTATTAGACTGGACATGTCATCATATTCAGTAGACACCAGGTTCAAGTTATTCGTGAAGTAGCACTTTGATTGTGTCAAGCTCTTTGCATTTCCATTGCAATTTGAACTACAACAGGCTGCAGTCATTTTGGACACACTATTGCGCTGGGCCCAGATGGACTGGGTCAGGCTACAAATAGTCAAAACATTATATGCATATTTTGTGTGAAATCCCCTTCTATCTGTTTTTTGCTCCCTCTCAAGTAAAGAATTTGAATCAGTAGTCAGTATTAATTTTAACAGAGCCTTTACCACAAAAATCTGTTATTTTACTTATAACACACTAGTTACTTAGTAGTTACTTTTGCCCCCTCTCCCTCAACATAACAACAAACAGAGGAGTTTTTTGGTAGTGAAAAACAGCCGCACATTGTCTCCAGTAGAGGGCAGCTATTTGCTGGATATATATTTTGAGTAGTTAAATCCAGAAAAAGAAAAATATGCAGTCTTCAAATGCTCATTTATTAAAGCTTATAAGCAAAATCTAAAACATTTACACACTAATAGTGCTCCGCTGTATGATGTAAATTTGATCACGCCAAGCTAGCATAATGTATTATGTAACACTCTCTGAGGGCATGTAAATTGTGGATCATATGCTAGAAAAATCTATCAGTCATTAGTCATTTTTATTTGCAAGCAGGTGGCTTTTATATTGTGACTGAACACACTTTTTTTAGGTAAGTCAAGCAGCAGACAGTAAAAAACTGTTTTTGTCAACAGTTAAAACTGTTCGCACACAATTGGACACAAAAGTGTGTTTGATTTGTAGTCATAGGGTCCAGTAAAACCTAAAGTGAGACTACCTCAGAGGTGCAGCAGATTCCCCTGTAATCCCAGTAATAAAGTCATTGCCTCTGCTGACATAAGCAGCAGCCTCCCTCCTGCTGTGGATGTCAGGGTGCATCCTACCCCTGCTGCTGTTGTCCTCCTCTCCAGTTTCAGCTCAAACTGTGCTGCTCTTTACCTTTCCCTCTTTTTCTCTCTCTATCTCTCTCTCTCTCATTTCTCTCTCTCCCTCTTTCCGGTTTGTTCCCTTTTTATGGCAAACTAATGGAAAAAGGACGTTTTTTGTTTGTTTGTTTGTTTGTTTTTTTTCCACAGGCAAAAATTTTCCTTGGGTTCATTAGTTAAGAAAAGTAGTAAAACTATGGCTTCGTTGGGCTGTTTTTTCCATAATGCAGAGAACATTCATGTTGTCTTTTCTCTTTTTTGGTGTTGCATGCTTGTTACTAATGTTATAGTCAGTGCTCCCCTGAGAGGAAGATTCAGGGTTTGCTGTCTTTAAGGGGGATACGTCCCCCCGTTTACTTGTGTTTAGTCACTGTAGGAACAAGGGCTAATCCCGTTGTCACAGACACAGACTCAGACTTTCCCTAAACCCAGCTCAAGAAGAATATAACACTGTATGCTTTCACATTCCACTGTATAACAGTTTCCATAACCTGTCATGTTTTCTAGAAGCGGATGATGCTTTGCTGTAATGCGCTAAGCCGTCAACGCTGTGCACTCAGTGTGTTTTGCCTGGCAAAGTGTCACCCTGTCTAGTGTTGAGAGCACTGGATGCCGTAGACAAGGCTGTGACTCATGCCTTAGGGTTGGCCCAGCAAATGTATCCTTCCATCAGGGCACACACACTTTCAGCCTAACATGTGTAATGTGTGAGGGGCCTGGAAAGTACCCGTTTAGTTGGCAAACTCTTTCCCAAAGTTTTGGCAGTTTCAGACAGATGCCAGTTTGGATAACACAGTGCTCCCAAGGTTTTTAAGTCCACATTTAAATATAAAAATGTCTGTTGAGGAGTGCTTTTTGAATTCAAATGTTTGTTGTTTGAGGGACCTTGGAGTTTCTCCTTGTTTTTCACACTTAAAAATATTTTGAATAGGCCGTGGTCCTCCTTAAAGTAAATGCTTTCTCATAATTGACATCATAACTCTATCAAAGAAATATAGCAGCACATACATGTGAACCTGGCAACACTTGTGATGTTTAGGTATACTGTGATACAAGATGTCTCCTATTAATACCTTGTGAGGAGGTATTGTTGCGCTCTGATGTACAGTCCTTAGTCTCAGGTGCAAAAAAGGCAGTAAAGTCAAGAAAGCCAGAGAAGGCTCACACTCTGATTAAAGTGATCAGACAAAGTCTTTAAAACAGGAGCAGTTGTTTAATGGAAGCAGAGAATAGCCATGAGGCTATTCTCAATGCTCACAGTAATTCAAGACTAGGGTCATCCTTTGCTACCTTTCAAGAAGCTCTTAAAAACTCTTCTTTTCAGAGAGCACTTCCCTTTTTTTAACAAAACAAACCTCTACTCACCAACACTGTTCTGTAGTCTGGCCGCACTAACTTTATGCTTCTGCTTACTCTGTGTTCCTCTGCATATCTGTAGCTTGTTTATGTCCTCCTTTGTAAGTCGCTTTGATAAAAACGCCTGCTTAGTGTAATATAATGTAATGAAAACAACCACAGACATTTACTTTAAAAGACCAACCAGATCAGAGCAGACAAGATACAGGTGTGGAGGAAGGCCACTGTCAACGGGTAGTAAACACATTTTTCAACTTAACATTGTTTTTATATCTATCTGAAAAAGATGGCATCACAAGAAACAAGAATAGTTAATCATCCAGTCTTCATTCACTCATTTAAGGAAAAGGTTTTTAAATTCAAAAATGCAGAAGGATTCTCTCTGTAGCAATCTTTTATCTAAGTCCCCCCCCCCTTTTAGGTGGAACTATTCTAAGGATTTTAAGGACAGAAATAGTGCTGAGTGTTCTCTGAGTGTTCAGCAGATTGAAAATGTTGAGAAACAGCTAAAGTTTGTAACATCTGAGTGCAAAGGATGTGTTGAAACTTCAGCTGTTTCCTGACATTTTTAATAACCTTAAGTGTTAAATATCTTAACAATATAACATTTCCATATTATATGTTGCTTTAGTTTGTTGTGTCTAACATGCTCATTTCACACGCCAAGTATAATGGAATGTTTATTCAGAACAAATGTAATTACTGATAATATTGTTTGCCTTCTTATTAGACATTTGTGTGTATTGGTGTGTGTCTTTTCCTGTTCCTGTGTGTGTGTGTGTGTGTGTGCGTGTGCGTGCTCGCGCGTGTGTGTGTGTGTGTGAGAATGAAATTGTAAAATGTGGGAGTGTTCTGTTTGATCTGCCTGCCGGCTTTGTGATGGAGCGCCCCAGCCCATGGAAAGCCACCTGCACGCTGACCTCCTGTGCTTGTCAGAGGGGCAGGGTTCAACTGCAGCTGTAAAGATAAACCCACGGCAATCCACTGGATACTCCCTGCTTGTGTGTGTGTATGTGTGTCAGAGTGGTGATGAACATACAAAGCTTTTGTCCGCTGATAAGGTCAAACGGAAGCGGTGTCCAAATAAGGCTCGTAGTAGGAGGTTGTTCCTCTGATCTGCCTCTCATTCCAGCAATGTTGATTCCACTGCCCTAATGTGTGTGTGGTCTGTGTGTGCCACCATGTCTTTTTATCCAAATCCTCACTTATAATGCCCTTGCCGTGACACATTTGTGCATTAATATAATGGCACCTTTTCCCAGAATGGCTCAGGAGTGACTGGTTTCTTGTTTTCAGGAAATTAGCAGTGCGTGTGTGTGTGTGTGTGTGTGTATGTATGTGAGAGTTAGTGAGTGAATGTGTGTGTGTGTGTGTGTGTAGGCAATGTTTGTGTAGTGTGTGTGTGTGTGTATAGGCAATGTGTAGTGAGTGTGTGTGTGTGGTGGAGGGGCGGGTAAGGGGGCTGGAAGAGTGTGTCGCCAGGGAGCTGGGGAGCCGCAGTGACAATCCGTTGGGGCCCAGTCAGTCTGACTCCGGCTCAGGCCCCACTCAGGTCAGAGGGCCGCAGGGGCTGTCTTAGCTCTGATCCTGCCAGCCTGACAGGGGAGCACCACACACACACACACACACACACACACACACACACAAACACAGAACACTAAGAAACACACATACACATACACTTGCACACACAGAACAGAAAGAAAGAAACACACACACACACACTCACTCACCCACAAACACAAGAACACAGAGAAACACACACATAGAGGCAGATTTGTTACACAGCAAGTGCAAAACCACACAGATATAGACAGAGATATAGACAAAGCAAACACAAGTACTGACACCCACACACAGACAGACACAAAACACAGACATACACAGCACACAACACCAGTTGGCTATAGACACTATTCACGCACAACCCTGCATTGTCATAACTTTCGGCTGGCCTTGAGCCTTTAAACTGTAAGGTATGCATGTGCTTACTTTTGGCCCTGTTGCCACATTGCTCTGTCCAGGGGCCACCTCTAGCCGTAACGTCCTGTGATTGATGGGCTCGGCGGGAGGAAGTCTCTCTTTTCCTCCTTTCATTTCCTCTGAATGGAGGGATTAGAAGGAGGCTCATTTTTTGCCCCGTCATGGGGCTCGTTCTCATTTATCATTTTCCATTCCGGTGCCGTGAGAGCCAGACTTCATTCATTCTTTCCTCAGCAAGTGAACACACATAGGAGTGCACACACACACACACACACTCACACACAAACTTACACTCACTCACACACACATACACACAAATACACCACACACATACACACACTCATTCTCTCTCACATACACACACACACAGACTCAGGTGCACTTATGAGTCCACAAAGGTGTACCCAGACCCCCCCAGGGGCTGCTCTAATGGGCTTGCGGATGTTTGCGCTGTGGCTATAATAGTGTTTTGGCACTAAGCCTCATACGTGTGGCCGGGCGGGCCAGGGGTGGGAGAGAGAGCAGGCAGACAAGTCCCTACACGCCCCAGAGGGAGAACAGGACACCTACAGGTCTAAGCCAAGTCTCTTTCTCTCTCTCTCGCTCTCTCGCTCTCTCTCTCGCTCTCTCTTTTCTTTTTTCCATCTCTCTCTCTCTCTCTCTCTCTCTCTATCCCTGTATCATGCAAGGTGCCATAACAAGGGATCTTTCATGATCAGGCTTCATTTTTTCTCTCACTCTATCTGGGGCCTGTGTTAAGGTCCAAGGATATGACTTGAGTGGAGTTTCATGTCAGTGTCTAAAGCAGGGGAGAAGACAAAAAGAGCCAAGCATAAAAAGCATACTGTGTAAAAGTACAGGCTCTTTTTTATTTTCCTAGTACTAATTATTTAGTAATAGACCAGCACTCTGAGGAAAATTAGAAAAGGAGATGGTGTAAAGCCTGTTCCAAAGGCTATGATTCCTCACGTCAGTATTTAAGGCAGAGGGAGAGCCAAGCTACAAGGCTGTCGTGTGTGTTGGAGCCCTGGCTAATGTCTTCCACATTCACATTCGTACTTGTCCAAAATCTTTAGTGTGGGATCGGGAAGAGTTACGTCCATCTCCTGCCTGCATCCTCACTTTGTCAGGCTATAGGCGGTAGTCTATTAATCATTTTGTGCAAATATTTAACACGTTTGGTCATGGGATTACCTCCCCTTTCTTACCTTTAAGAAAAAGTTGTAGAACAGAGTTAGCTGATGTTGAGTTGGAATGACCAGCAACTTCTGCAGTTCAAACCCTGTAAGGGTGTGTGTGTATGTGTGTGTCTTGGTGTGTGTGTGTGTCTGTGTTTTGTGTGTGTGTGTCTGTATTTGTCTTTGTGTGTGTGTGTGTGTGTGTATGTGTGTTTGTAGGGTGGATGCAGGCTGTATGTGGTAGGGAGAGGTTGCGGCGCTCTTTTTCCTTCCATGTCTAATCCCTTGTTCCTCCTCCCTGTCAGTACTGGCCTCCCTCTCCTCTCCTTTCCTCTCCTCTCCTCTCCTCACCTCGCCCACGCCTCTCCCATAACTGCTCATTAGGTGGAACTAACGTCGTCAACAGACACATCCCTCTCTGTCTTCCTCTCTCGCTCTTTCTCCCTCTTGCTGTCTTTTGCTCCCTTTCTCTCTCTTTCTCAGCTCTCTCTAGCTGTCTCCCTGTGGGTCTTTACTGGGTGTACGATGTAATTTATACTATTGGTGAAAATCAGTTTTTACACTTTCAGTGTAATTTTTATACTTCAGGTTGTCACATACATACTCGGAAACACATGCATGGGTGTGTGTATGCACACACACAAAACACGCACACACATACACACAGACACACACACATTTTAAAATGGACCAGAGCCCTCTGCAGCTCAGCTCCCCCTCCTTCACTCGCCAATACAACCGGACGGAGCCGACCTCCCTCTGCTACAGTATTTATAGAAATACAATAGAGTGGTGTTGACCACTGTGAGTAAAGAAGGCTTTCCCCTCCTTACAAAAGCCAATTTAACCACTGCACGCACGCACACACTTACACACACACACACAAACACAAGTGCATGGATGTGCACACACTCCCTCTTACCCTCACACCCTCTTACACAGTCATGTGAGCTGACACACACATGCGCGCACTCACACACACACACACACACACACACACACACACACACACACACTCTTGTTCATGCTCGTTGGTATCTCCTTACAGTGTCTGTCACTCACAGCTGTCCTGCATCCACACAGCCACAGTGGTAATGGCTGTGGAATGGGACACAGCTGAGGCAATGTGTGTGTGTGTGTGTGTGTGTGTGTGGTCATGTTGGACTGCATATACTAGTGGAGTATATGCATGCCTGTGTATGTGTGTCTTTGTGTGTCATTTGAAATACCAGTATATGTTTACATGTGTTTGAGTAGTCACATTGACCTATCAATGTGTGTGTATCTGTGTAATCCTTTTGGACCACCTGTGTGTGTGTGTGTGTGTGTGTGTGTGTGTGTGTGTGTGTGTGTGTGTGCGTGTGTATGTGTGTGTAGTAGTAGTAGTAGCAGTAGTTGTTGTTGTCATGGTGGACTCCCAGTGTGTATGTGTGTGGTCACATTGCACTTCCAGCATGTGTGTGGGTGTGTGTGTGTGTGTGTGTGTGTGTGTGTGTGTGTGTGTGAGGATACAGCTCTTGTGAGTCATGCCTTAAGCATTCCCACTTCCTTGGTGACGGGTAGAGTGTGTTGATGAAGAAAGAGTATCTCTATCTGTCATGGAGGACAGGACATAAGGACAAAGTGTGCTAACGTCGCTCTCTCTCTCTCTCTCTGCATATGTTTTACAGATTACATTTGTGCAATTATATCTGATCAGGATGTGTGCATGTTTGAGAGGAAAAATTCGTCAGGACAGCAAACACATTGTTCTTCTTTAGTATAACAAATGTGTGTCGTTATGCATGACATAAGAGAAGTCTTCTGCTTCCCTCTACACAGTTGAACTGCATGAGTCAGGCTTACTCTACCACGCAACTAAAAAGTTTATTTTATTGTGGGGATGTGCCTCTGTCCCTCTCTGGCTCTCTTTCTTTGTCTGCATCTCTCGCTCTCTGTCTCTGTGTCTCTGTCTATCTGTCTCTGTCTCTCTATCTCCCTCGTTCTCTCTTGCTCTCTCTCTGCCCTCTTTTTATGTCTCATTGTTTTCAGTGCATCTCTCTGGTTGAATTCTCTATCTGAATTATGCATATTGGTGGTTTCACTGACCTTTTCAACAGACTGTGTGGGCCATGGTTTTTCACATTTCTCAATTATTTTTAGTCCCAGCAAAACACAAAGGGGTCTTTTCTCTGTCTATGTGCTCTGGGCGTTCTTCAGAAAGGGCTGTTAGTGGACTGCACTACAGTATTTAGACAGAAGACAGTGCATATTCTGCAAATACAGTAGTGCATGTGGTTGTTTTACGTAACCTCCGTAAAAAAAAGGACTGTGTTCCAACATTTTGTTCTCATTAAATGAGAAACTTGCAATTATTCTATTATGGTGCTTCCTGAACCCATGACAGTAGGTCGTTATTCACGTGAAGACCCTAGATTTATGGTGACGTATCTCTGTTACTTTATTTAAAGAATAATTTGTCATTGGGCACTGAGGGAACATTGCAGTGTTAAATATAACTGCAATCCTAATAGGGCTGGCTTAATGTGTTCTTGATGAGACAGGTATGTGTCTTTGGAGTTCAAGTGTGATTTATTTTTCACAGGGAGACCTTTGCTGCTTATGTGGCTGCGGCTGGGAGTTTTGTCAGCTTGCTGTTGGTTTTGAAGTTCATCCCCAAACACACCAAGCAACAGAGCATGCAACAGCAGAACGAGAACAGTAAGAACCTGACCAGCAAGTCTTACTTCAAGAGTTTGAGATAACTTATGATTTTTGTGTTTTTACAACAGTGTTTTACCTGAAGGTCAATGTCCTGTGTGACATCATGTGCTTTCAGAGAGCCGCTCAGTGTTTAACCTGGGTGACATCACCAGACTCATGAGGTACCCAGGCGTAGCCAAGACCTTCATAGTAAAAATCGCCTCAAGCCTTCCCTCAGGTGAATGTTAATAAGCACTTATACATTATTTTAGTCTGTCATCATGAAATTTTGAATGACCTTTAACAAGCACAATGTCCATGGATGCTCTATTTCAATCCGGTGTGATAAGAACAGTGTCACATGTATGTTAGCAAAATTTGGTTCTCAATTTCCAATTTTTTTTCCTGTACCATGTGAGCTTGTTTTTTTTTTTTTTTTTTTTAAAAAGCCTAACTAGGGCAAGGACATTACAAACATCTGCCAGGGAATAGATGCATTCATCTTCTGTCTTGTAGCAAATGTTTTCTTTGGCAGGAGGCAGCATCATTGGAGCAAGGGTAAAGGGAATATCTAAAACAAAGTTCCCTCTTCACATTCCCACTCATCTTTCATTTTCTGTTTCACCTTTTGCACCACATGACTCCTCTGCCTCTTACAAACACACCATCATTCGCAGTTATAAAAAAATGTCCCTCGTCATTGCAGTGAAGGGCTCTTGAGTTTACTCGCTAACAGGAAATACCTAACCCTAACCCCCCCTTTATTTCCCTGGTGCATGCGCTCCTTCTCCACATCCTCTGACCTCAGTTCCATGAAAAAAAGCAAAGAAAGAAAGAAAGAAACGCAGCCAGACACACCTAGAGAGCAAACATGGCTTCAAAATATGGAAACACACATCTGTCATGGATGGGGAGCAGCTCCCCAGCCTTACACTGTTTGGGTGTGCCCTGCCCGCCTAAGCCCATTCCAAATTCCAGGACTTTTTAGGGACTTTCAAAAGCCCGCATGATCCATGTAGTAAGCAAGTGTATCATTCAACTGTATTTTTGGTTGGTATTTTACACACTGTTGACTGATTATAGTGTTGGAGTTTACACACTGTGGACTAATTGGTGTGCTCTTGACTTTTGTCTCTCCTTGTCCCCTGAGACAGGTATTTTTCAAGTCATGTTTTCCATCATCGCCATGAATTTCTTCCAGTTACAAGCTGAGCAGAACGGCTACCTCATGGCCTACTTTGGTGTGATGCAGATGGTAAGCAGTGAGGCTTGTTTAACTTTCCATGACAGTGTTCTTCAACAGCAGCCAATGGCCGTGATACGTCTGTAAGCTAAGGGAATGGGTCAAAGCGTACTACATTTCCATTATATCAGAAGCAGCCCCTATTTACAAAAAAAATTACAGTCCATGTTATATAGGGCTGGGGTAGGATGGCTTCAGCAGCCAAAGCTGCTGAAAAGTAGTGAGCCTCAAGTAAGATTTAGAGTCATTAAAAGTGGTTTGTATCACTTTTGGATTCACGTTAGAGTGGAAACTCTGTGTCCCGCTGTGACAGTTTGTGCTGTCAGCAGTGAACATCTATGGCATCCCAGGCTTGCCTGTCACTCAGGCAGTGTTGCAGGGGTTGATCTCATTATGATGCAATCATTTGAAATCCACCGATCTCATGTGACCTATCCCCCATATCTCCACTCTCCACAGCAACCTTTCACAAGATACAGTAATAGATCACTGTTATTACTGAAGGAGTTTAAAGCTGTGTTTTATGTGTCTTAAATACAGTTTATATATGTTTTAATCTAATTTAAAATACATATATATATAAAAATGGTTAAAATTGTTAGAAAAGGGTTGTTAAACCCCATGTAGAAGGGCATTGGCCTTTTTCAAGCGTTGAATGTTCCTGCTCTAAACAAATCAGTATTTGAGGAGGCCCTGCCACTGAATCTAATCTCAGGTCACATGTCTGTGCTGTGCAGTTACGCTAGTGTTGTGTCAACGCTGGAATTCAGGCCCCTGCCCAGTGTGCTGGAAGACAAGAGAGTGCTGTTAGTTGTTTCGGGTGTACTCCCACATTGCTCATGGGCACCGCAGTGTCTGTCTGTCTTTGTGTGAGCGCTGAGAGGGAGCTAGCTAACTAGCTAGGAAACCCATCCAGCTCTCAGACTACCATGACTCCACTTTTCCACTGAAGGGTCTTTGTGTTGAAAAGACAGTGCCCAAGATTTCAGCTGAGTTTGGATTCTTTCTGATTAGTGAAGAAGCTCACATGAACTTGTTTATGAAATCCTCCCTGTGGTACCCTCACCTAGCCTGGTAAACCAGCCCCTCGTACTACACTTCATTTCATACAGAGAGCCTGGCTGTGCTTTCATTGACATGGTTGTCTCAGGCAGCATCTTGCCTAACCAATCAGTGAACAATTTCTTTCTGAAGGTGTAGACTCTGCTGAAGTTTAAACCCGCCTTTACACAAATGCTAACACTGTTTGCTGATTGGTCAGGCAACATGCTGCCTAAGACAACAATGTCAATAAAACTACAGCCAGACACCATGCAGTGTAGTATGAGTGGCTGGTTTACCATGCTATCCCTGACCCCTGCATAAACTATTGCAATGAGCCTGTTTTATAACTGTGTAGTATGGCTGTGGCGATTAGTCTGCTTATTAACTGTTGAGCCATTTACTAACATCCATTGTACAATCCACAAAAGGAAAAGTACACATTTTAGGCTATTGTCTAACACTTGAATGATGTTGTCACATAATTTGGCATATTCTAATACAATAAGCCAGTTTGTTTACCTGTCCATTCTTTAGCCAGTGTCTTTTGTAGTAGTCATGTGTGCACGAATTCCTGCCACAGCATTCCACTCCTACTCAAAAGAGAGACTTTGTTTACAAACACAGCGGGGAACGCAGACTACAAGATCACCACACAAGCAGGCTGAGTGAGCTGCGTAACATTTGACACAACACTGATTCTGTCCTTTCTCTCTCACACACACACTCATAAGCTTGTTATGTCGTATGTATAAATATAATGTTTTCATAAATTAAACATTTACGTTAGAGAAGTAGAATGCCTGCTCTGGCGCAAGTATAAGGTATTGCGCAGAGCTTTACAGCCAACCACACAGTCTTCTCACAATCTCCTTATAACCCCCATCTCTGCCTTGTCTTTCTGTATTTGTAAACTCAATAGTGTTTGTCCTGTGCTCTAACAGGGGGTTTGTTATTTCAGGGTTGATTTATTTGGTCTGCTAGCTGAAAGTTTGTGTTTGTGTGAACTGTGTGGCCCACTAAATGGCTGGCTCGTTTATTGGGTGTGTAGGTGTGGAGTGTTTATGGCAGTCAGAGGATAAAGTTCTGCTGGAGTAATACTGCGTAAGCAGCACCATGCTTGGGTAATAGCTTTTCTGAGTCATACTCCATTTGGACAGTGGAATGAAAATTCTAGCTCTCCCACATTGTTTTTTGATGTACACTGTATATCTTGCTAACTCAGAGTAATGAGGAAACGGGAAAAAGTCACAGAAATATTATGACATTTATGTAATAAATTTATGTGATATGTGATACAAAAGGTATAATTGATAAACAGTTACATGAAAATTATGTCAAATTATGTTATTTCAATTTTAGGGCTTTTTTTTACTGGTTCAATTTACACAATGTACTGTATATACAAGATTTAGTGAGGAAAGAAATCCCACTGAAATGCTATTGTATGTTGGCAAGAAATGCACCTAGTTTTCCCAGAGCATTAGGAGAATGTGAGTCATCTGAAGCAGAAGTCGAATGAGTCAGGAAGCTTCAAAGAGACCGCAGGTGCTCTAGATATGCGCTCGATAAGGCTCAGGATGACGCCTCTGCGGTAGCTGTTAGACAACAGGTTTTACCCACAGAGCCAACTCCCAGTCCACTTGGGGTTAGGGTGTTGTACCACTGCTCCAGCAAATACTGCTCTAGATAACCCCGCCAGACCCTTCTCATATATTCACTCTCACACACACATGCACACACACACACACACACACACACACACACACAGTTCTGCCAATCTGTGAATTTGTGACTCCTATTGTCAACAGTTATATAATTAGTTTGACATGTGAGGACAAAAGTTAGATCTTCACACTTAAGTCTAGCAGATGACTTAAATGTTAAAACATTTCTCCATTATTGTTTTTTTCTTGTCTTTTCTCTTCACCAGATCATGCAGGGTGCCGTGATAGGACGACTGACAGCCAGATACTCAGAGAGCTCCCTGTTGCTCCTAGCTGTTGCCGTAGCTAGCCTGGTGGGCCTAGCCCAGGTAATTATCTATCTATGCTAAGTTGTGTATGTGTGTGTGTGTGTGTGTGTGTGTGTGTGTGACACCTCAATGAAATGAATAGCGGAACATGCATTGTGACATCACCCACTTAAGCTATACTGTAGTCCCTAGAGTGACAGCTATATTCCAAGACTGCTTTGAAATTTCCTCCTTTAAGCTATGTCAGACCTCTAAGTTGAGATGACACCAGTATTGTCTGAAACAACAGTCCCTGTTACAGTGTATCCACATCATGAAATACAGTGTTACAAGGTTTGTAACATTATGTACTTACACCTTAGGACTACCTAACATTATGTACTTACACCTTAGGACTAGGGTTAGGGTTAGTGTTAGGTATGTACAGGGTAAGTACATAATATTACGCATTGTTACATTTAGATGAAAAAGCACACATGGAACAAAGTTTTACCCACAGTCATATTGTCAGTACGTACATAGAGTACATAATACACCTGAATTTGACTATAAACAGTCTTATATTTTTGTCGTTGGTCACTTCAAGTAATTAACAAATGACTGTTTTACTAACCACTAACAACCAGCGGTTGAGCTTACATCGAGCACATATTGACTCTACCAGCAGTCACTTGTCAGTGCGAGTTTCAGTGCGAGCTGCCAACCCGCTCTCGTCTGTGCACAGGAAACTCCATTGACTGGGCCATTCATTTCCTCTGGCCTGTAACCCGAGGGCCCGACCAAAATACAGCATCTGCTCTGTTCTCCATCCCCAATTCAATTCCATTAAAATTAAATCAGCGGGCATTTTTAGAAACCGTGCTGCAAGTGGAGCACATGATGACACAAAAGTGCAGTCTGATGTCAGCTGAACTTTTCCTGAAACTGAGCTTTAACATTCATCACAAAAATGGCCAGTACAACGCAGCCCAGATTTTGTTTAAATATGTACATTGTGTTTAGCCCATTGCAGCTTCCCTAACACAAACTGTGTATTGTTCTGCAGGCACTTATGGCCAATGTGTTCCAGTTCTGCTTCATTGTGATCCCCATGATGTTCTCCCTCAGCATGTTCAACGTGATCACAGACAGCATGCTCACAAAGAGTGTCCCCGCGTCAGATACAGGTGAGACAGGTGTCCTGTGCCACCACCTCATAGCTAGGCAACACAGGCAACTGCTTGGGGCCCCCAGGCCACTACTAAAGGGCCTCGTAGGGCTGACAAGTTTTGAACTACAGCGTGGCAATAAAGTTTTCAATGGAAGTGGTGGGTTTGTGCTTGGGGCCACAACAGACTATAAAATTGCCTCTGATCACTGTCCTCTATTGTAAGTCACTTTGGATAAAAGTGTCTACTAAGTGTAATGTAGTGTAATAATTTCATGAACCACAATAAAATCCGTCAGCCCTCCCCCACAAAAAGGCTAGTCATTTTGCAATGTAGTCGCTAGGCTACCAGCTATGTGAACTGCTGTTGCATGCTTATCCGTGTCTCTATGTGTGTACATCATGTGAGTATGACTTAGGCTCTGCATTCTCTCTCTCTAGGCACCATGATGGGGCTGTGTGCCTCAGTGCAGTCCCTTATGCGCACTATCGGGCCTACCATCGGAGGCTTCCTGTATGAAAACTATGGTGTGCCTTCATTTGGATACATTCAGTGCACCATAAACATTGCTGTCTTTACTTTCTTGTTTATGGACAGGAAAAGAACAGGACACAAAGACTAAGCACTGTTAGACAGGACTGCATTAATAGTGAGACAGTATCTTTAGAGGCCAAAAACTCAGGCATTCTGTACTGTAAAACTGTGAATATACATGATATGAGATTTATTTTTTACAAAGATTGTTTTATTTTTTCTGTTACTCAAAATCACTAGCTAAAATTGTTATTTAAATCTTGACTTGCAGTCTAGTTATACAAATGAAATTATGATTGTAATGCTGGCTTTTTGTGATGTAAAGAGCTGATGGCATTTGTAGCTTACTCCACATTCCTCTAATTACAAACGCACATCACTTTACGTATATATAGATGAACAGTATGAAATAAATGAATGTTTTATGAAGAGATGTGTGCAATCTTATCAGTGATGATTGCTGTGTGCTGTGTGTATGGCCAATTTGATTTCCCAGTGCCATAAAGATAAGCATCAAAGGACACACCTGGCAGTCCAAAGCGCAGACACCTTTGAATGATAATGCTTTAATTGCCCTAGTGAGTCAGCGGAAGTAGGTGGAATAATATGTGGAATAAAGTAGTCTTTTCTATTTGGTAGATGTCTATTCCTGACCATATGCGTTGTATATAGTGATAGGCTGTATAAATCACTTCTTTGCTCACAGGGGAAATCAAACAATGATATAAAAAAGTCAGCAAGGCAAATCAACTCAGGAAGGGTTTTGTAGAAAAGACATTTATTTAAATAAATATTCTGACATATGAAATAAATTAAAACATTAAAATGCACTGCTCATGTCTCAACATGAATGAATAAATACATACATATGTGCACGAAAGCTTTCTTTCATTAAATATGTCTCGCATTTGTAAACGTATGTGTAGTTCAGTCACTTCTTTTCTCAATCTATACTGTAGTTCTTCAGGCTTTGTTACGTGCTGGCGGGCTGTAGCAAACGCATTTGATTCCCAAACAACAGCGTTCCTGTCCTTTATTCCTTCAATAGTCCTTCATCTTCCCTCAGTATATCCTTCCTTTGGTCCAACGACTGTCTTCATGGTCTGTACTGGACACATGAAAGTTGGTGTCAGTCAATATTTTTGCTAACTTTTGGCACATATATGAAGTAAAAAAAAGAAATTCCACAAGTACTTTACACTTGAGCTGATAAATGGTAAAGGCTGTTCAGCCCACGTTAAAGTGTGTGGCTCAATAGAGAAGACTAGCAATACATAGTGAGAATTGTAGGAGAAATGTAAATAAACTCACCACAGAAAACTTGTAACTGCCGTTTAGGAGTTGTTCATGGAGCTCTCGCCATGTGTCTGTCTTGATGTCCGGGGGATGCATTGTCCGATTCTTGCCGTGACTTAAAGTCCTGAATGGCTTTTCGGTTTTGAAAGTCGATCAGTGCCATGGTGATGACAGCATTCCAACATCCATCCTCGTCCATGCATCTGAAGTCGATTTCTTTGTTGTCAATGGTAACGATGGTGAAGTAGACGAACTTCCCTGTCCTCTCCACACAGTCAACTTTTTTAATCGCCTGAAGTTTTAGCTCTTTACCTTTGGATTTCTTTTGAGCATCGGGGTAAATGCTCAGACTATCTGGCGTCAAGACGCACGTTTTCCTTTTCCAAAACTGAAGCAAATTGTCGCTTCTTTTCTCCAGCTCTCCCTCCTTCAAGACCTTTGCGTCTGATGTCTCGGCCGCAGACATTTTCATTGTTCAAAAGAGCCGATTGCCTAGCTTAGTAAATGTACTGTTAGAGCAGGGCGCGCGTCTCCGTTGCTCACTTGTCAGCCGCGTGTAGTCCAAGTGTTGGCTATGAATGGAAGTCGGAACAGTAACTTTTTATAGCAAGTGACTCGCACCCTTCCCATCTGACGTCACGTAGGATGGAATGCACGAGTAGGTTGGGTTTCAGAGCCATGAAGGGTTGAACCAAGGAGCATGAGAGTGCTCACCAAAACAGTTGTTTAAAATCAAGTGTGGTATTTTACTTTGGTGCTTTATTGCCATAAAGTATCAAAACAGGTTCCAACGTTAACTTTCATTACAGCAATTTTAAAATACATTACAATATAACAGCAGTACCATTTAATTGGCCCCATGGGGATCAATAAAGCTCTAACTAACTTAATTTTATCTATTTGAAAATGTCATATCATTAGCTTCATAGCATAATTGCCTGTCATTTTTTGGTCAAATTGAGATTTTTGCATAACTTTACTCCCCTACCACTTCTGCATCATCCTGTCTGTCTGCCTATGTCATTGGCCAATCACAACACTCATAAAAGTAAAAAAAAAACATAGCTGCCTAAGTCATTCATTTGACTTAATTTTTTATACAATCAATTTGACTTAGGCAGTTTTGATGTATGCAAAATGGCTGAGAAGATGTAATGTTTATTTTATATTCTCAGAAAAACTGCCTAAGTCATAGGCATAATCTGCCTAAGTCACTTTTATATGATAAAAAAAATGATGTTCGGTTTTGTTCTTTTTCCAAACTTTTTCTCACATCTACTTGAATGTTCTGTGAAAATATCAATAAAAAATATGCATGTGATTTTTAGAAAATGTGTTTTTCTTGTTTTCCAAAAACACAAAAAAATGACTTAGGCAATTATGCTATCAAGCTAACGATATGCAAAACTAAAATCTGTGGAATTAATACAGTGACTCTTTTAAAGTGAATTAAATTTTCTGTTTAACCATTGCTACCTTCTGCAGCCCTACTCTGTGACTGCTGTTGCACACCCAGAATTTACTGTTACCAGTTTCACCTTAACTGATTTCTATTCACAGTCACTGATGTTCATTGATTTAATCTGATTAATTTTACTACCTTAGCATAGCTCTTAATATTTTTAAACAAACATGTGTCCTCTAAATTTTGCTCAGGTAGTGAGCAAACTAAAAATGAAATGTTTTTTTCTTATGCTTTCAACTGGAATGTTTAGTGTTAATGTGTGTCTGTATTCTTGTCAGTGCCATGAACCTAATCAGAGGTACAGCTCTGGGATGTGTAACAGCTCCTTTGCTGCCATAGCACCAGAAACCCAGAAAGATCAGGATGGAAATGAGGAAACTGGGCATTTTGTTATGCCGCCAGACATAATCCATTGTGCAAAATATGTCATATCTGAGATATGTGTCTTGGTCCCACATTACCGGACAAAGGTTTTATTGACACAAGAAATTGATGGTGTGTATCTGTGTATGATTCAACAGGAAATGTTGTTTGCAAAAAAGGAGTGGGGTAGGTCTGTCTGTCTCAACCATGATCAAACAATGTGCAATGCTTTCATCACTATGACAACCGGATGTGACAACATCCTATTTTGAAAAGCAAAACCAAAAGTATATGGGACACAAATGTACATCCCTTGGTTTTCAGGCAGAGGCCATAAGGCTACAAGCGGTAAAGCAAGGACACTGTCAGGCAGCCCTCATATATGATTGACAACTAATGCTTTTACCAATGATGGGGCCCAGGGGCGAATCTAGACCATTTTTAGGGGTGCCAAGGCACCCCCGTGAAACTGCTCGGCACCCCCTGGCTCAGTGCAAAATGAATAATATATTATATATAATAATAGTGTTGTGTGATAAGCACTGGGGGCCGGGCACCCCTAAAGACCAGATGCTAAAAGATGGGGCCAATACTATATTTTTTCATGGAGCCAAGAATGTTTAGCAGCGTTTATGATCTGTGGTTCATTCATCAGAACTGTGAGGTTGAGGACTAGTTCTCTAGCTGGTAAGTGGGTGTGTGCATATGTGTAAAACATTAATGACAGTGTTTAAAACTACTGTTCACCCGACTCACAGATTAAACAAAGGTGTGAAACACATCACTCATTTCCTTGACGTACACACTTATCTTTAGCTGCAACTGTTCACTCATTACATCCTCCATAAATTAAAGTTTCAATAAAACGAAGTAAAACAAAATCACTAAGCAGTTCATAGTTCAGGCATAAAAGGTGACATCCTAAACTATAAGAACTATGTAGTTAAATCAGGCAGATCATAATAACCGTAAGCCACCCCCCTCGTAATCTGCAGAGGAATAAAGGTTGGGGGGGTCAGGCTAGCTGGGATAATAAAAGATCAGACAGGCCCTTCACCCATTTTTATGGTAACAAACAGGTGTAATCTAGGCAAGCGCTGGATGTCAATAAGATGCGCCCTCCCTAATCTGGGGTCCCCGCTCTGCTGCGTTTCAACAGGGCTTCTTTAACAAGAACATTCCCTGTGGGAGCCACCATTGTTATGCCCCCTAAACATAGAACACAGAGGGGTCTCGTTTTCACGGAGCCCCGACGCAGCTCAGTTTTCAAATGCACGCCACCCACACGCATGGCATCCCAGTAAATGCCCTTGTGATGGGCCATGCCAGGTATTTATGGCATTGTTCAGATAAGCCTCCACTATTTGAGTCGGGCTCAGCAAACCGTGGGAACAAAAGCAGGTGGCACAAAGAGAGAGAGCAGGAGAGAGAGACAGAGAGAGAGAGAGAGAGAGAGAGAGAGAGAGATGGTGGCATGGCTGTGTGAGGACAAGGCCAACAGGGTGACAGTTTTGTGTTTTTTTTTCTTCAAAGACATGTAAGACTTAAAGAATTAGAAATGTGCCTATAACTTTTCATTGTGCGTGTTCAATAGCGTGGTATAACTGAGAGCCAGGGTACACAATGCCCCTTATCTCAGGCAGTGTAGAGGGCCTTGCAAATGCTTTTCCACAAAAGCATCATGCATGTGTGACTTCCTGAGGGGACAACAAGGCATAGCAACAGATTAGGGCCCTTGTTCACGATACAACAACTCACAACTCAACACATCCACTTCATCATAAAAATAGTGTCAATAGTCATCACTGTGAATAATAGAGCATGTGTGTGTGGGAGATTTCAACTGCATTAGATATCATCACTGCTGAGACTGATCACCAGCTGTTAAATTCCTCCCCCAGTCTCAGATGGTAAGGGGAAGAAGGGGCCTCCTCCTGTGGACAGAAGGTATGCTCGCACACTTGGGCCCAGAATTGTTTTTAAGGCAGTCTATTTTTGAAGCCCTTGTGGAGAAATACAGAAGGAAACTTTTTAGTCATGTCACTTGACTATTTTTTTTTTTTAAAATAAATTGAATGAATAGAAATATGCATGATAAATCATATAACTATATATAATATATATAACTATCTGTGGGGCAATATCTTACTGAATACAGTTCCGACTGAGAATATCATTTTACCTTCTCTGTTCAAAAGGAGGGTAGGATCTCCTTTAGAATGTAGAGAGAGCTGCACATTGATTTTAAACTGTTTCAGGTTGAGGTGTCCTTGACAGTCAAATGCAAGTGTAAAAACAGGAGATCACAACAAATCAAACTTGATCGTGGGTTTGTGAAATGTGTTTATTAAATGCATAGATACTTGCATGAATATAATGATGTTGGATGCATTAGCAGTTTCTGCTAAATTCTCCTTGCCACTCTATTATAATAAGGTCATGCTTCAACTGCTGCTGGTTCACTCTGCCCACCAGGATTTCACCCAACAGATGAAAGAACAGATGCATGATCCAATAGATGCAACAGTGCGAACATACATGGACCAAAACCTCCTCTTTAGAAGACCAGTATAGCACAGCAGATGTAAAACTTGTGCTCTGTCCTCTTTGTCTGCCTGGTTCCCCTGAAGGCACACAATCCGTCTGTTCTTCGACCTCCTCCACTTTCACGTTAGCATTCACGATAGCGTTGTCTTTACCTACAAAAGAGTAGAATACAACTTTATTACTCCCTTTAGAAAGGTCTATTCAAGGACATTGGGATTCTAGCAGCAAAGTACCAAATCGGTCGCATCCCTTATTGACATTAGGCTAGTATGAGTATGTTGAACTGGTTTTGGCCTTTTGTTCTCGTTGGCTTGTCTATAGTTCTACTCACTCAGTGTGACATCAACTTGGTCCAAGACATCGTTCAGCACAGCCTTGACCTCAGATTCTGTGTCCTTGTTGACTTTGGGCTGAATACTGGCCAGCTCTAAAGCTGAATATATGACAACTATTTTAAAGCTTTAATATATTACCTTTTATATAGCATTCCTGCTACTCTCAACTTTATTAGGAGTAGCTGAATTTACAGGAGGAATCTGTTCCTTGTGATATTACACTTCTTATACCCTGAGGTAGCTGACCACTACTTACCCAGAGTGGAATCCACTGTATCCAGAACATTGTCAATCACAGCTTTGACATCTGCTTCCCTCTGTGTGGTCCTCTCCAGCTCCTCAAATTCCTTATCGAGTAAAGCATCCAGGTTGTGTAGGACCTCAGCAGGTTCTGTGGGATTATCCTATTGGAAAAGAAAATCCCTCTTCTCCTTGGCAGTCCTTTTGTTCAACGAGTGCCTTTCCATCAGATGTTTTATCATTCTCCGTTTTGACAAATGTTTGTTTTGTGTTGTCAGACCGACCTTCTTTAATTCCGTTATGAGGAGTCTCCGAAGTTCTCTTTTGGTCTTTTTACCTTTCTTTTTTCCATCATCCTGGTCAATATTTACTCCCAAAGCCTGCAATTCTCTCTTTAATTCATGTAGTTTATATTTTCCAACCCTCTTCTTAATGTCTTTGCTCCCTCCTCCATCGCTGTCTGGCCCTGCTGCCAGGCAGCAGGTCAGAAAACAGCAAAACCACATAAAATCACCAGAAAACCACAACTCAACTAACCTTTACACAACCTCAATACAGAATGACCACAATTCTACTTTATACAGAGTTCTGTTCTAAACGCATCATGTTGTTACTTAGCTGCCATGTGACATACCTGTATGGTTTGATGCATGGTTACTGTTACCAGATAAATGCATCATTCAAAGGAATACCCTGACATTCCATTACCTCTTGAGTCTTTTGGTCATTTGGATATCCTCATCCATATTTATTCTCCTACTACTGTTTATTTAACTATTAAAGTTAATGCCCATTTTCAATGTGAGAATATGCCAATGTCAGCAACTACACACATTATCTGAATGTAAAAATCATGTGAAATAAAAAAAAAAAAGCAAAAGTCTGCAAAGAACTTATAGAAAACATGAATGATTGCCCTTATCCTTATTGAATGTAATTTCCCTTATGTTATTGAATGTTTATTTTTCCTCGACTTTTAATAAGTGACAGAATATAGGCTATATATAATTTTTAGGAAATTAAAGAATATATTGAATGAACGCTTGAATACATTTTAATTGCGGTTGAGAAAAGTTTCATTTCGTTTTCGCCAATTAGTGACAGCCAACAACAGAAATATCAGAGATGTTAAACATCCTATTTAGCAGTTCAGTTGCTAATTTTACAGTAAAGCAACTTTTCTATTATCCTACTCAAAGAGGGAGAAGATTAAGGAGACACAAACCATTCCAGTTGTCTCACGAGAGATGTCAGTGCAGCTAAGTGCATGTTTCTGTGCTAATGGCATATCAGAGATGTTAAACATGTTCTATCTAGGCTAATGGTATGCACTTGTTGAGACTGGGCTAGGAAACTGGTTAAAACAACTGGAATGGTTTGTCTCTCCTTAACCTACTCCCTCTTTGAGTAAGACAATTATTATTTCCTTACCTCTTGTGTCTTGGGACATTTCAGACGAAGACTAGATAGGGGCTGCAGGTCAGCAAATGCCTCCTCTTAAGGGGACAGGCATGTTTCTAGGAAAGTTGGTCCGATACACCTGTCCTGTAAAGTTCATACTGTATGTCTGCCGCCCTTGAATGAACAAAAATGGATTTCTTGGCCTATTGGGTAAACCTACCATAGATTACCGTACACCAGACGTAGAGCAGTAGAAGTTCTGCTGTGTGGGGGTTGACAGGGTGGTGGGGCGACTCAAACTCTTGATCAGTATATCTTGTATGACTTTTTCCAATATGTGACATTACTTTAGACATATAGTGGTTACATCCAACTTGTCTTTAATAACATTCTAATCTATGTTAATGTACTACGAATACCTTGACCCATCAGCAGTATCACAGAATGTTATGTTGCGTCATTGCCTTTTGAAATTCTGAATTTTCATTGTCCCCCGTTCCTGCGCAAAGGTAGAAATGGTGTAGACAGGCATCTTGGCCAGACTAACCTATGAGACTAACTGCATGCAAAATGCAAATGCAGCTTCACAGAAAGTATGGGCGTGTCCAGGCTAATAACAGACACCACGTGACTCAATTTGGCAATATACATGTTTAATTCCTTAGTAAGCGCTTGGGTTGTCGAACAAGAGCACTGTTGTTAAAGTTCTATAAGGGCTATGTGTCCACAGGGTACGGTACACAGGAAATACGCACATTCTCTCTCAGGGCTCTACCAAGCAGCATGAGACCAAATATGTAGAAGTCCAAACCATTTAAAAATGAAAACAAACAAAAAGAAAAAAAAAGACAAAGATTCATATAAATAACCTTGCAACAAGTGAACTACACTTTCAAATATTGTTGAACAGGGAAAAACAAAAGACATTTAAGTGGGTGTCATGTCCACAGTTTCACATTGTGTGCTCACCCTCTGTTTCTTGGCATATAAAACCCTGAGTAACCTATGATGTCAAGTCAACATGTAGTTGCTCACTTGACTTTGGGCTGTGATGGAGCATACAATTTTAAAAGGGCAATCTGGAATGTGGCGTCTGATAAAAAGGAGAGGGAAAAGTAACAAATTAAAAAAAAGAAAAAGAAAAAGAACAAAAAACAAGACAACGTGACACTTCCCAAAATGTGATTGGACATTTGCTCCTTGCTCTCATTTCAACCCATGTTTACAGAACAAAATTGTCTGACCCCATCCCCTCCCCCTTTTCCCCAGTTAGCAATTATATTTACAATTTCATTAACACCGTTTTTTTTTTTTTTTTTTTTTTTTTTAAGTTTAGGGCCGCATAGACAAGTCATGCATTAATAAAAAAAAAATTGAACCTTTTTGTTTTTTTCCCCCCTCTTCCACATTTTTGTGTGTATTGCGTTGGACCGAAGAGACCGGGCAGGCACTCTGCAGAGAGAGAGGAGGTGGTGGTGGTGGGTATATGTGCTCTACAGAGTGGAAGTCCAGCTGGGTTGACTCGTGGAGTAGGGGCCTCAGGGTGGAGTCACGGGGCTCCGTAGGTTACTGCTGCTTACACTCGGCAGGCTGGGGGTCCCCACCCTGAGCAGGAGAGGAGAGGGGCAAGGGACGGACGAGACACGGACACAAATGAACGACAACAGAGAGAGAGAGAGAGAGAGAGAGATGGGCGGAATGATACACAGAGGAAACAATACAGAGACAGAAGGGAGAGGGAAGCAGAGGGACGAAAAACAATTTAAGACCGCAGGGCACTTGGGGTCTTTGGAAGACAAAATGGGGTTAGGACACACTGTGTGAACAAGGAAAGCAGTATTACGAAGAAGTGACCCGATGACAGAGACAGGCCAGTGGAGTGAACGCACACGCACACAGAGTCGAGAGCAGCACACCTAATAAAGGTGCAGTCACCTATTCCAGAGTGAGGGCCTCCTTGATCTTGCCTGCGTACCGTCTCCCTACAGGAGCACCGCCATCTTATGACTGAGGTGATTTTATAGAGTTGATATTCAACCCTGCCGGCCATGTCAAGGTCCAGCTGGGCACGAGCCTTGTGCTCGCCAAATTGCACGGATAACCGCAATAACAAATGGGTTTAAGGGGCAAAGGTGACAAAGCAACACTAAGGAGCCCTTTCAGGTATTTGCTTAGAGTGGGGAAAAAACTAAGGACCAAATAGATAAACATAGATGGGAGGAAATACTGTGGGTTTTTATGATGAGGCAGGGGAAGGTTAATTGTACAGGTATCTACTGAGGTCTACAGAAGGGGACAGAGAGTGCTCTAAGTCCAGGGAAAGACAGACAGACGGACGGACAAATGGATGGAGTAATGGACCTGGGGACAGGAAGGAGTAGGCTGGAATGTGCCCGTGTCATTTCCCCCTTACCTAGGAATGCATGAGGGTAGAATGACTTATGCCTGTAACGGGAGGGGGAGGGGGGAGGGGGAGGGGGGGTCAGAATGGTGGTTGGGACAACAACGACAGGCACCAGTTAATGTCAACAAAAAAAGCACAGGGACCTGCCAACAACATGCACATCCATCTACACGAATGAGCTATTAAAACAAACAGGGGAGGGAGCCATTTCAATCAGGTGACATCTTCACATTCATGGAGCACACTGAGCAATCAGGATAGAGGCATAATGACTGCCGTATGTGAAACCTTCTCTTAACCATTCAAATATGTTTCATGCAAAATAGTGATGAGCAACAGCTAATAAAATACAACATCGTACCAAGGCACACTTATTATGATTATGGCACATATATAATATTCTGTCAGTATTAATATTGTCACTGACACTTTTCATTAATATTGTCCAAAATGCTCCACTGGCGAATGCACTGATGCATATCTGCAAGCATGTAACTGACCTTGGTGTCGCTCTCTCCATCCTCATCGTCATCTTCATCAGCATCCTCATCCCCATCCTGTACATAGAGGAAAACGTCACGTTGTCACACAGCAGAACAATTCTAAGTATTCACTTTACTTGACAATCAATGAAAATGATTGAAAACTCCTTTCCCTCTAATCTAATCTCACCTCTTCCTCTCCTTCGTCCAGTTCCTCCTCTTCAAACTGAAAGTAAATGCAGACACAAAATGCAAGTTAGCGCAGGAAGGCCAATATTCCAAGTTCTCAGTTCTCTCTCTCTCACACACACACAGACACACACAAACCAGATCTATTCAATTCCTCAAATGAACATACACTTTCATCGTCTTCCAGCGCCTCCCCTGTGAAGTAGAGCACGGCACGGGGAACTATCCGCTCCCGGAAGAAGTGGCCAATCTCAAAATCTGTGGCTAGGGTGAACTCAGAGTCCTCATCCTGCATGGACACACACACGTAATTACACAACACGTCAACTAATGGCCAAAATGAACAAATCAGAACTGCCACACCACAGCAGAATTCGCAACCATTGACTGTTTGCAGAGATTAACCAACTTACCAACTCTCCATCTGATGAAACTAGTGGGAAAAAAGAGAAAGGGGGACAAATATTATGTAATAGGAAATATACTAGGTGTAAGTATGTCACATACTTATTAAGTAAATTACCTTAGCTAATTAACTTAGCTCTTTTGATTATTACATGCAAGTTTTGTGATGAGCCATTTATTTAAAAAAATGCCATACTTTTGCTGCCCTCTGCAGGTGCTCCTGGGTACCTACAGCTAATGCATCAGTATGCTAACGTGTGTTCAGATTCCATTGCCGTAAGAGGCCTGAAGAAAGCCTTCTTGGACAAAGTCTTTGTGTGGTAGACTACTTTTGACAAAGAAGTCGTTGTATGTGGTGGACTACCTTTGATAGGGTTGAAGAAGTTGAAAAAGGAGTCGTTGGGCACTTGCTTGGTGACCGTCCTCACGGTCCCTCTTCCCTTGTGCTTCTGCTTCTTCTTGATGGTTTTCACGGTCACATCCTTACCCTTCTTCCAGTCTATTTCACACCTGCCATGGAAAGGACAGAGAGAATGACAGAATGTGACAGAAGATCGTTTTCAGTTATTTCAGTGTCTACTTACTGACAGTTACTGGTTTTTCTACATCCATTTTTAAAAGCAGCCTGCAAACTCACCCTTCACAATCAATTATCTCTGGGCCTTCAAAAGAAAATGGGTCTTCAGCATCTGGCTCAGACTTCATCTTGTACTTTTTAGTGAGGACAGTGTTGTTAAAGAAACTGTTGGGCTCAAAGTGGAACTCCAGCGTGAAGCTCTGATGAAGAGAAAAAACAAAAGACCACACAGAACAAAACAGAGTTCAGTTGCACAATTGCATTTAAATGGGCCAAACAGCTTCACAAGAAACATTTCGCGAGGCCAAACAGTTTTGCCAAAGGGGATGAAAAAGGACAGGGTCTTTGAGAAAAGCCTTTTCATACTTCTACTGCCAACTGGATCAGCTAATTTCAGGTAAATATTTGGTAAGTAAATATGTGTATTAGTTTAAGCTTATCCTGACAATCATACAACACCCAATTTGGTCACTAATGCAAACAAACAAAAACAAATAAATAAAAAAGGCACAAATGTTCACTTACCATTGGCTCATTGGGCTCGGAAAAGATAACTTTGATATCTTGTAGGTGTTTCAATATGGGTTCATCGTGTTCCTGTTGGAAACAGAGTTTAGGAGATTTAGGTGGATATACAGATCTCATCAGAACAGATCTCACTAGCCCCGTTTACATGGACACAAAATTTCACTTTTAATCTCTTTATTTACAGAAACCGATTAAAAACGTCCCATATATACAGTCAAATAATCGGATTCAAATGAAACCGTTTAAATTTTCAAACCGATTAAAATAGGTGGTTTACACCTTTCTTCAAACGCGAATCTCTTTATTTCAGGCTCATATAAACAGTTCGGTAGAATTCTAATAATCTGATTAAATTCAATCGGATTCAAAAAAGGTGTCCATATAAACGGGGCTACTGTTCACCATGTTACATTACACTTAGCTGACGCTCTTTTCCAGAGTGACTTACAACTATTTAGGTACAGGGTTTCAGTTACAGTCCCTGGAGCACTGTGTGGTTAGATGCCTTGCTCAAGGGCACTTCACCAATGAATAAGGGTGCAGGAGAGCACTAGTTGTTTACTCGGCCCCTACTGGAATGAGATTCGAACCCATGACTCTCCGATCCCCAGACACAGTGCAGAATCACCTGTAGCATATCACTGAGCATATCGACGCTTCTGAATATAGTGAGCCAGAACTCCGGAATTCCCTTTGGATTCTCTTCTGCAGCATCTCCTTCCTTCTTCTCGTCCATTGTTGCTTTTGACTTCATCTCCTCCTAGGAAACACACATTTCATGACATGTGTGAATGCAGGCATTTAAGGGGTATATACTACAAGGGTGGAAATTGATAGACCTGGTTAAGTTAACCCAGAGCTAGTTGTAAGCCTGTTTGTAAACCAGTTCTGGGCTTCATTCCCTTAACTAATCAGGTTTACAACAACCTCTGAGTAAATAAACCAGGTTTTGTCACTTTACCACCTTTGTAGTATACTCCCAGATTTATCAGTGTTGAAAGATTCTTAGTATGTCTCACAGTGTAATGGAATGCTAAAGTATTTTTTTCTTATTCAATTAAAGCACTTACAGACAGCTCTTCCTCCTCATGATCACTCTGCCACTCACACTCCTCGTCTGTTGGTTCTACTGCTCCACACACAATACCTTTTCTCTGAGGGGAAAAAAAATGATATCAAAGCATAATAATGGCTCCCCAATGGAACAGGCTAGCAGTTCTTACAAGAGTGGGATTGTTCCGCTCTTATGTCAAGAAGCTCTTAAAAACCATTCTGTTCCAAGAGAAGCTGTTATGCCAACCATTCTTAATCACTAACCACCTGCCCAACACTCACATGCACTCAACTTGCTCTCCCCACCCCACACTACAAGGAAAATGTTACGATTTTCGGGCCATTTTCCCCCTTCCGACAATTGGCGGTGGCGTTACCTTTGCAGCGAAATAACACATTTCGAATAATGAATTCATAACTAATTTCAGACAACCTACCAAGTTGTACAACACGTATTCCTACATGCTCAAGTTCAGTGAAGTGTAGTTACAGTATGTTAACATTAAAATCCTTTTATTCCTGCCACCTGTCAGAAATTCCATAACAACAACCTGGCATTATGTGCTTTTTAATGTTATTATATTACAGTACACTTAGCTGATGCTCTTCTCCAGAGTGACTTACAGTTATTTAGGTACAGGGTTTCAGTTACAGTCTCTGGAGTAATGTGGTGTTAGATGCCTTGCTCAAGGACAATTCAGCCATGGAGTACAGGAGAGCACTAGTTGTTTAGTTCCCAACCCCCATTCCTCCTACTGAAACGGGATTGAACCTGCCACCCTTTGATCCCAAGACCAACTCTTTAACCACCGGGCCACCATCTCAGAGTTGCTACCATCCTAAATTTTGGTTTTGGTTTAAATACAGTACAGTATTCCTGCCTGAACGAATATTTATAAAGTTAGGTCAGGTACAGTTGCTAGGTTATCAGGAGTTACAGACCTGTGGCCTTAACAAGTGATGTGGATAACTTGCAGTGGACCATATTGGTATAATATGCATAATATGTTGCAACAGACACAACAGGCAATTTTTTTTGTACATGATATTAAAGAAGATCAGTAGCAGCCTATGCACCAATCGCCTACAGCCCATAAATATTGTCAGAATGAAGGCGGGAAATAGTCTGCCAAGTGTTAAATAAATAAATAAATGACAAAAAAGTGATGAGGCTATGTTTAAGATTCAGGTAAGGAGAAAGTGCTCCAACTGTGTTGATGGAGGACACGAGGAAAAAGATGTGCAAATTGTGGGAAGAGCTCAACTAACACTTCATGCAAGATTCGATAAGCAAATACCCCAGACACAGCATCAGTCATTATGTTCCCGAAAGTGAGTCCTAGATAAGGCATCAGTCACAATGTTCCCAAAGAGGAGTCGGGGAGGCTCTTCTTACCTTGTCAAAGAGGGGCTGATAAAGAGCGGCATATTTTCTTTCCAACTCGTGGACCTCTTCGTAAAATTTGGCTTCTATGTGTGCGCTCTTCACCTGCAAATTCTTTAAGGCATTCACTCTTCTCTTCACGGCCTTCGGTAAACTAAAACAGATGAAAACAAAGCACTTGATATTGTGACCTCTTCAAACTTGCATCACAACTTGGTGGTTTGTGTTAGTAACATACATGGTTGCAAACAAAAAAAATTGTAACAACAACATGTAGAACTCTGCAAGTTGCCAAATAACATTTACTTATGTTATAGCACATTAGATAACTTGGAAGAATGTTTAATCAAAACAGTCATTTTCACCTTTAACAACTATCAATACCTGCTTCAACCTACAAAGCGTAGCTCAGTAAATATAGCCTACGTGTAGCAGACACAGGTCAGTTATTAACCCGTAACGGCCTCTGCCAGTACTTACTTCTCCAGTATGGAGGGACCATGTGGCATGCTGTCCAGTCTGCCCTGCAGCGCTGCCAAGGCCTGGGGGTTCTGCATGACTTGATCACCCACCTTGCCTGGGAAAGAATAAGTTATCAAGTAAAAATATAGAGTTATAAAAATGATAAAGAAAATGACCTTTTAGATGTTACCCTGTCTGATTATGGTGAAAATAACTGTAATAGTTTTTTTTTTTAAGAAGAGTTATGACCAGACACCACTACTTTCTGTCTTTCCTTATTTTTTTTAAAACAAATAATGTTAAGTGTGTGAGTTAAAAGTTTAAGTGTATAATCATGATGCATGTGGCTTACAAGAAGATACTCTTATCAGCACTCTTAATTTAACAGGCATGTCTTGGCTAAGCCAAAAATTGAGCTTCATTAAAATTTCACAGTGACATTTGATCTGACATCGATGTCTCAGAGGACCTGGAGAGTCCTCAAATAAATATCTAATTACCCACCCTAGATATAAGAACTAATTGTCATCAAATAAATATTTCAGTATCCAAAGGACCTGGCTCTACCCCAGAAGACTCTAAAGATAAAAATCAGTCCTTCAGGTCAAGCACAGCACACCATCCTATACCTTTGGCTTCACCCTTGTCTCCGTCCATTTTAAAATCACAGCTCCAGTGTTCTGTAATAAAGCACAACAGTGTCACATGCTGCTATAATGTCATGTATTAAGCCCATGTCATGTTGACATTGGTATGAATATATTGCTAAGTAACAGCTTACAATCAATTAAAACAAAATCAACCGCTAAGATACAACTTCAAACTTGGGTGGTAAGAACAAAAACGTAATAATACATAGACTCTTGCCATGACAGTACGATTACACGAACATGTATGACTAATGATGTAAATTGGTGGAAGTTAAAGTCAATTTAGCTAAAGCCTGTAAAGCGGACTGAAGTTCGCAAGCCATCATTTACCGTCATTTTTACTGCGAGATGCGCAGCTCGACCTGCCACTCTCACAGGTGCAACAAGACCACATTATTTATATGCTCATTACGCTCGTTCATGGATGGTAACTGCCAGTGCTGTTAGTAAATGGCTGTAAATAGTATACTTTGTAGGAAATGCAAGCTAAAGTTTATGGTCTTGTATTGTTTTGAAATAGCAACACGTTCGAATCGGTCACGCCGAGTATGATGTTGCGCAGTCCGATGACGCAACACAAGCTTAGCTAAAGTGAGGTGAAGGCTTTGGTAGTCAATTTCATATTTAACAAAATATGAATACATTTCTGTCTACATTGATGCATATACTGACACACGACTAATACAGAGGGATACTGTGCACACACCAAGACGGTGCCATTCCGCAGCAAGGAACAACTCTTTAAAAACAGCGTAGCTAACAAATGCTAGCTAATTACTCGGGAGTTAGCTAGGACCAACATGCTAGCAGCCTACCGAGCTACAATAAGTTAACCAAAAGGCTACTGCGTGCCTACATAAGAAAATAAATTGGGCGGTGCCACTTTTCACGCGGACATTGTAGAAAATGTACCGGGTGAGTTAGCAAGTTAACAAATGTCACTGTATGAACCTGAAACACACAAGTCTCTGGGTTACACCATCAAGTAATTTACTAACCTGGCATGTATTCATAATATCTGCAATCATGACATAGCTAGCTGGTATGCTAACATAGACAGCTGTAGCCTACAGCTCACAACATTTCAAGCTAACCTAGCAATCTTTTGCTGTACTAACGTTAGCAGCAATATAAAGTATTGCGTTTGCTGCCTGTACAATTTACGATGCATAATATTAGGTAGACAACAGAAATGTTACTTGCCCTTCAAAAATAACCAGTTTATTCAGCAAATCCCAGCAAACAGGGAAACATATCTCCTTTGCTAGCTAGATTTGTTATCTCTGAAAAGCCAACATTAGCCCGCGCCAGTAAGCTGACAAAATGTACACTGCACGCAATACATTTCACAGGTTGTAAGGAAGGGCGCAAAATTTGCACCAGTATTGCCACTACGACTGAAAAAGTAGTCTGCAGTAAATAAAAACGCACTGTCAATTTCATAATCTTTGTTCCCCAAGTTCCGACCCTTACCTTGGTTTGAGCTGTTTTTGTGACTTCACGCTCGAGGCTTCAATGAAGTGGCCCACTAAGCAGTAAAGTTAAACCTCATTGGCCAGTAAAAAAAAAAAATCTACATTTGGACACCAAAATCTCAAGCTCAGCAGTCTGCTGAACAGTGCCTTTATCTGTTGCTAAAAGTCTTAAGGCATTAAAAACTATACATAATAACGACAATAAAACTAATATAAAATAAATATTTAAAAAATACAATGGCCATTGGCTTTGGAATTTAACTTCAATTTTGTAATGATTTATCAGATAATACAAGTTGCCAATGAGGCATAAAAGTTTGTATATTTATTTAAGTCACTATTATTTGGTTGTATAATTTCATAGAAAGTGTTTTTAAAATAAGTAGTCGCACGCAATTTTTTGAAAGAAAGCATTTATTACTGTATTTTAAGTTCATAGAAACATTTTTTGGAAATAGTCAATAGTTTCATCTCCCCACTGCAGTAGACTAAGCCTGCAGGCTGAATGAGAGCAGAAACTGACTGTAATGAGTGGCACATACAGTGCAGCTTAATGTCAGCAGTCCTAATACCTCAGTATCATCCACATCAAACGTACTGTCATGATGCCCTTTAATCAGTCAATTCACTTAAGGTCCTCTAATCACAATTGATAACACCACAGTAAAGGGAATTATTTGTCAGCAATGTTCCAGCCATGTGGAAAATCAAAGCCCAGTTTCTGTCCAAAGACACACAGAGCGCAGGCCTCAGTCTGACAAGCACACTCGGACACAGAAAGGGGACACAGAATGGGCGGATTGCAGGGCAGGGCCAAGTGACCGGGACTTTATCTCCCAGAGTCTTCAGTTGCCATTCTGACTCATCTGAAGATATTCCTTATGTAACTTTTCTTGTGCCTCGTACAGTTTGCGAAGCTTTTTTGTTTGTCCCTTGCTGAGTTCCTTGCCCTCGGCATCATGTGTGGGGAAACCCTAGCGTGGGAAACAGTAAAATGATATTAGTCAGCAGAAACCTGGGATAAAAAACAAACATGTCAGGTAGTAAGACAATTTGACTGTGGTCTGTACTGCCTATATTGCTAAGAACATCACATACACCATAAATTATGAGGAACTATTTAGTAGGTAATATCTGGTATCATAAACATGTATTGACACACACACACAGAAAAAAAAAATTCACCGTACAGTGTCATCAAAAGCAGAGTATTTGTCCGTTTCAGAGCGGAACATCTCGCTGGGTGGAGTCTTCATCTTGGCCAGTTTAGCCATCTATGTATGGGCAAAAAACATGGCAGATATTAAGCAATCATTCCTTGTTATAGCTAATCAAATGTTTATTTCTGCAACACAAGGGAAGTAAAATGGAATATTCACAAAGCTGTTTAAACAGTCAGTAACTGCATTATTTTCATTATTTTCCGCTCATCTACTCACCTCCTGCTCCTGTTTTTTTTTAGCCGCTTCCTCCTTTTTCTTTCTCTTCTCCTCCTCCAACTGCAAGACGAACAGAAAAAGTGCCATTTCTAAAGAAGTTCCCCAAAGCAGGGACAGTGTGTGAAAGTTCAGACGGAATCACCAATGACTCATGTCCATTTACAAGGCAAAGTCTCATCTGAACCACAACCAACTTCATGAATGGATGTGATGTTAACAGAACAAGCACCGCAAGAGGCATTTAGTCTAAAGATTCAAATGCCACTTAAACCCACAATTCACACGTCAGAATAATGGCTGCTTATAATGCTTGGCTCAATATACTCCACAGGTATTATACTAAGCAAACGTCAGGGGGAATTTGAGTCACAGTTGCAGCTCCACTTATGCCCAGGGTACTTAAGTTGAAATGCATTTCATTTTACACCTTGCCATGCTCCTCTATAATTTAAATCTCAGAGCTTCATGATTTTTTTTTTTACTGCCTTGGCCCTTAGTTGGTAAAAGCTTTCCAGGAATTCAAGATGAATGGCTAAGGTTATTTGTCAACAGTCAAGAAATGGCATGTGCTATCCACCGGCTAGGCTTAAAGGGTTTCATAGTGTCCTGAGGAGCTAAGCCCACCTAAGCGGCTAGATTATGCTAAGAGTAACCCAAAACAGCCTGAACAATTGGCATGTGCAATACGAGTCCTCACAATTTATTCTGCAGGCCGCTATTCATATTGACTGGCTTGGATACATTTTTCATGACTTGAGTCCAGGTCTTTTCTCTCCCTGCCTTTCTGGTCTTTGCTTTCTTGACCATGACTGGGATGTTAAGGCGCATTTTCCATTTGAAGGGGGAAGCGATCGCCTTTCAAGCGCGAAGAGATAATTCGGTGCTGACGGACAGCTTTTGTAGAAACACCATGCAGATACGCGTTTTAATGAATTGTGCCTCGCAAGGAGAAACCCAGTTGTGCCTGGACACCTACTCTTTTCTTCTCCTCCTTCTCCTTCATCAGGGTTTCCCGATCGACCAGCTTGACAACTGTTGGAAGTCCTACAAAAGATGATAAAATGGGGTCAGAAAAATGGAAACATGGTAAGTAAATATCTATGACACAACTACTGTTTTCATTGGCCACATGTCATTTTTCCCATTTCACTTTACAATTTTTTCCTCTCTCCACAACATGGAAAGCCCAGCAGTTATTAGCACACTTTAAACACACACACACACAAAATCTCTCTCTCTCTCTTTTGTGGACATGAGACATTTGAGTATGCTGGACCAATGCTATCCACTGCTGGATCCAGTATGGCTAAGAGCTAGGTCAGCAGTGAGCACATACACACAGGCACAGATGTGCACACACAGACCTACACACACATGCATGCACACACACACACACACACACTACCTTCATGGTCTTCCAGGCGGACTCCGAGTTCAGGCAGGGTGTCATCACGCACCTCATCGCACAGCTGCAGAACCTCGGTAACTAAAGCAGAAGAGGGCCCATACAATTCATCTGATAACATCTGGGTTGATTGTTTAGACATTGGTTTGGCGAGATAAATTTACAGCCTAAGCATAAATTTACAATCTCATGTACCTTTCTGTTCCCGTGCAATTTTTCGAACCCCTTCTCTGAAATCTGACAGGACTTTGAGATAGGGCATCACAGTGCTTTCCAACTGCAGAGAGAAACACCATTAGGCTGCTGACATTTCCACTATATAAGTTTTTCCAATTCAAAACTTGTAATTGTTTACAGTGTCTGTACTTACATCAGCACTCTGGCCACTTCCTCCAACAGGGAACCCAATAGGCTCTGTTCCTTCAATGGCCCCAAACGTCTTCATTAAAGTAAAAGAACAAAAGTTAAAAAAAATTCTGCAAGCTCAAAATGGTATGTTTACAGTCAGAGGTCATCCACAAACAACAGCTTGTGCCATTTTGTTTGTCTTAAAGGTGCTAGATGTAAGAAATTTACAGCAAGTAATCATAAAATGGTCTCTATATCACCAGAGATTAAGGAAGCATTTTGAATTGAAATACTGTATTCGTTGACAACCGGTACCACTAGAACAGTCACATTTCAAAACCTAATTTACATAAAGCAAATTCCATTTGCTTAGATTTTGTGTTTTTCTTCTCGAAGGGGGAAACAACGTTTTGCTGTATTTTGAATTTGACTGGAGTACTACTTTTGACCACAATCTGGCCGACAGACAGGTAGACCAACAAACCAACAGACTTTATTGATCCCAAGTTGGGGAATTGAAGTGTAGTAGCAGCATGACATACAGGGACAAACAGAGACAATAACAATACAATAAGTATAGCGCCTTAAACACTCTATGCCTCACCTTGAGGATGTCAGTCAGGTAGACAGCGATGCTCTGAAGCAGCATGCGGTTGGGTAGCAACTTGGCACTCTTCCTGCTGGCAATGTAGCTGTTGCTCTGGCCGACCAGAGACCTCATCTCCTCCATGGCTGTCCGCGTGTCGATGTTGTCGCACAGGGCCTCATGCACTGCTGCTCTCCTGTCGAAGAGACTGCACACAGCACAGGACCTTTGAGTGGCTAATTCACGCAACCAACATCTCTAGCCTTGCACAGGTTACTACTGCAAAGTGTCAAGGTCATAGTACAAGAGTGTGAACCATCATGGTGTGCAGCATTTGTACTCTTTCAGATTTTTCACCTCTTGTTAAGTTCAATCTCTTCAGCCTCCCACTTCTCAAACTGACCCGTGATGTCAGTGGGCGTCCTAAGGATGTCCTTGACGTTCAGGAAGAACTCCTGTAGACAGACAGAAATCACAAATAGCGTATCTAGATGTGTTTACACTATAGCTTAATATGTTGTTTAATACTGCAGGGATTGTAGTAGAATTCCTTCAATAGTCAGTGAGAGAATGTGAAGAAATAACTATTTTGACATCATGTCTCATGTTGCCCAGATATCTTGAAACCCTTGGTGTCTACTCTCTTTTAATATCAGTTTATACCTCTACACAGGTGGTATAGCAAAAAACAGCTACTGATCCTAGGACAAGACCAGGGTGCCACTACAGTCATGCAAGCCTGGCCTTATTATATCCCCGAAACGCGGAGCGTCGGGGATGTAATGGTTTTGCGTGCGCCGCCGCGTCCGCCGCGTCCGCCGCGTAAGGTCTTTCGTGTTAACGCGATAACTTTTGAACGGATGTTTGGATTTGTCCCAGATTTTTTGGGTGAATGCTCTAGGGCAGGTTCATGAACTGATTCGAGTTTGGAGGTCAACACTTTCAAGATGGCTGAATTCAAGATGGCCGAATTTTTGTTTGGCCCATAACTTCTGACTGGGTGGATGGATTTCTCCCAGATTTGGTGTGTTAATGCTCTAGGGTAGGTTCATGAACTTATTCGAGTTTGGAGGCCAACACTTTCAAGATGGCTGAATTCAAGATGGCTGAATTTTGGTTTGGCCCATAACCAGTGTTGGGAAGGTTACTTTAAAAATGTAATTCGTTACAGTTACAAGTTACAACGTTTAAAATGTAATAGTAGTGTAACTTTTTGAATTACTTTATCTGAGTAACGTAACTTATTACTTTTTGATTACTTTTTGATTACTTTTCAAATGTTTTCATGATTTTGTCCCCGTAAACATTTTTACTGGCAGTGTTGACCTTAAAAAAACACTGAACACTATTGAACCTTTCATTACATGAATATGAATTAGCATCACATCATTTATATATATAAGATAATATAATAATAAACACCACAAGATCAGACTTCAAGCCACATTTTACTGTAAAATCAATCTGAGTTGTCATACAGATAATAGGTCACAGACTTTTTTCTTTCTTTCTTTTTTTTAAAGTGATACACTTTAACAGAAAGACCGGCATCCAACTGTGTAGAGAAATGGCAACAGGGATGTTTTGTAGGCTACGGTACACGAAACAGTTTTTTTTAAATATAGGCTGTTTTAGCAAGGTTTTACTGACAATATTAAGATGTAATTGAAATTGTAATTTTGAAAAAAATCAAAAGTACCTTTTTCTCTGCACACAGACCAATTACATTTTTTCCCCAGTGACATCTGTAGCAAACATGCGATGTACTACCTAGAGTCAAGCTTAAAGATGACAGATATGTTAAGAACTCACATTCATAAACTTTTCATACTGAATGGCTGACTCCATGGTGTTGCTTGAGTAGTCCAGTGTGTCTTTCCAAGAGTGCATGAGGAAGGCCAGGCGAAGCTGTCGTGCTGGAGAACAAGAAAGTGGAATAAATAAGCAATTAAGGGAGTAAGGGTGTTACCTACAGCTATGTTGTATCTTCGGCGGAGTGATTGTCAACTGTGAAGAGTCACCCATGGTACACTGTGGGATATCCTCACTCCTAGTGACGCTGTAGAATGTGTCTCGTCCAATCAGAAATTGTCAGAAAAGTTTGACCAGACCTAACTGTTGTATAAATGACTATGTTCTAGGTCTTTACATTATCTACTTATCGTATTAACAAGGTCTAATATGTAATCTGCAGTAAAATAGTGACAGATCCACTAATATTTTTTTATTACCTGTGTGTTTGGCCAATGCATCTTTAATTGTGATGAAGTTCTTCAGAGACTTTGACATTTTGCAGCCTGCAATGGTAAGGTGGCCAGTGTGCAAAAAGTAGCGAACCCAGTGGTCATTCTCAAAGAAGGCCTGTGAAGACACCATCAATATACAAAAAACAAAATTACTCATTGTCAACAACATAACAATTGGTTTGGGTAAATGATTAATTGCAACCAGTATTACCTCAGACTGTGCTAACTCATTGTCATGATGGGGAAACCGAAGATCGAATCCTCCGCCATGGATATCCATGGATTCTCCCAGAATAGATCCTGCCATTGCTGAACACTCGATGTGCCAGCCTGGTCGCCCCTGAGGCAACAGACCATGCACAAAAAAAGATGTCTGTTAGGTACCCTGTTAGCAGTGCACAGACATCAGCATTTACCATAAACTACCTCTTTGCCAGGCTTGGGCTGAACTGAAAAAAATGTGTAGTGGAACTTCACCTTTCCCCAGGGGGAATCCCAGGAGGGCTCCCCAGGTTTGGAGGCCTTCCAGAGGGCAAAATCATTTTGGGAACGCTTCTCGCTGAGTCGATCAGCAGAAATGCTAAGGTCTCCTACAAGAAGCAGAACAGGCAACATACACATTAACGGACAAATTTACAGATGACAAAAGTGGACTACAAGCAATGAATGACAGGAATTGAAAAAGTGAATCAAGCTGAACCACGTTTGTACATTCCAAAGGTCAAAAGGAAATACAGACTCCATTGATCTACAGACCAGACTATCACTAATAATTTTAAATTTCTCTTCTTACTTACTAAGCAATATCCTACATCACACCAATTCCTCATTTCATTTTTAAAACATAAACAGAAATGTTACAAGTCAACACCACCATCTACTATTAAGTCTGTAGTGCACACCTTCTCCTTCCTGAAGAGCCTTCTGATCCCCCACTGCCTCGGGCACCAGTTTGGCATAGGAATGTTTGGGATTGGAGTCAAACTTTGCTGTGTCAAAATACACAGAACCATTGGACTCATATCTGCAAATGGGAGCAAATGGTGACTGGACTGTCTTTGCAATTTTTTATTTGTCATGTATGTATACTTGTAAAGACATATACGGAAAGTTTGGGCTGGGTCTTACCCATAACCGTTGTCCACGATCTTCTTCACAAATACTACAATCTCTGGCACGTACTCACTGACCCGCGTGAGTACATCTGCTGGAAGAACCTGCAAATGAAGTAAAAAAAAAAAAAAAACTTTTTTGTCATCTCTATATCACCATAAAACATTTTGGTAACACTTTCTATGAAGCTTGTATTCACTCTATAACCACATTCATAGGTTATAATGCCTTTACAAAGCTTAATAATGGCTGAAATGTATGATTTATACGTACTCATGACTGCACTAGTAGGCAGGCATAAATAGTTATGTATACTTTACATACTTTATGTATGCATATATAAGCCTCTGAATGTGTTTAAATCTCCATGAATGTGTTTAAGTCATAGAAAGTGTTGCCAACATTTTTCAAAAACCCAAAAAATACATCCCCCTGTGATACTGTAACAATACAGCAATGTATATTGTCCCAGTTAAATCTCTTTATCAGTCATATCGACTTCTTCACTGATAAGGTAGTCAAATGCAGCACACCCTCCTTTGTCTCCTGCCATAAGCACAGGGAAGCAAAGGGCAGCTGTGGCCTAGTGGTTAGAGCGTTGGTCTTGGGATCGCAGGGTCGCAGGCTTAAATCCCGTTCCAGTAGCAAGAATGGGGGTGGGGGAATAAACAACCAATGCTCTCCTGCATCCTCATCCATGGCTGAAGTACCCTTGAGCAAGGCATCCAACTCCACATTGCTCCAGGGACTGTAACTGAAACCATGTACCTAACGAACTGTAAGTCGCTCTTGATAAGAGCATCAGCTAATTTAATGTGTAATGTAATGTAATGTAAGCAAAGGCAGGTACTCACATTCAGGGCATCCATGTCCTTGTGGTACTCTCCCTCCCAGTAATTTGGCAAAGAAGAGAAGATTGAGTTCTCTGTGACCTGACTGCCGAACTGAGCATCCAACCAATCAGAGAGGAGATCTTTGGACTCTTCCAGCAGAATCTTTGGAAAATGAAAAATTAATGGAAGAGTAAACTCAAACGGCGAAGTATAAGAGTTTACTAGGTAGCTTCACGTGGACAAGAAAAATGTGTCAGAATTTATGCTTAAATGACAGGAAGGACAAAAATCCAGAATAGAAAAATATGTTTAAATATGTTAAATGTGTTGAATATGTTCTTGCATGTAGAAAATGTGTTTGTAATAATGTAATTTTTAAAGTGGCATCCATGGAAAAAAAACTGAGCTTGTAAAAGATAGACTATAGCAATATTATGACATGCGTTTTATCAGTACATTGACTTGAGTTAGGCAGGGGGGCATTCCAAGTAGGTGGTTTAGTGTGTGTAGGTGGATCATAACTCTCCTAATAGAGGGCTTCATTCTTCTAGCAAAACTAAGTCAAAGGGCTTTTCTACTAGTAGATTTAAGAAGTGACTGCTTTCTGAAATACACCAATGTCCTACCTGTGCATGACAACATTGATTACGACAAGCCTTTTATCAGTAAGTTGGCTTGAGTTACGACAGGGAGGCTGATTTCCTGGCCGAGCTGTGCCTGGCTCTGGATGCTGGCCTACCTGTGCCTGGCTCTGGATGCTGGCCTCCGGGGCACCACTCTGCACTGCCTGCTGCAGGGGCGCCAGGGCAGCGGTTACGGCGGAGTCCAGCCTCTCCAGCATCTGCTTCTTATCCGGGTCTGTGGTTTCAGCCAGCTTTGTCTTGAACGGCTGCGAAAAACACGACAAGCACACCAAAGGTTACAGCATAAACAACAACTCCCATTGACTTGATCTTACCGGTATTTGAGGAGTCCATGGGCAAAACGGGCATGGTCACAAAATGCAGAAACTGAGAAAATGTAATTTATAATTTTCATTTTTTATTTGATTTTATAACTAAATGTCATTTTAAAAATGCTTCTACCTTGGGACTATGCTTGTTTATTCATAGCATCACTTTTGAAAAACCTGGAGTTTCAATGCATCTAACGATAGGGGGAATAACTTGAAAAATATGACTTTGTGACTATGCCCGTTTTTCCTGTGCACTCTTCATTTGTTTACTTTGCCACTCAGCTTTTTGTAAAACCAATTACAGAAGGAGAAAACATTACAATTGAACAAACAGTTACAATATTGATCATACTACAATGGCCAGTTTTAGTTTGTGTTGTGGAGGAATTTGCCCGCTCTCGCTCTCTTACCTCTCTGGCAGTAAGGACATCTTTTAGAATCTGTGAGGCCACAGGTTTCTTTTCTTTGTACTGCTCCAAAAGGTAGTTCTGTCTGGCCCTCTTAATAATCTATTCAACAAGCAGAGTTTAGGATGAGAAAACATAAGCACCATATACAGCACAAAAAAGTTCAACTGGTAAGCTTTTAAAAAAAAACAATGTACATGCACTGTGCATTCGGCATTAGGACAGTAAGTGTAGCAGTGCAATACATTTGGAGGGCATTGTGTAAGTAAGGGATAACAGCGGCGGAAGCGTGCATTAATGGAATTAATCAACGCTGTCGGAGCTGGATAACTTTCCGACCTGAAGCGGAGAATTTAGGAAACATTTTAAACTTCATGCCGAAACATTTTAATTATTCTATAATTAGGAATCTCTGCCTGTTGTTTAATGCAACCTGTCATTAAAAAGTAGAACAGAAAAGCAACCATTCATTTAACCAATAGTTGTTAAAGCTACCATTCTATGGGCCATTGATATGGAACAGTGCTTAAACTTTATGCAAGAATTTTAGAACTACCTTCTATAGTTAAGCGGTTCGACAGAATGAATGCATACCCCGCCAACCAATCAGAAAAAAACATTCTATTTGAATGGGCCATAATAATTCGTTAGTAGTATGCAACGTGTGATAATTTCAAGACTGTGTGTACCATGTTATATGACTCACTGTACTGTGTCTGCAGTGGTATGAATATGTAAAAACCTATACAGCAAAACATGAGCTGTAATTAAAAAGGCCATAAGGGCATTATGCCATGACTGCAGGGTGTTGTGCAACAACTTAGGTAGGCAGCAGTGTAATATGTAGCAAAGGGCAATACTGCAATGACTTTAGCCTATGTAGCAGTGCAATAACATTTGAATAGTATGCATCATGTGTCAACGTAATGAAATATGTGTTTGAGTGTCTGCACTGTTTCGGTAAAGGTTGATTGATGCTAGGATTGTGTCGAGCCACGTTTTTGTATGTGTCCAAGAGCAATTTCTCAAATAAAGATTGACTTCTGGCTTGATGATGAACAGCAAGAATCACCCACACGTCGTTATCTCCTTTTACCTTATCATCTATGTCTGTGATGTTCATGCAGTAGAAGACATCATATTTGAAATAGTCCATCAATACTCTTCTTAGGATGTCAAAAGATATGTAAGACCTGCAAAACAAGAAGGCAAAAATGTTTTTATTGCCATATAGAACCACATAGAGCAAGTAATATTAATAAAAACAAATCCATGTTTTTTATTGTTAGTTTTATCTGACTTTGGAATGCTGCATTGCCACATTACACACAGATGTAAGAAGTAAGGACACTAGTTGTGTGCAAATGGTTAACTGACCCTACTGGTTGTATCAGATGCTGTCAGTGGGTGAGAGTGTGTCACAAACATTACCTGGCATGCCCATGTGTGAGGCATCATAGACTGTTGGGCCACAGCAATACCACAATACCCTCCTCCCATTCTGGGGCACAAACACTTCCTAGAAAACACAAACATGCAATAAATCAACAATTGCTGCACTCAATCACTGCAAAACATAAGCAACATACTCTGCCTTAAAAAATGTTTTTATTGCTTAAAATAAAAAGGTGTGGTTTTATCCAACCTGTGACCAAGGCTAAGAAATGTTGGAGCATGATTAAATCTCATGAGTCAAGAAACTGATAAATGAATCAAAACCCATTACAAACAAGCAACAGGAAGTATGTCAACATGATTATCTTGTGTTGCTTATCACAGTAAAAGAAGTTTTCTGTGTGCACAAGTCATTAGAATTACTTTTTGTGCAACTCTTTAATTAAAAGTAAAAGTATTTCATAGTCAAGAGAGACAGAACATTCATTCAGCATTCATTCATTAAACAGGTCTGTGTTTTGTCGTATCAAAACCAGAAATGCAAAGCTAACGTACTCCACTGCACAGAAATCTCACCTTGTTTCGAGTGAGGCTGTTATAAAGCTTGAGCTTAGGTGGTTCACTTCCCCCCGGAGGAGACCAAGCAGGCTGAACCCTCTTTCCTTTCGCTGAAAAGACAAGAGGTGGACTTTGTGAGCACATTATCTCTCCTTGGCACAAGCGGCATTATGTGCAGACAGCATGTGATTATGAGAAGGGATTAGGAGGGCTGGCATGTGTAGGCCTATGTTCATGGTTCCTCCTACATTCATGGATGACAAGGGAACCTCTGGGAGCTAAGCCCAGCAAACACACCTGTTAGTGGAGCCACTGTGCAATGGAGATGGAGCAATCGCATGCAGTGCACAAAGACACCATGTGCTTACCACCGGAAACACCATTGCTTATGGAGACATCACCACCACCACCACACTCTCTCACACACACACAAACACACATCCACGAATGACTGTGGGGTCAGTGAGGTGATGGGAAAGTTATACTGAAATAATGTGGATGTATCTAGCAGGTCTGACAAAGACTAAACAACAAAGGCCTCTACTAGCTTGAGTGACAGTCTATTGAAGCCACTAGCCTATTTTTACTATAGTCAACAGTAAAAAAAAAAAACCCCAATGCATTGTCTAGCAGTGCACATGCTCTCTAAGTCAGCATCCAACCAAAATGTGGGGAAAAGGTTGCTATTATAAATACAAACTAGAATGGCTCACTACATAACAGTATGGTGACTTGACTGACTGCATGCAGTAACTACAGTATCACAGAGCCTGTAGCCTGGCCTGACGTCAGGGGCCTCTCTCTACTCACTGCAGAGTTCTGGGGGGGCCTGGGGGCCCTGCTGAAGGGCTTCTATATGCCTGAACCAGCGCAGGGCGTGAACATGCTCTGAATGTGGGGGCTTGCCCAGAAGCGCAAAGGCTTCAGCGTCGGCTGAAGAGGGACTAAACCCGGCCAGGTAACTGCGAGTGCTCAGGTACTCATTCAGCGCGCGGGCCCTGACGGCCTCCTCCCTTATGCTCAGCAAGAAGCCATAGTCAAAGGCTGTGGAGACAAGAGGGCACACACACACACAAACATATACACGTGTATGGCATATCTGCAAACATCCTATGGTCAGGTGTGTGCACTGGAATGCCAAGAGATGAATGATGTTGACATGATGTGTACACTGGTGAGCCGACAGCAATGGTGAGGCTCTACCACGACTCTTTCGCATGATCTGCAGTAGCAGGACTTGGCTATGCCAGCTGACTAATGTTTAATGAAACACTGAACGTGTATATCGGGGCATTCCCTGTCTTACACGCGGGACAATGTAGTGATTTCAAAACTGAAAGGAAAACCGACGCTACAAATAACGTTATTTTCCAACTTGTTCAAGTGGGTAGCCGGGTCTAAGTGAAACCCAATCAGGGGTACGTTTTTAATAGTGTTTCATAAAGCTTTGGAACAACGAATAATATTTCACACCGTCAAGCAAAGCCAATAAAATTCAAAAGCTTAACAACACACCTGGGATAAATATGTAATCTAGTTAAATACAATTGTTTAATGGGATGAGCAACAGTCATCCCAAGCAGAAAACAGAAAAGAAGAAAATAGAATCGTGCATATGGTACTGCTGCTAGACTAGTACGCTGATCAACACCAACCAGCAAGCCAATACGCCTGGAGCAAAATCTCGGCACATTTTATCATCCAAAGGGTTATACGGTAAGAAAACTGAAACTAGTGGTTCATACATGACTCGTTATGCCATTATAATGTATAATGTAAGGTAAAGTTAGCTGGGAGGCGTAGCAATTTTATGATGGGATGCGGGGGTAACGTTTGAAATAGGCTTTGTATGCCTGTCCTACAGATGTATTCAACTTCACGCGCTTATTTGTTTTTGGCAAGTGCCGTAGCATGCTTTCGTGTGATCGATCTTTTCACAGAAAAATGGTTTATCATCTTCTTACCTTGCTCTCCTGAGCTTGCCATTTCTGTCAATGCAGGCTATCTGATGCAACAATAACGTGTCCGGAAAAGGCGTGTCTTTACACATCCGATTAGACGTGCTTCGGAAACATATTCTCCACCATGTTGGTAAGGTCGGGAGACCTCTTCTTAAAGGGGACCTGACCTTTAGTGCTTCTCCAGTTTTTAATTATTATATTATTTTTTATAATAGTGTTGTAGCCTTGGCGCATGTAAACGGCATGTACAATTACACACCATAAAATCTATGTCAGAGGGAGGAACTTCCACAGAACCCATTGGCCAAAAACATTCTCAGTAGGGCCTTATACAGTCCATTGGTAGGGCACACAGAACATGCAGTTGATACGAAGGCACCAAAAAATAACACATTTCCTTGCTGAGGTATAAAGGTACCTGCCTGCGTTGACAAGACACTGACGACACTGAATTTGTGCAATCAGAGATGAGCTTCATTTGGTGCCTGTCATGTCAGTCATGTGTGCCCTCCTCAGCCTCTAATGCTTAATTTCCTTTGGGATAAAAAAGTATCTCTATTAAAGGTGCCTAGTTGGTAGCAAATGAAGCTGATCACCAAAGTGCATTACGCTGAGCTATATCAGCTGAACAATTTCTTTTTGGGGGCTGCTAGTGTTATTAATGGTCAGGGGCAGACGTGAAGGTGTCTGTCACCAACTGGTATGACAATAAGCCTTTACTTACGCGTTCACTGAGGCTCCAGAAAACATCTGCATGTGATAAAGCAAAAACTAGAAGCTGTATGTTCCTATCAGGAGCTTAAGTGTTGTGCAATGACAGGATGGGTGGAGTGAACCTACTCAGAGTACAGTAATAACTTTATTGCCATACAAGTGTTGGTGGTAACTGTGGTTACATTGGAAGCTCAGTCGATGGAGAAAATAAATCAATTATAAACATAGATAAATCAGATCAGTGTCATCATATTTAGAAGTCTAATGACTGATGAGGAGAAGCTCTCTCTGAAGCATGTGGTCTTAGAGTGACCCTTACCATCTCCCAGAGGCAAAAGTTCAATCATTAGGGTTGCTATTAGATATCTAAAAGTACTATTGCCATTTTTTTGCTAATTACAATATGGTGCACACATCCAAGGTGTGTCTGATTTCTCTGAACTCCAGTCCTCCTCATGTCTCATCAATAGCCCTATGAAAACAGATGTCATGTATATAGACCATAGAGTGTGCCCTTATGCCAACCATATAGCCTGTAGCTGAAAGTGGCATATTGTAGTGAAAAGGATGATTTGTATTTTCACATTTTGGAAATGTTCTCATGTTCATCCATTTTGGTGTAAAAATTCTGAAAATACTGGAAGACTGGCTGGAGTTTCCATTACCTGCTGTACCTAGGCTATGCCTACTTGGAAATTAGTCTATAGTACCCAATACAACAAAAATGCATTTACTTTTAGCTGCCAGGATTACATATAAGAGTGTCCGAACTTTCATGTCACACAATGAAGAATGTCATAAAGACACTCTGTGGCATTCTAAAAATGTGTCAAAGGAGTTAACTGACATGGGACTTTCTGAAGTTGTCTGAGAAAGTACAGTCTTTGTTGTGCCTATTTAATAATGTGATTGGTGTTTACTTCACATTTCAAAGTGTTGCTGATGTACAAGCCAAGAAATTCAAAAGAGTTTGTAAAGGTTATGATAAACCATTACAATACAGAATTAGTGTCCGGACCAACAACTGGACCTAGAGGATGCTTGTGCATTTTATCACCAAAGAAAGAAATGATTGCAGGTCAAATGACACAAAAACGCTTCAGCCAGTAACAGGGATTTTATTTATGGGTAAATTGGCAATAATATTCATGAATTATTTTGTGTTCACAGTATGTGAAGACTGACAGCATTAAACAGCATTTTTCCTATCACATAATCATAAACATAATCAAACACAGTCAAATACCCTTACCAACACTACTTTAAAAACCAAATAATTAACACTATCATCAACAAACCACACTGCTGTCCATACGCTTGGCAGTGGCTGAACGTGTTTAGGGAGCATGAGATGGAGAACAGAGATGGCTTCTCACCCATATTTTATTTGAATGGCGGGACAGTCAGATGATCAGTACTGGACTGATCAGGCTGCTTCTTATCAGTGCATATCTATATAATATCTTTACTGCTTACAGAGCTTTTCTGATTTGGCCCGTCTACAAGAATTGCAATTTGGAATATTAACAGGTTGACACTGACATCAACACAATATTCATATCACACAAAAAATAAACATTGGCAAAAACAAAACACATGTAGGCTATATGTCCAAATAACTGGGAAGTAAAATATCATTTTAGACTAAAAATAAAATTATTTGATTAATTATAAATCATTAGATTTACAAATGGGTCCAATTTACAATATATAAAGACTTGTTTCACATTTGTAACAGCAATGTACATAGCAAGCTGCTCTGCATCACAACATCTGGTAGCTCATCATAAATTACATATGATACAGGATGACCAGAATCAAAAGCAGAGCTGGAAAAAATAATATGGTATAAATTATTCATAAATAATATATTGATATGTGTTGTCAAATTAAATAATATAACATTTGATATTTATAGATGATTGACATAAGGGATTGAGTGTCCATCCAAAGAATCTTCACAACAAGCTGCAAAAGAATTCATAAATTAATGATAACAGAGAATGAAACCCATGAAGACCAGATACAGAATATTCAGTAGAGCATCTTAACATAAAATAAGTTGAATAGGATGGGAACACCTAAATTGCCTAGTTTTACATGTAATGCTGATTATCTGTTATACTGGTTTCTATCTTAAAGCTGTAATGGTATTTATGACTGTGTGTAGTTGCAATAACTTTGGAGTACTTTGAAAATCACTGACAGAAAATGGATGGAGTTGGACAGGGCCGTAATCATTAAAATTGATTTGATTTAACAGTTGGGACCGTTTGGCATTGTTGCATTATATTTCTACTGTTCTCTACTATATCAATTTTTTTGAAGAGCCTAGACAGCTGAAAAACAAAAAAAGAAACGAGACAGCAAGCTACATACAGCAGAGGGGTACATTATTGGTGGACTAAGGGTGCACTTTATGTTAACAATCTGCCTTACACCCTTAAGCAGACTTGCAGAGAGGTTCTACACTGAATAGTGTAGATGGTCAAGGTCTGTCCGGAAAATATCCAGCCATTTTTTACACACCTTTGTAATTTAAAAGGGCATTTTGTGATGAATATTGGTGTGTTGAAGGTGTCATGAAGTGTTGACACCTACCTCTACTCCCAGAAATATCGCAGGTACCAAATGGTTTCATTCTTCAGCTGTGGTCCAAACAGGGGGTTGGCTTGAGCCAGGATGGCTATTAACCAGCTAAGATAAAAAGCAGATGAATTAACTCAGTTGCATTTTACCCACAGAGTTAATAAACCTAAGTGGCTAAGACTGATCAATTGATATTTCCGGGACATGTATTACCATACCACGCAAATAGACGCATACAGATACTTACAATAAATAGCAGCAGACGGCTGTCAATATCAAACTTGTGATGATGACACTGTAATAAACATAAAATAAAGGAAAGAATTAGCTCATCTACTAGATGAAGGGTCGCCTGTAAAATGGCTAGCTTAAATCAGATAGCAACAATTCAAGGCTGTGGCAGTGATACGGGTAACCAGCGAGATGCACCATGCTGTAAGGATGCTGTCCTCAAGCGACTGAGGCCTTCTAAGGATGGAAATTGTTCTCAAATACATCACAATTGTCCTAAAACATTTTATGTATAAACCATTCAACAGCACAATACATTACAAGTGACATCATCTTTATTTTCCTAGAAGGCTTTCTTATATTATGTCCTGTAAAGAACGCTATAACGTTCAGAGCCTACTTACCCTCTATTTGGACCTTTTGGCACAAAAAAGGGGGCCACAACACCAACCAGACCCCATAGCGTTGTAAAACAAATCATCGGCAAGGCGAGCGAGTGGGAAACCATTTTGGATATTAAATATTATTGTTATTTTCTCCCAGGTATAATTCGTGATGGTCTGAAACGATGCGCTCTCACATAAGCAAGCAGGCGATTTGTCCCACCTACTTTCACCAGACCGCTTTGGATTGGCTGCAATGGTGTCACTGTTTCTTTCCATCTATTTTACTGGTGCAAGTGCACCATCAGTCAGGCTTACTGTCGAGATGGGCTTGACATAGGTGGATAGGGACAGTCTGCAAGAGAACATTGACAACGACCTTTCACATCAGACTTTGATTATGCATTATGTAAAGAGAGCTGAAATAGCTTAAAATAAAGATCCGATTCTTTTTGTTGAAGTCTTGCTCTCCTTGCGCACGTACTGGTTGATGTGTCTTTAAAATAAAGCTGATTTTGAGGGCAAAAGCAGAAAGGTTATGGGAAATGTAGTTTTTAATGTTGGTTTGCTGACGTTAAAAAGGCGAGTAGTCGGCTATGGTTCTCTGCAGAGTTATGGGTTTAAATTACAATAGATATCCTTCACTTGAAAAAAAATATATAATGCAGAGACCTTTAACGACTAGACGTTGTGGAAAAGGTTAAAATATATAGCCTAACTGAATGAAAAAATCACGTAAAACATAACTCTTGTTATGAATATCCAAAGTAACCAGTAGATGGCAGTGGCAGGTTAAATATAGTCTTGGAAGCAATTTGCGCATCAGAAAAATGTTGGAAGTGACTAATGGACTGCCATTATAACCTGACCGCAACTGAAGTACCAAACGGAGAAAAAGTAGCTTCTGTGATAGATTAAGTCGTCAGTGTTTCACCACATCGCACTGAATGTAGAGCATTGCAAGAAAATCGCGTCCGCCGATAGTAATTTATTCAGATAACTGTAAGGTACAGCCGTGTAACTTATTTACATATATAATTAGGATTATAATGTGGGATAAAAAAGTAGTTGAAATTCCGTTAAAGTGCACCCGTTATATGTATCGACATAGAAATCACAATGCCAATAGCGTACTGCAGCAACACTTTAATAAATGAAGAACTCCAGGAATTACTAGAAAGCGGTTGTAAAATGAATTAATTATCTTCACCCAATAAGGGGTTTGGAGTGGAAAGCCATGGGTGAAGGATAGGCGCACACTGTGATGGGCATTAACGCTTACACACTAAAGTAAGTTCAGCACCACTTGTGAGAAGGCTACATTAACAGGTTCAGTGTAGTGTATAATCAGTAGGTACATTTGCCAAGACACACGTCCATGCGCAGTGTTGCACTTGGACAGGAGATCTGTCTCCCCCAGTTTTTGTCCGATGATATAATGGTTAAGGAATCCTCCGGAGGAGGGAGAGGATGAAGTGTGGTTTAGAAGTTAACTGGGTTGTTGTGTCCCGGGATGACTCAAAAGCTGCATCCATAGGGAGGGAGATATCGCCTGTTATCTCCAAGCGGCCAGGAAGGTCCAGCGAAGAGAGTGAAGGCAGAGAAGTGTTGGAGCCCAGATAAACACCATATCCAGGGGCAACAGAAGCCGTACTCTCTGGAGTGTTGCTCTGAGGGTCAGCGGTAGGCCTATTTGTTTGAGTGTTATGATTGTAACTATGGTGAGGACATAACATCATGGAGTGTTTAGTGTGAGACCTCTGTGGTGCATAAAAAGTTTTGTTCTTTGTTCTGTGTTGACATGGACCTTTGCTTCTTTTATGTGGTGTGCGTGTTTATTGTGCACGCAATGTGCGTCAGCTTTTAATTTGAATTGTTGCAGGGTAATGCTGTTTTTCTTTATGTGCGTGTATCAAGATCCATCATCTATGTCAACTATCTTCTGTCTGTCTTTCTTTGTTCATCTGCTTTCTGTTTACCTATGGCTATAGCCCACTGTTTCTGTTTGTGTTTCCATTCGTCATTCTGTTTGAGTATTATTTGTATTAATGCATGCAGTTATCCGCATGACACTGTCACATTAACCTGCCTCAATGTTTCTCAGCCAAACGGTATCATGCTTGAGACTTGTAACATACAGCAGTCATTAGTCACTGCAGGGCCCCATAGTTTCATCAGTGACGAATCATGACTGGCCCCAGCACTAACCATGAAGTTTCTAATGTAGTCTGATATGCCCCGGAGCTCAAAATCACCTTCAATAAATCACGAGAGAGCTCTTGTCTTCCTCATAAGTGGCCCGACTAGGCATGCACACATCGCTTCATATCCCAAGAATGTGTTTCCCTCTTAGGTCCTATCCCAGGAGAGGAAATGTACTCTGAATAGTTCAGCTTGAGTCCAAAACCTTTAAACTCTAAAATAACTCAAAGGCATTCTTCTTATTTGAGAAGACTGTGCAGGTAGATGTGCACCGATGAAAGAAGTTTTTAGAGTGGCTGATGATGAATATACAGTGCTGGGATTCAGAAGTCTGATTTTGCTGGGCCAGTTGCTTAAAAGTGATCAAAGGAAGGCTACAGCAAAGCTTAACAGGGTCCAGGGTACAGTATCTGCCGGGGTAATGATATCCAGGACTGGGATGCTGAAACAAAGCAATGATGGAGCATACACATGGTCTTTGCTCGCCCCTGCAAGAGAACCTTATCTGGTTTGTGAATTACGTCATATATTACAAAGAGAGCTGTGTGGGGGTGATATGAAAATGGTGACCTCATTCCCCTTGTAATTCTTGAATAGTCATCTTTAAACTGCACAGTGACTGAGGAGCACTGTCATTATCAGTTCCAAGTGTGGTTTCAGCTTATTCTGTTCACACCCTCTTATGCCTGAGCTGTTTGGCCTGGTATCATAGATGAGGAAAGAACATTCAGTGTTAGTTTATTTGCTCTATATATGGCATTGCAATACTACACCACCTCAAGATTTGGTATTAAAAAAGAAAACAAAAGTATACCCTGATGTCAGAAAGGGAAATAATGGGGTAGACTTATAAAAAAAAAACTGTTTTGTTTAAATACACACACTAGCGAGCCAACCACCTGGCCTTGCAACATCAAAAAGTTGGCACAAATGAAAGCCAACTGTGAACTGATGTAATTTGGAGATATTTCATTACATCAGTCTGTGAAAGATGCTTGTATCCTAGCTGCCCAGAGAGAATTCACCTCAATTTTTCTTCAAATTATATATCATCAGCATGAATTTGAGCATGTTATTAAAAACTAATTGTAACAAAATTGAACTTGAGGAAAAAAACACCAAAACCTGTAGAATATAGCATTTACAGAGCCTTGACCTACAAAGAATTGTGGCCCCAATTAATGTGCATATTACTCTCTGACTTTTTTCAGGATTATATTACAGGGTTGATATGTACTCTTTTCTACCTTATCATAAATCTGAAGATGTTAAGGAGCAAAACCAAAATGTGAGAGATTTAGAAATGAAACACAGAAAACTAAAACAAACCAATTCATTTATTTTATGTGTGCACTGCTCAGAGTATCATAAATAATGCAATATGCACATTTCCATGTGGAAAATACAAGTCTGACTTGAAATAGTTTTATACAGTTTTACAACATGTCGAACAGAAGGTGCCACTGAGACTACAGTCCACTCAGGTCTAATAATCCCCATTTGTCAAGAGGGACAAAGGAGATCTTGAATAGGTATCAGAAAGGGTAACGGATTCTGAAACAGAAAAGACAACAAACATAAAAGACAGAGAAATAAAAGGGAAAGGAGACAGTTAAAAAGGGCCAGCATCTTTTTTTCTTTCTTTTAGAATTCAAAAATGAACATGCAATCAAAACACACTACTCTACATCAGCAAGGAATGTTGGCATGCAACATGCCACATTTAAAACTTGAAATGTGACGCAATGGGAATGAAGACCACCACTCTGGTGTTAGAGACAGTGAGGGGAGAGGTTGTATGCAGATCAAACAGTACAATGAGCTGACCATGCTTCCCTACAGTGAAAGACCACAGCAGGCCAGGTGACCATGCAGAGTTGATCACCTTCATGGCTTGACATGATTCAGAGCAACTCAGAGGTGTCAACGTGGGGGAACTTGGAAAAAGACTACAAGTGAATCAAAGAAGAGAAAATAAGTCATTATAAAGTGGAAAGAGAGTGAGTGAGAGAGAGAGAGAGAGAGAGAGAGAGAGAGAAACAAAGAGCAACAGTAAGGGAAAAAGAACATTACACATATATTTTGGTTAAACCAGTAAAAAATCTGTCAGTGAAAAATGCTCCCTTAAATGTGTAATGTTACATAATTGCCATTTAAAACACCGTGGTAAACCATTACTGTGTAACTCCCATTCACATTGTGGACGCGGTACACTGGTCGGCATGATACTGTGTCCAGGCAATGACGAGCTTCTACACACAAGCTGAGTGTTCAGTGTATAAATGTGGAGATTACCAGCAATCTCAAAAGATCTTTGGTGAAAAACAGTTATTTTTTTTACAGCGTCTCCCTTATCGTTTGGGGATACATTGTACAGTATATAAGGTGCTCCTCCACACATGCAATTCAGTTGCTCATGCACACAGGTACTCAGGTGCTCATGCACACAGGTAACTCAGGTTATTGCAGTGGGATGACCTGCAAATTGCAGAGACATTCAGATTTAGAGGATTATAGTGAGAGGTGTCAAATGTATCATAGATCTCTGTGTTGTTTCTACTGTCTGGTAGACCAAACAGGTGTTTGATGCATTGTTCTTTCTTTCCAATTCTCAGGTAAAAAGACACCTTATTCTCCACCTCTGAAGCTGGATAATCTTTACATGAAATGGAAAACAGATGACGCCAAGGCATGCCAGTCACAAAGACCGCAGACTCTAAAATGCTACTTTCATCCAGCTGCATTTTAGGACACAAAATGCACACATACACACACAGCTGTACAAATTAACAAAATGATTGTTGAAAAAAAAAGTTAAATAAAAAGTATGTTACAGCTCAATGTTACAGCATGTTTGAGATGGAAAATACATCTACAATGTTTTAACGGACGATTGTAACACAAACAAACATACATACACATGTAAACCTGTTAACGAAAAAATTGGCTGCAAATGGCTTAAAGTAGGAAACCCTGTTTTGGCATTCATCTCATTGCACATGACCTTCAAGGCACACAGTGCCTTACCCATTGATTTTTGTTAGGTTTAGTAAACTTGCAGCATCTGCATTAATTGGTTCATTCTTATCTGCACACAACACATTTACAAACATCTCTCAGAAACAGGCACATGCACAGTCCAGCAGAGACTGCCATTTTAAAGTGCTTCAAGACATTGTGCATTAATCACAACGTTCAGAAAGACCAGGGCTGCAGTAACCTGAGAAGCAATGAAAAAGTATATCTAGAGAAGTTGTCCTAAGCAACTCATCAAATAGATTCATGAAAAAGAATGTACTGATGAGTACATTTATATTTTTTAAACATTGCTACACGCATATCAATCCTGTGACATGGAAGATGTTTTCTACATCAGGCACTTGCTGATCGCCTTTAATTTTCTTGAAATCACTTCTAAGAACAAAAACTATGACCTGCTTTAAGCAGACTATTTAGAGACAAAAAACACAAACTTATTAAAAAGTGTTACACAGTGGTCAGCCATTATGACAGCATGCATTTGAAAAGTGTGTTAAGTGAACGCGAGTGAAAAATCTCCAGAATGGCACAGAGCCCCAGAGGTTTATGGGAATCAGATTCTCATTCTTTTTGTTTCTCCCCTCCCTAACTGAGGCTGAGGGACCCAGCTACTGCTCAGCCCAGTACTGCAGCAGAGGCCTGAGGGACAGAGGCCCAAGCTCCGCGTACATGTGGAGCAAAACCTCCAGCTGCATGCCCAGAAGGGGCAGGCCCAGGCTCAGCAGCTCGTACAGGAAGGCATAGTCCTCAGCATGAGCCCTGACATGGAGGCGCGTGGCCTGAGCGGTGTCACGCATCCAGCACGACAGGCGACGAGGCACGGCACACACAGCCCGCGTCGCCCGCACGGGCCAGCTCAGGCTCTTCCTGAGCAGCGAGGCCAGGGTACCTGGGGACTGCCGTGGGCTCAGGGAGCCATCGCCGCTGGGGTTGTCCGTCTCAGAGCTGTTTTGGAGCCCTGCTCTGTGACTCCCCTAAAATAACAATGACACAGATACACAGGTATAGGTCATCAATTGGATACGGAGAGGCAGGGACACTAAGTGCTGTTAATTTGATGAAGGTGTTTACCGTGTGCAGACCGAAAGCCCTCCCTCGCTTCACACCGGATGTGCGTTGTGCAAAATGCAATTTGCAGTACAGCTTGCCTGAAAAAACAACATATGTTTCCTTAAACAGCCAAACACTTGCTGTAGAAAAAAAAACACTGTAAATGACTTCATAATTGAGGTATTGTGTGGTTGTTGTGGCATGTGTGACTGACCTGTTTCGGAGTCGAATGCATGTCCACCCTGGCGTAGCGGAGCACTGCACGTGTCGCAGCGGAAACATTCTCTGTGGAAGAACAGGCCCTCGGCACACAGCCGCTCCACAACATAGACCCGCCTGTTACAGGCGTGACATAACTCACTGCCACCCAACTCCCTTCGGAAGGAGCCCTGAGTGAGAGAACAAGGGAGAGGGAGAGAGAAGGGGGAAAGAGAGGGAGAAAGAGAGGGAGAAGAGAGGGAAATGGAGGTTGGGGGAGAGAGGAATGGATAGAGAGTTATATGACACACAGTAACTTAAAAAGTTATCGATGTTTGAGTTGGCTCTGTTGGCCTGGGAGAGTCCACCAGGGTGCTTTGGCGCTAATGATTAAACAAATGAGACAGAGCAGATTAATGTGCATGTCTTCCAAATGTGAATAATAAAAAAAAACCTCAATGTGCTTGCCATGACCAGGAAACAGGTTTTTTTTTTTTTTTAAAGAGGAAGCGTTCACATGAGGCCAGGTTGAGTCAGTTTTTCCAGAGGGTCACACAAGTTCAATTTAATGTTTCCTTCGTGAATGAGGTATCCTCCCATTTCCCACACAACTGGGCCCCACAACACCACAGTCCGGTGCTGATCCAAACGCTGTCTCTCTGGTGACACGGAGAGTAGTGAACACTAACCTGGAACACATCCTTTGTGGCCTACACACAGCCGCATGCAGTAAGGCAACACTCAGCATTTAAACACCCCCGAAGTCCCACGGCTGCAATAACCTGGCAGCCAGGGGAGGGAAAGTTCAAAGTAACAATCCCACATATTCTTTTTTAACTCCATCTGTGTCTGAATCCCCCCAGACACCAGACACACTGTCGCGCGCGCACACACACACACACACGCTAAAGCTGACACACACACACACACACTGACACACTGACACCACACACACACACACACACACACAGATTGAAATACACACTCACACAACCCTATGCAAATCACTGCTGAAACATGTGCGCTGGAGGCTGGGGGTGTATGGGACAGGGGCTTACCGGGGAGGCTGGAGGGCTGCTGTGGGCCTTGGGCCTGTGATCGCTCTCATAGAGAGAGGCTATAGTCTCCGCCCTGGCTTCCACCACCAGAGACACCTTCCCCACGGTGCGCTGACCGCCACGGACAGACAGACAGACAGATAGACAGACAGACACCGAGGCAGGAGATGGGGAAAGGAAAAGAGGCAGTAAGAAAAGAGGAGAGGAAAGGGGCACAGACACAGAAAGAAGAAAAGGAAAGGAAAAGCACACAAACACTAGCCCGGTAAACCAGCCCCTCATATTTCACTTCATTTCGTACAGAGGGTCAGGCTGCGGTTTCATTGACATGGTTGTCTCAGGCAGAATCTTGCCTGACCAATCAGCAAACAGAGAGAGTCATGACCAGACGTTAGCGATTGGTAAAGGCAGATGCAATTGTTTTAAACTTCTGCAGAGTCTACACCTCCAGGAAAAAACTGATCACTGATTGGTTAGACAAGATGCTGTAAGAATGAAACCACAGTCAGACCCTCTGTATGAAATGAAGTAAAGTACTAGGAGCTGGTTTACCAGGCTACACAGACACGTCTCTTCATGCAGACAGTGTTAGGGGTTGTTGCAGATAAGCCTGAGAGCAGAGGGGAAGTGAGACAGCGGAGGAATGTGAGTTTGGAAACACAACTGTGCTTGACACCTGTTAGCATGCATATCAGTCAGAGATACGATCCCAAAAGGCCTCAGATGTTTTCCTCCCACTTGAAGGAACCCACAGTGGGTATTTTTTTTCACCCAGCACTGAGGGAATGCCTTAGATTTAGACCCTGTGATCTCAAACCACTGCTCCTTTCAGGCAATTTGACTTTTAACTTGTAGCCCCAGCACCACCACCCCCTCCACCCCCAAAAAGAAAGTGGGAGACGTTCCCATCAAACAGATTTCAATTTCAAACCATTTCTGGCAATGTGAAGACTGCCTGGAATGCTCTCCTGTTGTGGAGAACAGGGAATTTTAGAGTGGTTTGGGGTCCTTTTCTCTGTGGCCTGATCCTGATCAGGAATCTACCCTCGGGTGGGGGGCGGTAGTGGTGGGGGTGGGGGTAGTGGGTGTGTGGGGGGGGGGGGTGGTACAGACAGTCCCACTAAGACCAGCACCACCATAATAAACTCCCCTTTGATGTCTGCCATGGGACATGCTGGCTAATATAAACCTGTGGCTTTGGGCTCAGCCAAAAATGACAATGCACACTGGCATGCAAGCATCTTTTTTTTCTCTGATGGCGAAAGCGCATTGACACAGTCACAGCAATACCTGCTTGGGCCCAGCAGGGTCCTGCCTGGACTGCCGCGTTTCTGTTTGCTTGTGGAGCGTAAAATGGGATGTGCTGCCGCTACACTGAAATCAAAACAAGATGATATCTACACATCACCCACACTATTCTTTTGCTATGCCACAGAAACAACAGGAGGCTGTGAAGCAAAGCATGCAATACAGTTTTGATATGTAAAATACAGTAGAATGAAAACACTGAAGATGTTGATTTTATCAGAAGTTTGCAGTTCAAATACTATCAACTATAAGGCAAACCCATGCGTGCTGCAGTAACACATACACACATGTATGTGGCTTTGAGGCACTTTGAGGGGCCACTCACCATCCGCACGTCATTCATTGCTTGTCTTTGAGCTGTTTGTCTACAAAGCTGCATGTCTAATTCTTGGGGCTTCTGGTTTGTGTTCGTTTTATTTAGTTATTATGTCCAGCATACATGTGCCGCGAGCAGAGGAAATGAAGCAGAGAGATGACACAGTGGTTATTGATGAAAGTGTGCACAAGAGGAAGATGAAATTCTTGAAAGTGTGTTCCAGGGTGGTGGTGGTGGGGGGGGGGATTAAATAGGGGTTAGGGGAGAAGGGGTCCAGTGGTGGGTCCTTTACCTGCTGCTGCAGCAGACAGAATGTGGAGGATATGAAAGTGGGAGGAGGGGGGCAGGAGGAAGAGGAGAAGGAAGCAGGGTGCTCTGACAGGAGGGGCAGTGGAGTTATTGCTGGAGTTATTTCGGGAGTTAGGTGACTGGAGTTAGGAGGCGGCAGAGGGCCAAGGGAGTCGGACTGTCCGGAGCAGGGCAGAAGGAAGAAGAGGAGGAGGAGGAGGTGGTGAGAGGGCCCATGGACAGCAGTGAGGAGATAAGAGGCAGACAAAGACAGTGTTAGACAGCAAAGGCTCTACTAAGAGACAGGAAGATATGACATGATTAATTACTGCCCTGGCACACGGTCCCATTGGGTAGTCTTGTTTGTGTAGTGTGTGTGAATTTGTGTGTGTGGATGTTAGGCAATTACTTCATCAGTCAGTTACAGATGATCCCCCTAAAAACACAAACACAACTTCTCATTCCAGATTTTAAATGAAACTATTCCTGGTCAAATACAAACCCTGCATTGGCTGGGAAAGGACCCAAACACATGCATCCATCAATAACAACTTCTCAGATACAAAGCTTTAATACAGGCACTATGCCTGACAATACTATTTGCCATCATCCACCACTTCAACTAGTCTAACTGACCTCTAAACCCATTGGTGGTAGAAACCTCCTGCATATAGTCACTGGTGCAAGTGCTAAAATAAATCTCCATCCATTTTCCTTCCTGAAATCACTTCTGCTTTGGTTTTTGTGAGCAGGCACAGGGGACAAAGATTCCACTACACAACATCAAATCTGCTTCCGCATTTAGTTGAAACAGTGACCTTCTCTCAGGCACCTGCTAAACAATCATAGTCTGTCATTTTCAGCAGAGATGTGATCTGAAACCCTGGACTGTTTCCATCTGTCTGTTTTGACTGACAGGGAGTAAAAGTCATCCTTTGGCAGCACCGGACACCTGATGCCTGATGGCTTTCCCTGCAGCCTGTAATAAAGCAATAGGGCTTCCACAACAAAGCCCTCAGGTAACCATACCTCATAGCGCTCTCTCTCCTTCCCTCACTCTCTCTCTCTCTCTCTCTGTCTCTCTCAGGATCTGAGCTCCCACTCAGTTTAACAGTACTGGGTCAGCAGGAGAGAGCAGGCCTCGGTGATGGCTTCTGCAGGTTTCAGCCTCAGTGGGAATTATAAACTACGCAATGGAACAACGAGAGACCATTTATTTTTAATGGTTTCTCCTGAAAGAAGCGGTTTCCCTAATGTGTTTTTACTGAGTGTTAATATTGGTTAAGAAATGGCTTTGTAGCAGCGCCTTGACGTAAACAAGCATTTATAGAGCTGAGCTATTAAAATACAACAGGTGATTAAAGAGACTGAACAACATGTCCTAAAACTAGCCACAATCCATCTACAGTGCAGAGGTACACAGGTGTGACATCATCAGGACTTCATTTTTGATGTGCTATAGCAAAGATACACCACACCTATTCAATATGTATATGTGCTATAGATCCAACAATGTTGCATTAGGGTAGTCCAGTTTGAACACTCCAAATTCACAGGTGCATGCAACTTCAAAACCTGAAAACCAACTATTTGCATGCATACTCAATCCAGTGCAAATGTTTAAGGTGCTTGCTGTAATGCAAGAATGCTTTCAGAAAATAAGAAGAAGAAAAAAATGAGATGCCCAATAACAACACAGAAAGTGCAGTAAACCAAAAAGCTAAATCAAGCCAATGTTGGTGTCATCTCCATTTGCTTTCAAAACTGCATGTATTCTTATTTAAGGCAATTAGCACGTATGTTGCTAAGTTCAAGTATTTTAAAGAACTTGCCACCGCTCTTTGGTAGATTTTGGCTATTTTGATTGATAGTCCTTAACTTTTTTGTGATGGTATATAAATATACCACTAGATAACTTTTAATGACTGTTTAAAAATATGCGGTGTTTCCTAATGACATGCCAAGTCTCGAACAAATATTTTGTGAAACAACTTACGTGCCTAAACTGGCAAAGAACTAAATTTGATACATAGCAAAGCACACCTACAAACCACAATGCTGTAATTCAGATCAGGCAAATAAAACTGATGCAGCAATGGCCACTGCCACAAGGGTGGGGGTGGGCTGGTTGCATGGCGTGGAATGCAAACGAAAACAAAAACAAGTGAAAACCAGCAGTGTTGGGGTATGAGAGGCAAGGCGCATGCAACAACACAGGTGCACTCTGTGGGGTGGCGCCTTCACACTGCGGGATGGTCACCTGAGCTGCGGAGGTCCCGGAGCCGGAGAAGAGAGCGCTCAAGTGGACGGCTTTCTCCTTTATGCTCTTTTTCTGAAACTCTCTAGCATTCTCCGTCTGGGCTTTTCTCTGTGGGACGCCACAGAGGGAGAAAAGCGGGACAGAAAGAGAGAGGGATAGAGAAAGAGAGCGAGAGAAAGATGGAGAAAAAGAAAGAAATCATGTGGAACAGGAAAGAGGAGAGGGAGTGAGGTCTGAACGGATACTTTTTTCACTTAACTGCTGACATGGTAGATTACTCTTTTAAAATTACCAGGACATAAGGTTAAATTTTGCCACATCTGACTCTCAAAAGACAAAAAAAACAGCAGCAGAAGACAGTAAAGTGAGAAAGTAAAGTCAGTGAATGAGACAAGCAGAGGAAAGTAAAAGTGAAAGAAAGAGTGACCGGTTCACCTCAGTGATCTTATCCTCCACCCTCTGCATACGCTGCAGCATCCCCTTCATGGCTTTTACTGCCGACTGGGGGGAGAGCGGGTGGCCGGGGCCGCCGGCCCTGCCCACGGGGTCCCCCGCACCCGCAGCCGAGGCGGCAGTGCAGGCAGTGTCTGCGCAGTTGGGCCGCACCTGCTCGTACGAGTGCACGACTTGCTTGGGTCGCCTGCGGGTGAACAGGGGGCTGGCCTGGGGCGAGGGGAGGGGGGGAGGGGCCCTGCGCTCCTCTTTGTGCCTGACTGCAGCTGCAGACTGAAACTGCAAACATACAGCACACGTGAGAGAGGGAGGGAAGGAGGGAGAGAGAGAGAGGAAGGGAGGGAGAGAGAGGGAGGAAGTGAGGAATAAACATAAAGAGGGAGAGAGAGAAAAAGAGGGAGAGAAGAAAAGAGAGGGAGAGAAGAGAAGAGAGGGAGAGAGACACAGAGAGAGGCAGGAAGGGATGAATATAGAGAGAAAGGGATAGAAAGAGGGAGGAAGGGAAAGAGAGAAAGAGGTAGGGAGAGGGGAAGGGAGGAATAGAGAGGAGAGAGAAATTAGAGAAGGAGAGAGAGAGAGAGAGACAGAGACAGAGAAAGGGAGGCTGTTTGCTTGACCGTTCTTGAGGCCCAGCTGTGTGCTGCAAGGGTGGGGTAGTAGAAGAGACGTCTCTCGCAAGTCTACCTCACTGGCAAATTACACCCTGTGGCCCTCAAAGACATTATATAATCCAGCACCTCGTGCACTAAGAGAGGGCTGCTGTGTGCGTGCGAGTGGAGTGAGTGAGTGAGCGTGCCACTGCAGCAGGCTTGTACCTGTCTCCTGGACGCAGGAAGAAGAGAAGGAGGAGGAGGAGGAGGAGGGCGTGGCTCCTTGGGCCTAGTAAACAGGGGGGCCTCAGTCATGTCCAGGGAGAGAGGCCTGGGAGGCCTCGTCACACCCAGCTCAGACTGAGGCACCGCAGAGAGGGCAGATGAGGAGGCCAGTAGAGGAGAGCAGGAGAGCAGAGGAAAGGAGAGATAAGAGGAGAAGGACAGGAGAAAACGTTAAAGAGGATAGTAGAGGAAAGAGACAAAAGCTGACACGCAAAATGAATCCCTACAACTGGGACACAAATGTGACAAGACGTGAGGAGAACCACCAAATCATCAAGAGCAACATCACTCAGAGGCTCCTCCCAAGGAACCAGAAGCCCTGCGCTGCAGCACACCAGTGCCACACTGTTTTTTTCCCCAAGAGACTGTTATGTGAGCGAGAGCAATGATATTAGACCCAGGTCAAGCCCAGGAGTAGTGTGCAGTGCTTCTCACCTGTCTTCGCAGGGAGCAGCTAGGGGCTCTGTCCTCAAACTTGGCCAGCAGCTGGGTAGCCATGGACTTCACCTTGTTCTCCTTCAGTTCCTGCCCATCTCTGTTGGCCAGCGAACTCTGACTGGAAAAATTTGTGGCCTGTGGAAGACAGCCAAATCAGTATGAGCAACACACTTCATTTTTTCATTATGATCCAGGCAGTTCTATATTTCCGTCAGATAAGAGAGGACTGAAATCAGAGCCAGATGGAACAACATGACACAAAGCATTAAGCAAAACCAACCTCTTCTAAATGGCTGCATATCTTTCGTCTTCTTTTGTATGTTGGGTCATTTTCTTCCAACTTCTTGTCATCCTGACATATAAGAACAAAGGCATTTGAATCTCTGTTGTTATTGTAAAAGGTTACAAAAAAACGTCTCAAAATCAAATATCTGTGATATTCTATGTCAAATGTTTTCTTTGAACCACAAAGGCCATATTGGTCCAAACGTTCTTGTAGTAACTGGAAACATTTTCTCACCACAGACATGAGCTTGTCTATAAATTAAAGTGCTGTTCAGCATAGTATGGCAGTGAGTGCTGACTACCTTTGGTATCCGCTTTCTTGGCTGTGTGAAGCTGAACGATTTGTAAACAGGCCTGGCTGGTTTGGAAGGATAGTCATCATCCTTAGCATCGCCATCTCTCCTCGAATCTGCATCCAAAAAAAATATGGTCCTCCATTAAAGCTTTATGATTTTCCACTGTACTCTGCTATTAATGATACACAAAAAGTGGATGACCAACATAAATTTTCACATAAAATTAAGACCGGGGGCTCATAATGCTGTAGTAGTGGAAAGCAGAGACCAGGCCAGGCCATCTGTTTTCCTCACAAAATTTCCCACCAATAAACAAAACGTTTTTCTGGAAACACTATATGGTGCCCGATCAAAGGCACATACACAATTTCACTTTTAACAGTTCGTTGGTACGAGCTGGGGAGACGACGGGGCTCGTAACTAAAGAAGATCCTCTGACCTCTCAAAGGTCACAGAGTTAAGCACACTTGCGTACTTTAAGTACGATATGTAGCGAGAGTGCTCCATATGTATCCTTCTCTGTCCATCTCTACTCACTGGGGTAACCTGTACCAGGGCAGATGTGCATTCCTCACATGCCACGCTACATGACTGATGGGGGTTGAGTAACAGCCTGTTCTTTTAGCGAAGGGCTGGATGAAATCTCACACGCTTTGCCCTCCATAACTCAAGTGTCTCTTGAAGGAAAAAGGAAACCCCACACTTCTGCCAGTTTAGACGTCTGACTAAGTCAAGAGCACAATAGGGAGAAAAGATTTGTCACAGTTCTGCTGTGTGAAGTGTGGCCCAGGGCTGTTGAAAGACACTAATACGTGACCCACTGAGAGAGCGGTGCAGCTTTCCTGTTGAATGGAATACCTTCCTGAATGAGAGCGATACTGTAAAGAAGCACTGTGGGAGGGCAGGTGTTGCTGTGGAGGCCCCTTCTCCAGCCTGCACCGGTTGTACCAGGTGGTGTAGACGTACAAAATTACCTGAGGGTGGGAGAGGCGTTCCCCTGAAGAGCTCGTAAAACTTGGACAGGTAAGCGACCATGGTGGCCTTGTCTGGTTCCTGACCAGCGGCCATCTCTTTGCCAGAGGTGAAGGGCTTGATGCCGAACTCGCGCTCGGCCACGTCAAAGGCCAGCTGAAGGTTGTGAGCGCAGTCCTCCTCATTCAGTGAATCATAATCTCTGGAGGTACAGAGCCAGATGGAAGAGTTAATAAGTGGAATCACCCGTACTACCTGAACAGGTACAACTAGGTAATTTGGAATATGAGATACTAGACTGTAGCGTCTGAATCCAAGTTCCTATCACTGGATAAGGTGAGTAATAGCATAAACAGTGGGACAACACTGGTGGCTATACAGCTGAGGCTAAGGGTGTAGTGAAACGTGCAAGTGTTATCTGGAGTGGCTGTCTTTAGATATACTAACTATGTGAGGAATGGACCGTGATAAGGACTGAGAACTCTTAACACGTGTCGACGCCAGGCTTTCCAAACAGGCTCCATCTGAGGCACACAAACCCTCTGTCTTTGGGCCTGTTTGACCTGTGGTTACTTGGTTCATTCACATCTCTCAGTAACACTGACATGAGGAAACAGCCAAAATGTATGTGTGTGTGTGTGTGTGTGTGTGTGTGTGTGTGTGTGTGTGTGTGTGTGTGTGTGTGTGTGTGTGTGTGTGTGTGTGTGTGTGTATGTGTGTGTGTGTGTGTGTGTGGGTGTGTGCTGGGAGGAAGTAGAGACTCTTGACACAGGTCAAAGTAGTCTTCACATGGATTGCCCATATTTACTCTTTACAAATGGGCCTCTAAACGGGAGACAGCCAGAACCAAGGAGGCAGACTTGCAACGGAGCCCATATGTGAATCATGAGACCAATTGTAGTTCTTAAGAGACATAAACATCTGATCATTCGTTTCATGGCTGATCTCATCTTGGCAAACACCCCGGGCATTCTTATCCGTCACCATGAGCTCATAGACAATAAAAAGCCAGCGGGATAATGGGGCATTCATTAGCCATCGCACATAGCCTCCAGTTTTACAAGCACCCCGGAAAGAGCCGTATATCAAACATGTCATGAAGAACGGCTGCGGTCTAGTCAGTGGGGGTAGGTATGGGCTTGAGTTTGCACAACACCAGTAGGGGCCATTACGTAAGGGGGTGGCGATGAAGGTGCTTGTCTCTTAAATGAGCTGCGGCCTAATTTGGTGGATGAGATGAGAAGAAATAACAGAAATTAGATTAGCATCATAATTAGTGTTAGTGATTGCAAGTCAGTTAGGTCTATTTATTTACTTATTAGTAGTAGGGTTTGTTGTGGTAAGTAGTGGGAGGTGTCTGACTGGGTACTATCAGTGCTACACTGGTAAGAGAAGCCCGTCTTATTTACTTTTTTCCTTTCTTTTTTTTGCTTAACTAGGGCAGCCACATTGAGACAGTAGTCTTTTTTGCAAGTGTGCCCTAGCCAAGACTATCACACGTCATGAAGTGAGGTCAGGTATGGGCTTGAGGGCCCTGCGGGGGAGGAGAGGCGGTGACAAAGGCACTTGTGGCGCTCGTGTCTTAAGCATGATTTATGCGTCTCAGTTGACAAATGCGGATGGCAATGCCGTCGCCTCAACACCGTCATGTAACCTTCAAAGTTCTGCGAAGAGTCTTCGAAAAGTGGCACACTCTATAGGCTGCTATGTTTGAACCATCTTTGGAATTTGTTTAAGTTAGATTTTGTAAACGTTACCAAGAAACTGACACAGTGTATTATATCCTGGAATCATTATTGGCACAATTTCTTGTGTGGTGTCTGCCAGCCATTTAATGTTACTTTAGCAAACTTCTCACTAGTCGCAAATTCTAATTTTAAGGTAAAGGCCAATTTTGGTAGCAAACCTTAAAAACATAAAATTTTATTTCTTGTTTTGTTTATGAAACAAAAGGTGTTCAAAAAAACATCTCTCCACTTTTTTGATTGTTGAATATGTTAAGTTGAAAAAAAAGGCTATCTGAAGTTTACTTGCACCGTTAAAGTATATCCAAAATGTCTAAAATAAATGTCATTTTCTCAGGTTTTGAATTCTAAAAAGATTGAAATCAGAGGCGGGATTGAAATAACTATATCATGACAACTGTTAAAGGTGTCTCTGAGCAAATCTTGTCTTTTCACTGGTGACAAAATCTCATTGAGTCAGTGTGAGTCATTTTGCCAGATTTGGTCACGTATGTATTATATACAAGTACTTCTATGTTTCTCTAAACCGTGCAGTAAAAAATCATTTTGTCTTAGTCTAAGTCCAAGTGTACGTAAGAAGGCTCTGTGCACTCTAAAAATGAATGGGCCAGTACCAGTTCTTCAGAACAATGTCAAAGAAGAACCTTTTTCAGTGCTTTAAGGAACCATCGAGGCAACCGTTCTTCAGAGGTTAAAGAACAATATGACATTATGATCTGAGGCTCTGAAGAACCCTTTCTAATGTGAAGAACATTTCACATAATGTAACGGTTCAACACAGAATTTTCACTTTCCATGGAACCATCTAGAGATTTAAAGGACCATTTAAGCACTTTTATTTTTTTGAGTGTGGGAGGGGGGAGAGGTGGCAGCAGAGCTGCTTGTGACGCTTGTGTCTTACATGAGCTGGGGCCTGAAACGGTGTATGAGGGCGCACAGGGCCATGCCACTGGCCCAGCAGGAAGTGAGGTCGCACACGCTCACGCCCCGGTAGCCGTCCGTCTGCTTCTGGCACCACGTCTGCAGCCGGCCCGGCCGCACCTCCGACTCTGGAGAACACATGAGCAGATAGCTTTGCCATTAGCTGCTAAAATTCTATACACACACACACACACACACACGCAGGCAGGCAGGCACACACACACACACACACACACACCACAATGATCCATGGTATACACAATTATTAGATGCACAATTTTCAGATGCACATTGTCAGATGACTTTTACATCACAGACTACAATGCTACACACTCTCTTATTAATACAAAATACTCTAAATATGGCAGAAAGAGCAATACCATAACGCCTTCTTTTGTTAGATTTTCTGTTATGTTTCAGTGCATTAAGTTTAAATTCAGTAGTAGACAAATCCTCAAAATACAAAATAATATGGCTTGTAACGCTTTAAATGCATCAAGATAAACTGTGTCCTATCTCAGTCTTTGTGTCCTGGCATTGAGGAAATGAGTGATGACAAACAGAGATCCACCCCGTAGTTACCACACAGCTGATTGAGGCGATACAGTCGGTCAGGGGTGAGAGCAGACAAAAGGACACTCACCAGGTGAGGTATGTGATGTGCTGTGTTAAGACATGCCCTTTATTGTGTAATGTGACCTTAGTGCAGAGGCGTGGGGATGTGTGTACAGCTAGGTTATTTCTGAAAAGCTGTGTGTTATTTTAAAAAATAACTTAAAGCTTAACAGTTAACATTAGGAGCAACTAACTAAGTAATACAACACTGTGACTACAAATCTTTACGACTGTTCTCACTTATTGCCATGCATTTTTTTGTGTGAAGATGTAAAAAAGCATAGCAATAGTAATAGACAAATCCATCTTCATTTGAGCCTGAAAGTTTGTTTTCAACATAAAATTTAAAAAGGTCATTCATCAGCTAGACCCATAAAAGTCAGATGGGACGAAAGAAGTTTTGTGTACTTAGATGTATGTGGAAAGAGACAGAGAGGGAGTGGCCGAGAGAGAGAGAGAGAGAGAGAGAGAGAGAGAAAGAGAGAGAGAGTGACAGAGTGAGAGAGGAAGCGAGAGAGCGAGCCGAGCACACAGTGACTCCTCCGAAGGCCTTTTCTACATGAGTGAAAACAAACCCCAGACAGATGCTCAACTCCCCATGTGGAGATTTAAACACAGCCCTCCCAGATGCCAAAACTTGTGAGAGGGCCACGGGGTAAAGCTTCCACTGCACAAGAAAACAGGCCTTTGATTTGCATCCGACTGCCTCAAAGTACTCCCGAGTTCATGACTACTGGGGCCAAGTGATGCCCAGAGCTCTTGTCTAATTGAGACGTGCTGCTTTCTCATCTTGTGCGGAGGGAGTGTTTGCACACAAGACCACTTGAGACAGGCTGCAGCTTGTACGCGGAGCGTCTGAGGCGAACATAAAATAAATAGTGTCTGTCCTCGTTGCTGTGCAGACACAGCAGTCCTACAATTCTCTGAAGTAAAACCAGCATTTAAAGACTGTGTGACCACATGTCGTAGTCCCGTGGAGCAGTAACAATGGGACTGACCTCGTCTAGACAGGTTGACGGGCCGGCGCACTGTCGCTGCTCGTTCTAAGGAACAGGCCTTCAGCTCCCCGTTGATGTAGAGGTGACGCACCTACACAACAACACAAAAACATCCACCAAAAACATCTGTGAGTAGACAAACACACACACCAGACCAGATGATCCCTACAGGCAAAGTGGTGCTAATTTTAGTTTTGTGTACTCTGTACTACTTTGTGTATTGTGTACTACTTTGTGTACTGTGCATGTGTTTTATTACTGGGCCTTCACATTGTTGTCATGAAAAGCAACTAATGTTCTACTTTGGTACATAGAAATACACAATACGACATTGTTACAGTTTTTATCGAGTGATGGGTATATCTTATGTGCATATCTCAGCTTACCTGGTGAGGTCTGACACAGTTGGAGTTCAGAGTAGGGTATCGTGTCCCTGGGTCAATGGTATACTGATCAAAGTTTTTGGCGATGTTCTCAGGTGTGGTCTGAGGTAGTAACCTGTACAAACTTTCCCTGAAATTCACAGAGAAAGATCAAAACGGATTCAGTCTCAGACTTCAGAGAATGTATGGTTTGCTTGGCTACTATATTAATTCTGCACATAAAAAGAAAAAAAAACATTTTCCTATTTCCCATACTTATCAATCATTTTAAGCATTGCCTTCAAAGGCTTTAATGGAGTGTAAGGTTGCACTGACATAGGCATGAAAAAAAAACTCTTGTCCCCCTTCTCTATCCTGCCCAACCCCCTGGCATTCTCCCGTTTGACTGACATTTCTGACATCCAATCCCTGACTTGAGCTTCTCTAAACCTCTGCTTAGTTGAGGGCTGGGGCTTACTTGGACACTTAAAAAAGAACCCTCTCTGCTTTCACTGCTCCCCTAAGCCAGTATAAACCACTGCTCTGCTCAAAACTCTACACAGCCACTCCGACTTCTGTGGTGCGTTGTCAATGTTTTGGTGTCCTGCGTCATCCTCTCCTCACCTCTCTGCCAGCACCTCTATTGGAGATCTGCCCTGCGCCCAGCTCTTCACCATCCAGGCTGTGTCAAACGCTGCCAGGAAGCCTCGAGCACAGCCTGTTCCCATGGGCCAAAATGGCTGAGAGAGCACACACACAAACACAAAAACAACTTGTCAACCAACATGATCGCCCTGTCAAAGACATAACAGATCGTTTCTTTTTTTAAGAGGCTTCATAGTAGTAGAGTAGTAGTAGAGATGCTTAATTTATCATGAAGTAAATTAAGGTGTCCATTAGTATATATACACATTGTATACACATTTACACATACATATAACATACACATCTACACATATATCACATATACACATCATACATACACATATTCACACAGACATATGACTTCCACGCACACAATCATACTACACGGGTACAAAGAAAGACTTCAATTCAATTCATTGCAAGTACATTGCCAGTGCAAGTTCAATATCTTGATCAAGTATAGCAGGCTATACAATAAAACAAAGAGTACTCATATACAGTATTTAGTCATGGTAAGTAGCGCAAGTATAGTTATAGTACTGTAAGTTGCTTCATCTACTTATCTAAGACTGGCACCTTTCTTCCAGACTGTTCTGCTCACCCAGCAAATCTTACCTCTAGTAAACTGTCTCCGACAAGTGCCACGAGCAACTGGTGGCTGAACCTCTCGCGGACCAGAGCAGCGTTCTCGGATGCATACATGCAGGTGAAGTCAAACATGGCCACGTCCGGCTGGCCCAGGTGGTTCATGGCGAAGTCCAGGGTGGGCAGCTGGTAGTGGGTGGCGTAGTCGGCCGCCTCCCGGGCGTAGCCCAGCAGAGCCTCTTGGTTCACGTTTCCACTACTTAGCAGCATCTCAGTGTCAATGTAGTCCTGCGTGGAAACAGCAAAGTAACATTATTTGTAAGTAATGTACAGTATTTCTGTTTTTGTCAATTGTTTTGGATGTATTTATGTTGCTGCCATATTGTTTTGTTTTTTGGGTTTGTGTAAAATAACTTCTTTCAGACGCATCTCCTGCTCCCCCCTCATTTGGTCTCAATAATCTCCCATATTTTACAAGCTCCAAACTTCTTTATTAATAATCAAATCAATATGTGTTACCGCTGACACTGAAACCTCTGGGATTTAGCCACTTAAATGTTGGCTGGTATGGTACAATGGATGGTACGAAATAGCAAATGATACAGTAGGCTGTGAAATTTAGCCTTACTAATAAATTCTTGTTGTCTTCAGTATTGTTTAAAGTACTGTATTTTATGATGGCAGTTAGGGGAAAAAAACTATTACTGCAAGCAATGTTTCCGGCAAAAGACGTCAGTAGCACATTACTAAAGCCAAGCAGGAAGGAAGCAACTGGAACACAAACACCTCCAGGAGACTCAATGATGTGTTCAGTGACAGCAATAATCTAAACTCCTGATCCCTCTGTGCTTCTGTGGATACAGCTCACGGCCATGACTCAGACAGAATGGAGCCAGTCTAAACAGAGTGTATCCCTGATGAAGTATGTATTAAACAAAGTGTAGATGCATGTGTTTGCGCGCCTTTTTTCCTCTTTGTCCAAGTGCCTGTGTTAACATGAATCTGTTCGCATGCCTGTTTGTCTACGTTCACAGGAAAATATGTGTTTGTCCATATATTTGTGTTTGTGTGCATGCGTGTGAGGGAGTGGGCAGGATCGGAGCGGTGCGTGTGTGAACACGCGGCCCCAGGCACCTCATAATCCAGTGAAATATGCCCTCCTCTGGGATGTGTATAATAGTCGCCACTCATGGCTGTGTTTATGGTGCCCCTGCTAATAAACTCTTCAGCTGGCAGACCACCGCAGATGCCTTGGGCTCTCTCAAACTCCCACATCAAAACATCCGCGAACACACACACACACACACTCACATGCATATACACATGCACGCACGCACGCACGCACAAACGTATGCACGCACACACACGCACGCACACACACGTGCACACACACAGACACGCGCACACACACACACACACACATATGTATAGACTTTTACCGGCCATGTTTGTGTCCACTTACGTTGATGATGACGCCCTTGTCTAATAAACTCTGTTTCTTGGCCGTCATGACAAAGTAGTGCGTATTGTCCTTGTAGTACACAATGTTCTCCAGATCTATGCCTGTGGTGGGGTAAAGGCAACACAAGGTTTTGTGAGGACAGGAGGCTGCCAGGGGACATAGAGCCTACTGTGAGAATTTCTTCGAGTACAAACACAATTTAAAATGCCCACTTCTTTGTTTTCAAAGCAATTATAGAAATTGTGCTTGACTGAGCTCTATTAGCTGTCTCTGAAATGCAGTTTCAGAGAAACACTGAGTGGCGTTGGGCCAACCTGTCTCATCTCTGAGGTCCAGAAAGAACTTCTGATTGAAGATAAAGGCCACGCCACTGATCTCCTCCACTTTGGCCTCTGCTGTGGTGTTCCTGTTGATGAAATTGGCTGTGATGGCAATGGCAAGTTTTCCACGAAACTCCTTCCTCCTGAACCCTATGGGTGCCACATAGACAGGCAGCAAAGAGGAGAGGCAGAGAGAGAGAAAGAAAGAGAAAGAGAGAGAGAATGTGACATTACATTCTGCGGTACACTAATCCATGGGAAATCGGCCGCCCTGCCTAAATGCCTAAATCACAGGCCAGTTATTTTAAGCTCTCTGAGGCTTGGGCCGTCTACAAAGGTGAGGCAATTTTTACAACCGCACAACCGCAGGCTAAGTAATGCCTGGGTGAAGGACACTGGTAATGAAAGTACTCTGTCCTTGTGTAACGTCCAATGCACTGGCACAGCTGACGTCAAAGAATGGCCTTTTCTTTTCTGAACAGGGCCAACAGCAAATTCAGCCTTAATAATTCAATTTTAAATGGTCATGAAAAAAATAGCTATGAAAATTTCATTGGATATCTTGGATGGAGCATTTTTTCCTCAAAGGTTTTGTCTAACTTCATATAGCCATTTAAACAGGGCTCTATGGGTGTTTACGTTCTCTTTTCAGTAAAACAGCCAGTCCCAACAGAAATTAAAATGACAGCTTATCAGAGACCATCATGATCTAAAAACACAGTAGCGTTATGATAAATGTCAGGCATGGGCCAAGGAAAAAAACAACAAAAAAACATCTTTCCTGCCAAGCCATAATGAATCTGACTGCCTGTCCTCTCCCACCATCTGAAATAAACCATTCCCTGAGAAAAGTTTCATTTTTCCCTGGCCGTCGGGAGGGGAGGTATGATCTAATTCTCAACCAGCCGCTGTGACAAAACAACAAACGGAGGGATGTCTGCACGCAGGCACAGAGCGACGTACGGGGACACGGGCCCTGGCAGCTCATTTCCATAGCTCACCCTACAGGCAGCATGCTAATACCCAGCTAGAGTTACCGCAGCTGAAGGAAGGAATACACCCTAATTACCCTCTGAAGTCGCAGAGAGAGAGAGAGAGAGATGGGAAGGAAGATGAGCCTGCCTCTTCCTCCCTCTCCTCTTTCCCCTCCACTCGTTTCCCTACAAAATAATATATGAGGCCCTGAAAAGTGCTTTTCTTCGGTTAAGCTTGCAGCTGATTATGGGCCAAGGCTGCTCCATTACTGTCATGTTAATTCACTGGGGCATTCCACCCCCCCCTTACCCCCCCCCCCCCCATTCACATCACTCTTTCCGAATACAGCAGCAAGTCCCCGGAGATGGCCGATTGGGGCTTTATTTAACTTTCCCTAGACAAGGCAAAAATAGCCCCATCGATGTTCAGAAAAGAAAGCGGCACACAGACACACAAAAAAAAAACAAGTTCTGGAAGTTGGTTCAGCTTCAGTTTGCTCTGGACTAGTTTCCCTGTTTGCCGGCCTACATTGCAATGCACTTTTTCAGATCACGCCATGCCCTTTTAAGGAAGGCTCGTCTGGGGCTGGAAAGGTAAAAAAGATGACGAGTGAGCATGAAAGAATGAGTGCGGAGGGGGCTGCCTCTGCATCAGCCTCTGAGGCCCCCTCCAGAGGCACAGGGAGGGGTCAAAAACCCGCGGCTTTATTTAGGCCCTAACGCTGCACTCGTTCGGAGCACAACACTAACCCCCCGCACCCCACACCCCACCCCCACCCCACCCCTCCTCCATGGCTCAGGGCCATGACATCATGGGGTATAGCTTTACTGAAGTGAGCCTTCCTCTATGGTTTCGTAACTTTAGTGGATGAAAATAATGACCTCTAAACGGACAAGAGAATGGTACACAGAGAGAGCGAGAGAAAGAGAGGGGGGCGGGGGGGACACGCCAAGGGCAACGGCCAAGAGTCCTGCATGCATCTTGGTTACAGTTGTTATGCAGGTCTCATATTAATAAAGAGCACAGCCAGCACACATACTTGGCCATGTTCCTTATTGTCACATAAGGTCTCGAGTGTTCTGTGAAATGTGGACATTCCCGTTTGAAACCTCTTGACATGGATGATTTTGTGGCTATTTACAGAATGCAGCGAACAGTTCAGAGTAAACCTAATCAGTAAACAACTTTGGGTAGCAAAGCTATGGCAAATACATTTGACTTGTGTATATCTTCTCAGATGACTTGATCACATGTCCTGTCACTGTGTCCATCCAAAACTTCCTTTCCAAATATAGGAGAAACACTATCGTACTTGTATAGTTACTATGTAAATAGGCCACATTTGTGCCTAAAAATGTACTTTGTTTACTAGACACCAACGCAGTCTGCAGCTGCACTGCAGCACCCACCTTCCAGAGTGTTCCGTCGACCGTCCGCCCCCACCACTACGTCAAAGTCGAAGTCAGCCACAGGGTGATCACCAGGACGGAGATCTGCCCTCCAACCAGGTCCTGGATGACACACACACACACACACACACACACACACACACACACACACACACACGTGTGCAGATGCCACAAGGACACGATCAGACATAAACAAACACACCAATGTAAACACATGCAGACAAACACAAATGCACATACAAACATGCGCACACACACACACACACACACACACACACACACACACACACACAAACACACACAAACACACACAAACACACACACACATTTGAATGCCACGGGTGCACTGAGACTGTTGTTTGTGGTCAGACGCCAAATTTATCACACCTGTCAACACACTGATGAAAAAGGGTGTAGCCATCAGGACAGCTTTTCACACAGGCAGCATTCAGGGTCACGGCTTACATAATATACCTCAGCACCGTCTACTCTTCCCTGCTTACATAAGGGGGCAGCCGTGTCTTCTGCCTCATCATGGGTGTCACATTTTCTTATCATCTTCATATGCTTGGGTAAACACAACTAGAGACGCGACCTGTGTTCTTCCGTTTAGTGGCAAATTAGACTGCGGAGCTGACGGTGCAACCTTAGTGCAGGTTTGAAGGGCAACATCCGCACGTCCACAGCTCAGTGCAGCAACAGAAGATCTTAATTTAGAAAGCCACTCGTGCCTCTATCGGCTCACTGACGTTCCTCATTGAGGAGGAAGTAAGGGGGGGCAGTTAACGATCACCGGTGGACTTAAAGGGAAGCCCAAATCAAAAGCAGCCCTACAACTCTATTAGCCAGTGATGAAAAGGCATTCCCTGGACCAGCAGCACTTTGATACACCACTACACCGCACTGCATTAAAAGCCTTCGAGTCTGATCCAAGGTTGCTTTCCAATCTCACCCCATCTCTCTGTTCCACTCACTCAACTTTTCTATCTAAGAGAAGGCAAACCACCCCACCCCAAATTAATAAATAAATAAGTTAAAGCGTGCACATCTGGCAGTTTACCACACCTTGCTGCGAGGCAATAAAAGAAAAAAGGATGTGGCTATAATTACTCTGAACAATCAGCATTTGATTAGGCCTTTTTGTCTGGGTTCTAGATGCACCAGCCCACATTGCCATATGTGATTTTTAATGTGGTTAGTCAGCACGCTTTGGCCATGAAACACAGCACTGGATGGTTTTCTCCTTTTGGGGGGGTTCAATGTTATTTTTCATGCTGTTGACCATTGGTCTCCATGGAGATATATTTTCACAGGGGTGAGCGATACTGTACAGAGTCAGGAAGTTCATTGTTTCAGAGTCGGGGCTTTGTCTTCCTGGACTTGATGTGCCTGTAATGGGCAACAGGAGAGCGAGCGTGTGAGGGCCGGTGGAAAAGCACTGGTTATCAGGAGCCTTGATGTGCATGCCAGTGTCACACTGATGTAATGGAACCTCCGAACCCTGACCGGCTGCCTGCCTGCCTGCCAAGTGCAGCGGGTTTGCATGAGCACAGCCTCCTGGCTATTATTCTTTTTTTTTTTTTTTTTTTTTTTTTAGAAATGAACCCACACAAAAAAACTCTCGCAATGGATTCAATTGCATTATAAACAGGATAATAAACTGACAATTTGTAAGATATGTGCTTTTTTGAAATTTGGACAGGCATAGTAAACTGGTAAATTGTATGCTACTCCTCCATAACTAGGTATAATATTTGGGTGTTGGACAGAGTTTAGATGTAAACAGTTGCATGTGTTTCAACAGGCAGGGGAAAGAAAGGCACATGGCAGTGAAGGGGATTGTGGGGCTCCATGTAAGGCAGTCACCTTCATTCTCTTGGTCCTCTGGAGGCTCCAGCAGCTTGACAAACTCCACGTTGATGTGGAACTCAACGGCTACGAGCAGGGCGACTTTCAACAGCACAAGCTGAAGCTGCCGAATACCTGACAAACAGACACAGACCATGAGGCCTCGGGAGTATGTCAACGAATGCAAATGTCACAGGCGAAAAACACATGGCAATTGCAGAAGTATACAGTGCACATAGACACACACACACAGATACACATACACACAAAGACTCTCTCTCACACACACACACACACTTGAGTTTCAGTTCCATAATTTCCCTTAGTTGTGGCTTTTATTGTTTATTGTCTCTTGTGTTTTTCTACTTCCATGTCTTAATGGCTTAAGGGCAACATGACCACTGTGCTGGCCGGGTGGATGTGATGTGGGGTAGCCACCATGGACAAACAGTTAAGAGTGTACTCACTGATGTGGTCTATGGCTCCGGCACAGAACTTGCCATAGAACTTCTTGGCTCCGAGGCCCCTGAGGTCGTGGATGGTGTAGGGCCAGAGATGAAGCACATTGTTGCGGGAGAAGGAGTCCCGCTTCTCGATCACCACCACCTTGGCACCGAGAAGAGCCAGCTCGATGGCCGTCCGCAAGCCACACGGCCCTCCGCCGATGATCAGACACTGTGCGCGAGGAAAAGAGACCACCGCAGTTAGGGAATGGAGCCCAGAGAGACGACTGCTCTGATGAAAGCCCAAGCCCACAGGGGAAACGCTTCTGTCAAATAAGTTCTTCCCCACACACAGTGGTAGTCAATGCACTAAATGCACCTAATGCAAACACTGTAAAGCAGCTTTTAATCTACCTCAGTAAATTAAATATTCGATATTCGATATTCATTTTTTAACTGCACTATGAGTCTGGAACTGTTTTCCACAATGAAACCCCTGATAATACCAACTGAAATACCACAGTTCTTTTCTGAATTTGTCTTGTTTGCAATCAACAGTAAGTTTTTTGTATATTTTTTAACCAGATATTTAATGTCTTGTAAGTGTACTTCCTACTTGAATTCTTAATGTCTATACCCAGAGAACAAAAGGAAACCGGAGGCAAAGTCCTTGTTTATATATCATAAACTTGGTCAGTAAAGGTGATTCTGATTTTGATAGGACGATACAAAGTAATGTAACACCTGGTCCACAAATCATGCAAGTCATTTTCTTTTGCCCAATTTTGGGATGAGTTAAAGTAGCTCTTACTGTTTAGCACATTACTGTTACTTACAGACATGGTGAGAGGCAAGTAGAGGCACGTACAGTACAGGATGGCAAAGGAGGGGAATAAAATAGACTTAATACAGGAAGTGTTGCAACGCTATGCCTGATAAACTCAATTACCAGGCTGAAATCAATCCACAGCTACGTGCGTTTGCTGGAATGCTGCTTTGTGACACAGGACCAAAATTAGAACCATGATTACCTTCAAGCATTAAATCTTACTGACAACCATGTCTTGTCGCAGACATTATTCAAGCGGCTGTCTCACACAAAAATGCATGAAGTCAGTTTTTCTGGGTTACAGCGGCGGTCTGAGAATGTACTGTGTGGTTATGACTTCATTCCCAACTTGAAGCAGGATGAAAGGGGCAGTTTGAGGAGGAGGGTAATTGGCTGGGAGGTATCATCTAAACCAACACAACTGGGTCTGAGTCACCCAGGGGTCCCTGCTAAGCACAGCTGGGTAGGAGGGCTTCCTCTCCCCTCCCCACTGCATCACCAGACACGCCACGTCCAGCCAGGTCTGGCCATACACTACTGCCTTTCCCCCCCCAATCCCGGCGGCCCAGCCTGACCTTTTTCTTTCTTATCCTTTCATTTCCTCCCCTCCTCTTCAATGTTCCACCCACACGTTTGGCAAACAAGCGAGCCGTGCCGGCTGCACCGATATTGACCCCTCAACCCCCCTCAACCCTGCAGAGCAGGGAGCACGGGTGCAGCCCAGGGATGGCTCAGAGGTGTGTTTGAACAGCGAGCCCCATTTCCCCTCATCATGTGTGTGTGTGCTTGTGTATGTATATGTGTGTGTGTTGGAAGGGGGGTTGGTGTGTCGCACCCATGAACACCTACAGGAAGCCCCTTTGGGTGGTGGTGTCCTTGCCATCCTCACCCGTCCAGTGTGGCATATTTTGATTCGGTCTGGTTTCAGATTTCCGAAGTGGCTTTATCGTGTTTGTGTAGCTGTACTGGGGGAACAGCACACCATCTCAAATTCAAGCCAGCTCACAAAAAACCACAGCCTCTCTCAGAGGGAAACTGTTTTTCGCTGCTGTCTGTGCCAACAATGCTCAGAGAAAGAAAGGGAGAGAGAAACAGGGAGAGAGAGGAGAAGGGCAGAGAGAGCCATAGAGGGAGAAAGAGAAAAAGAAAGAAAGAAAGAAACAGAGAGAGAGTGGCTATATAAGGGCTTCTCCTCCCCAGAGCAATAAAAACATGGATGGGATTTAGTCATTCTGGCACCCCCCCCGCCACCACCCCGCCTCTCTCGTCAGTGTGAGTTTGGGTGATTATGCTACGCTGTGTCATCACAGGTTTCTGGGCCTCGAGGGTATGGTGGTGGGGAGTGGTGGTAACACACACACACACACACACACACACACACACACACACACACACACACACACACACACACACAGCCGCGCGTGCAAGACTAAGAGAGAGGCATCTGCAATCCATCAGCCCTGCAGGTATTAGGCAGACGCAGGTGGCTGAGGCTCTGTCTGAACAGGCCTGCCCCAGTTCTGCCTGCCGGGGCGCTGACGGATGAAACGGGACGAACTCTTCTTCTCACCACCACCAGAGAGGAGCTGCTTGCCTGCCTACCCACCTACCCCTTCACCCGCCCTCTCAGGGCCCCGACAGGTGTGCTGCTGACTGGGAAACACTGATGTCTTTCTTGAGCTGCCTGCCTGCGCTTACTTGGGGTAAAAACCACAGAGAAGGGAAGAACAATGGCTGTTTCTTCTAAGGGTGGCTGGCTGCGTTCAATCCCCCCTCCTCAGTCGGCACACTTGACTGTTCTTTTTTTTATCTCCAGTGACATGTGGTGCACACGGAGGGGGGAGAAGAAGACACAGAGATGTGTTTTATCAGGCCAGGCAGACATCATCACAATGAGAGTTATTGTGTTTTTTGACACTCCCCAAACACCCCCCCCCCCCCCAAAAAAAGAAAAGCAAAACCGCAACAAAAAACAACAGCCCATATCATCTGCTACAGAGATGCGGAATTTCCTGACCTGTGGGCTCATCTCCTGATGGCTTGGCAGCCAGTGAGCATGCTCAGTGTTCACCGCAGCGATGTGCAGACAAGAACACAGCAGAGGGGGCTTGACCTCTGACCTCAGCCCTTAAAGAACAAGGACCCTGCATCTTGTCCTCATTACCTCACTGATCTCCCTCAGTGGTTGGACATCAATCAGCGACTCATCTAATTCGATTACACCACTCCGACAAAGACCTTTGACATTCAGTGTACACACTGACTCGAGTCCTCCGAGTCCACAAAAGGAGCACATGCTGTTCAGTGGAGCCTGCCTGCTGAAGAGCAGAGAACTTCTTTAGCCTGGAGCTTGCAGCTTGGCGGTGAAACCAAGCGCATCTTTCTCTGTGCACTTTCTGCCTTAAACCACCTCAAAAGAGGGGAGATGATCCAGACCCTTGCACCGGTACAGAGGATGCAACACTGCAAAGCTTGCACCAAGCCCTAACGGCTCACACAAGTTCTGGTCTCACCGCTCAAGTAAGGCACTCAATCATCTGGGGCAGACCACCAGCGAAACGACAACAAGGCCTGCCAGCTCTCTCCCTCTCCTCTCCTTCTCTCTCTTCCTCTCTGTCTCCGTCCCCCCCTTTCTCGCCGTCAAGCAGCTGGAGCTTCATGAGAACTTGGTGCTCAGCAGCAGACAGAGAGGAACAGCAGAGAGCTGCTGGCAGGTCTGCACTGCGAGGCTATGACAGGGTTTCCTCAGCAGACACACGGTCAGTTAGAGGCTAACCGCCCCCAGACAGCCCTGGCACAAAACGATACGAGCAAATCAGATTTGTCACATTTAAACAAAAACAATCCTGTGCACTCTTTAAGTGTGTAATCGAGGAAATACAAAATAAATTTGTCACAAGGCAGTCACTAGTTGCTTTTTGAGTGTGTGTGTATGGGGACTGGAAAATACTGAATTTAGGACAAGATATGTTTGTTGCGTATTTATAACTGCTGGAAAAGTTAATAAATAACCAGCAAACATATGAGGTGTGTCGAGAGCAGCAGGTGGCAAACACACTTTTCCCAACTAGTGATTTATTACAGTAAGGTGACTTTGCAAGGTGCACAAAAATTACAGCTGAATTTGCACAAGAAGGGAGAGAAAAAAAAAACACCTGAAGACACGACATAGCCATGTGCAGACCGAGAGTGGGAAATGACGAGCCCCTTTTCAGGGACTGCCGGACTGAACTGGTTTTCTAGTCTAGGTAAGGACCTCACTTCCTCAGATGGCAGGCCAAGACTGAATACTTTCCACGTCCACTGTGGCCAGTGGCTCGGCAACGCCCTGGAAAAGTCTCCCAACCTTGGCCAGACTGGAGAGCTGCTAGAATAATAAATTATAAAACACTTTTCAAGCACAGCGATGCTCTAGATATTTCAACACACTGGGAGCCACCTAAAAAAAAAAGGAGAGAGAGCAGAGGAGTAATGCCTGAGCAGAGCAAAAAGAGCAAGCGAACAAACGTACGTAACGCTCCCCAACCTCCCATGCAAAATCCTCTGTGTGTGACTTAAGCGAAAATTACCCTTCAGCATCTGCTTTTTCCTCAAAAGCAGAAGGTGTCCTGACAACGGGGGCAAAACAAAGCAACATTGGGGTAAAAAAAAGAAGTGAAGAGAACAAGGGAGGGGGAGAAAAAGCATGGCACTGGCACGCCACACAGCCGGCAGGATGACAGCACGAGAATGACCTCATATCCTGCTTCTGAGACTGTGGCTGCAGAAATTCGGAGGCTGGGTGGGGAGTGATATCATGCCACTCTCCTCGATTTTCTCCCTCAGTCTCAAGTTCACAGTAAACCGCCACTTGCATCATCGCATCCTTGGACACACGCACACACACGCACATGCATGCGCATACACACACACACATACACACACAAAGTCATCTAGGGGACACATATGGACCACTTCGCATTGAGACCCACTGGCCTAAATAAATGAACTGTTTTGGCCATTTCTGGCACTGTCGCCACCATCTCCCTTTCCGTTCGATGGAAAAAAGCACGAGTGCAGATGATCTGCTGAACTTACTGTTATTTTTTCAGACAACTCAGCTTCCTCCTCAACCACAGCACCCCCTTTAACCCCCCAGTGCCTCTCATAAATCAGATTCTCGCATATGATTGTTTAAATACACTTCATGACCCGTGCTGAAGTGCCTTCCCGCCTGCACATCTGTTCTTTTGTTTTACCGAATGGCTGTATTAATCATCGCCATCGAGAAGCATAGCTTGCTTAGCAGGGCTAATAAAATCAGTCAGAGGGAAGTTTACTGCTGGTATCAAAGAGGATTTGAAGTTATACTGCAAAATCTCAACTCATTTTAAAAATAAGTATTACAAACACACGTTCACCCACACACAGCCACACACATGCATACACACACACACACATGCACGGTACAGACTGTCACACTCACATACTTTAATAATAATAATCTGGGCAAATTGCCCGTCAGACAGGGTGTGTGTGTGTGTGTGTGTGTGGACAGACGTGTGTGTGTGCGTGCGTGCGTGTCGAGGAGCTGGCCCGGCACTGCACCGGCTGAAATAATCATACGGGGGCCGTCGAAGGATGTCAGCCGAGAGGGCGGAGCTGAGGTTTCTTTTTTCTTCTAGACGCGGTCTATAATCACACGGGGAGGACTTTACTGTAAGCAGGGCTCCCAGAGCCTTTGTCACACAGGCCTTTTTCAGCCCAGCAGCCAGTGGGAGATACCAGGACTTTGGGTGGGTGGGGAAGTATGCATACGTGGGCAGTGGGCACGCACACACACACACACACACACACACACACACACACACACACACACACACACACACACACACACACACACACACACACACACACACACACAAACACACAAACACACACACACACACACACACACACACACACACACACACACGGGTGTGCAAAGAGAGGAATAAACCCCCGATCAGTGCACTTTTCACATGTTTACTTTGGGCCCATTCTTAGTTAAAGAGTTACCAGCAGAAAGGGACATTGTTCCCATTTTGTGGCAACCATACTTTGTAGAAGTGACCTAATCAGTACAGTGATGTATTGTATTTTGAATAGACAGGCCAGATAGCCTTTGTCATATTCACGCTGGTATCAGCAGCAACTGGTGATAGTCTAAAAGAGATTGCCAAAACAGAAAACCACAATGCTGATATCAACTCCTTTACTATGCTGAGCTGTAGGAGGCACTGTAATTCCTGTGCACAGAGACCTTATACAACCAATTCAAGAGTTCACCCCGTCCCAGTTGAAGGCTCATTATCTCCAAAGCCATTTTCTCTTTCAATGGCCTTTTGAAGTCTTTTGGCTTCATACATAAAGAATAAAACTGCTTACTTTAGTGCCTGCACAGGCGGTCCCTTTCTTGTACTCCTTGTGGTTGGCTCTCTTGTCCAGCTTGCTCCACAGGGCCTTGGCCTTCCAGTAGGTCACACGGCTTCTGAGGTTGCTGTAGAAGGTCTCATGCTCCAGCGGGTCCAGCTCTAACTGCCGGCACATGATGTTGAAGGCCTGCAGCGTGCCCTTGCAGGTGGAGGCCTGGACGAAGTTCTCAAAGAGCTTGCCGGCCTGGCCCTGGTCGTCCTCCGCGGTGTCCGCCATCTGCACACCTCTGTTCACGTCAGTCCACAGTGAGGGTGAAGGGCCCAGGGGCAGGCTCTTCCTGCAGCTCTTCTTTTGACCCGTCTGACCGTGGCTCCCGACGGACGTCTGTCCCTTTGTTTTGTTTTGTTTTTTTTTTTTGAGTGGTTATGTCCACACCCGGGAGGCTAATTTCATGCTCAACCTGAGGGTGACACAAAAAAAGAGCAAAAAACTTAACACTGAGTGAGTTAGAATCATGGCATTCTGAACAGATGGCTTTACACAACGCTGCCAGTGATTTGAGAAATTAAAAACGGTCTGCAAGACCACCATGACAATGACTGCATAACTAGTACCAGCCTACAAAAGCACAAATGTGGTGAGATGGAACATGACAACAAAGACATTGTGTAACTCAAAGAACTGAACCCTTGCCCAGTGAGTAAAATGGTGCTCAAGACTGCCTAACGCAATCACACATGACGTAAGATTGAGTCATCCATGATAATGTCACCAGTTCAACTTGATGAAAACGAATTGTGTCAGTGAGTCCAAACATGGTGCTCGAATTATAACATGACAGAACCCGTTCCACTCTCACTCAGTATACTTCATCTTGTTGGATTACCATGGTCATTCTTTGGCTGCGTTTCAGCTGGGATTTAAGTAGACTGCAGTCTATATTTCTGTCTCACTGAATCCAACTGCACTGTGCAGCCAAATTCATTTTTTAATACAAATTCCTCTTCACACACTCTCAAAAATGCTATACAGGCAGTTCAATAACATCTGAACATTTGGCTCATCTCTTTGTCTCTGTCAGTCATTCACGCTTCAATGGATGTAGTACCCGATTTTGCAGGAGAGTGAGCCGGGCACATTTTTGTTGAGCAAGCAGGAAAAGTGTTTTGCTTGTCTTGTGGCTTTGGCACTGCAGCACAGAACACGACAGAGGTGCCCCCCCAGGCAAATGGGACAACTCGGTATGCGACGCCCCAGCACATGTGCTTTTAGCCTCAAACTGAATAATTGCTGAAAACATGCAATAAAGTTTAAACACAAGTTCTATCTGTATGCAGATTTTTTTTTAATTCACATCTATTACAATACAAAGCATACAGCCATCTTCAATCATTCATGTAACTATGGGACCAAACCACAACACTAAACAATGAGATCATTTTGTCTTGGTTCCACTTTAATTGATACCAATTACCTATGCAGCTCTTTAAAATCTGTTCATGAACAGGAACTGACAAGCATGGTGCCTGCATTAAGGACAGCGGGTTATCTTTGAAATCACCACTGAAACACGATAAGGCGGCACGAATTTCAATATCAGGGCAAAACATCCACACGTCACCCCAACAGATGTGGGAAGTAAGCTTGGGCGGCATTTGGAAAATAACATATACCAGCAGGGGTATTCTTAAATAACGAAGGTATGATTTTAATATCATGGCCTCCTAGAGGTCACAGTGAGACATACTGAATTAGTTTGCAAACATCGGAATGGTAGAGAAATTGCCCGGTTGATACAAATATAATAAGAAAACAACACTCCAATACATTAAATACTTTAGAGCTGTCTGATTTATGCCGATGGAAGTTGGCCATACCTACAGACATAACAAGTTTTTACATATAAAAAAAACTTAAATACTGACATACCAGGGTATAATGTTGGGAAAATATTGAAGTATGAAAAACTGTATGGCGCCCAAGCCTAGTGGAAAGCCTGCTCAGTGCAAGTCAGTCACCCCTTGGCACGTAATACAATATGACATGATTGGCAACAACCTGGAAATTGTACTGTGCAGCTGAAGAATAGAATACACAGGCCTAGAAGAACATGAAAAAAAAACCACATGACCACACAGAGTCATGGAGTTGATCTGTTCTCACAAGGGCCCTGTTTTTCATGTATCGTTTATCGGTGCGCAAACAGGTCAAATGACACAAGAACTTGATAATCATCATAATCAGCTATGGGTAGAGGGCGTCTTCTGTAATACACAATAAATCACTTACGAAGGAATGAGTGTATGTCATAAATAAGTGCTAGAATCTTGGCGTCTATGACTTCTGCAATCCTTAATGGCTTTTCGTTCTACTGTCACACAAGTGCTAAATCTGTCCTAGATTAAAAACATTTCACATCTAATGTGGGGCATGTTGTATTTCTTTGTTGGGTGGGAGTAGGGGGTGTGGGGTTTGCTCCCTGCGGGAAAACACATTAGCAGCAGCAGCAGCACAAACCGGGGCCAGGAGGGGAGCAAAGTCGAGCGCAACACGTGTGTTTCCAGGCGTCCTTGTCCTCGTCCCCGAGGGGCCCCCTATGAGAGGATGTGTCAGCTCCTGTCGCACGGGTGCTGAATGAACTACAGCACCCTCCCCGATGGAGAGAGGGCCCAGCCCTGCAAACACCCAGCCTGCATTCCACACGCCCCAGACGCCTCACAAACCCACACAGCACCACTGCACTGCACTGCACAACATAGCACAGCATAGCAGAGCGGGGCACACCCCCTTCCAGATACTCTGCCAGAGGAGAGGGGTGGTGGGTGCAGAGTTTGCTTTAGTATGAAGAATGTCACTCAAAAGCACATGCCCTTCTCAAGACCGCAGTGTGGCCCTTTATCTTGGTATCACACTTGTCTTGGGGTCATGTGGAGTGGGTTGGAAAACTACATGGTGGGGCTATAATTAGCAAGAGAATATTTAGAGCAGTTCAGTTTAGCAAGGCCTAGAAAAAAACACACAGCAGGACTAGCTATGCTTTCTCACAGACAAAGAAGAATGTGATGGCATTACAATGAAGCAAAATTCCTTTAAAATATGTACATTTTCGGTTTATTTTTTCTTCACACCATCACCTGGATTAGATGGTGTGTCCATCTGAACATCTGGCATGTCCAGAATTAACGCCTATCTAACAACATTTCGCTGTACATTAAGCATAGGACAGATGGCCTCAGTGTACACCTCTGTGTCATATGTATGCAAAAGACAGAAAGAGGAATGGTTCAAGTTTTAAAATGATCCTGAGTCCCAGCTCGGCAGATTTTAAGGCATTACGTTTAGCAGTAAAAGTTCGAACCCCAGTAAAACTACAGAAAACATGCAGTCGGTTGACCACTAACAAGTAGTTTGGGAGCCTGGACCAAAACGCCAGGAAGCAACTTAAATATGTGGTTATTTTAACTTCATATCGTTTCCAGCCTCTGCCTGACAACAGTACGTATGCAGTGCTTAAGTCTGAGGTCTGAAGTCTGCATTAATATTTCTGTATTACAGCACAGTGGGTAAAGGTATTCTGGCCCAAACGGATGGTTTGAAAAGTGATTAGATCCCAATGCCTTCAAATATCAAGGGGGTCAATAAAAAGGTAGTGGGACTGTCCACACAGGCTGGCCTCCGAGCTGAGGCTGCATTGAGCTGAGTTAAATACCATGACTTCACCAGCTGAGAGAATGGAAAGCCTGTCATGGGGCAGACAGCACTAGCCCACAGAGCCCCACTAAAACACGCATACTCTCTCGCTCTCTCTCTTACACACACACGCACACACATATGTGCTTTCACTCTCCCCCTCCCTCTCTCTGTCACACACACACACACACACACACACACACACACACACACACACACACACACACACACACACACACACACACACACACACACACACACACACACACGCGGTGACCCTTTCCCATCACCTCTCTAAACTTCCTTATTTCTCTTCTGTATTTTTCCTGCTACACACACACACACACACACACACACACGCAAATCTATATACAAATGCACACAAAACACACACGGTAAACAAATGTCCTAATTTCAATTTCAGCAACCACCTTATATAACAATATTTGTTAATCTGCTTAGGCATGATCAAATATTTCCAAAGTAACAAGTAATCTGCATTTAGATATACATTTAGAATTATCTGTGCTCAACATCTAAAAATGTAAAGAACAATGCATTCTCAGAAATAATGTGACAGTAGGGGTACAAAGCTGTATATCAAGGTACAATCAGCATTAATGTACCCCAAAGACTAATATTTGTACCTTAAGGTACTGATGTGTACCTCTTCAGCTCCTTAGAAGGTACAGACTAGCTGTAAAACAATGGTTAAAAGGTACACTTATGTGGCTTTGAGGGTATTGCCGGTGTGGCAAGCTTCGTACCCCTACAAGTACAAGTCTGTACCTTCTTTTTTTTTGGAATCTGATGTTGCTCAGCCCTGTAGCCAAGCAATACTGAGCAGGAATGTGAGGGATGTGAAAAATGCACCTGCTTCAACTGGCAGTTCAACACCAAAGACACTTCTTATGATATCAGTGTTGTTATGTCTGATGGCAGCCCATTAAGCAAAAAAAACCATGAAAAACACAGAAAATTCACATGCCATTGGAACATTCTGACTAGGTCTTGATGCCAGACCAGGTTTGGTCAAGGTAAAGAAGCATGCCATACATGCCTCAACATTTCTGGTTTATAAGAGAACACACCCTTTTGAGTAAAGCACAGGATAATGGGGCAGAATTAATGAAGTGTAAATGTACACTAGACTGTGGTTAGAGATTATAAACACATGATATCCCTCTTTGGGATTGTCACGTCAAGGCAACCGGGTTTGAAGAGTTTCATGGGCTGTTTATGAAGAGGCCTGTCTGTCTGTCAGAGAAAACAAAAGGAAGCTGATGTCACCAGAGGAGGAAGTAACAGCGTTGGGTTGGGAGGCGCTGGGAGGTACGAGTAACACGTTAATTACGCCATGGCCTGAACCAGGAAGGAACCCACTTTGCACTCTTGTGATAAACAGGCGATGTGTCTGAGAGTGGAGTGCCTGGATGAAAAATAATGTTTCCTGGCGCTTCTCGCGGCTTAAGTCCTTTCGCCAGACCAGCAAACTAAACTTCAGTATCTCATAAAAGTTGATCACAGCACACAGACACCCGCACACACACACGCACACATACTCTACATGGCTCGTCTCTACAGTGCTGGTGCCAAAACAAAGGAAGATTCTTTTAGACAAGAATGAAAACAATGTCTTATCTCCACAAAGCCAGCCAGCCCCTGTGTCTAGTGCAGAGAAAACCATTAATGCATACAGAAGCGAAACATAGACGAGCAACAGCTGTCTGCTGTCTCAGCGCTAGTCCGACCTGACGCAATCTGTGTGTGTACCACCCATCTCTTCCACTCTGGGAACACTTAAGAGGCACTTGAGAGAGAGGGAAAAAACAGCACAAAGGTGGGCTGCCTAGCACATAATTACTTTCAAACTAAGTAATAGCAGTGTGAAAGGTCAGACAACAACCAACAAATAAACCAAATGCCCTACTCTAATCAATTACACTGTCTGGCTCTCGGATAGTGAAAGCAGCCATTTTAATTGACTGTAATGGTGTTTAAGTAGCCCATTTTTTCCAGCATGGTTCATGGTAACTGTGTAATGGTCCAGTAAGTACACATATTCTTCCATCGCTTCATCTGCTGTGGCTATCTGACCACTGACCACTCGTGGGTTTGTATCCCCCCTCTGGACATGCGGGTCCGAGCAGGAAAAATAGTTTTCAGGGGTGACAGGCAGGTCTTGTGCTCGGGGGAAGGAAGCAAGCGATCCTAAAGACATCTGCTCTCGGCCATGTGATCATGCGAGTCATAAAGACAGCACATATCTCTCTGGCTGGTACCAGCTCCAGATGAACCCAAACCACATGACTCATGGTGAGGGTGGGCTTACTGCCGTCACAGAAACTTGACATATTTTTTCACATGAGTTTTCAAAACCTCAGATGTCAAAAAGAAGAGAACTCAAGAGATACATCTTTTCTGATAATATACATAAATCTGGCTCCTCTTCTTGCTTTTTAAATCTGTTTGTCAGTAGCTGCTTTAATCTCTCAAAGGCTTATCCCATAAGATTATGCTATAGCGACACAAGAGGTTTTACATGAATGAGTGTCGGGTCCTTATCCAATCTTTTTTTTTTAATTCTGTGCAAATCCTGCACGTTACTCACTCTTCCTCTTTCCTGTCCCAATTACCAACGGTTGGAGACCGGAAATGCGGGTCTGTTTTTGCTTGGCTTGGACAGGGAAACATGTATACACTGACAGGAAATAGAAAGTTCACTGGCCTGCTCGAGGAAAGTGTATGCAAGGAAAGGAGCGTACATAATTAATACTCCCTCTTGTTGCCTCAGATACAATGAAAGCAGCACAGACTTGAAGTTCATCTGGTGTCTGTCTTTATAGGGTCGTCTGGGTGGCTGTGAACTTGCTAGAAAAGACTGCTTTGATTTTTGAGTGGTTAGCTCATATGGGAATGGTTTTAAAATTAGACAAACCTGCTCTGGTAGGACTGCTGTGGAACACTGTATTTTCCCCTTCAGTCCTTAGTTTAAATTAAGCTTTCTCCAACCACTAATTACTGACTGAAATGCTTCTACCAGTAGCTGGGTTTTCACTCATTTTTCTTGATTTGGACCCAAAATGACCCGTCTATGACTATCCTCTGAGTATTCCAAAATTAGTTGCTTTGTGGCCTTGTTTGCAGACCCTAATGAGCCATAGGATTTTTGTCGCTCTCCTGCTACCTTTAAGAAATTCCACTACGATAATTAGCTCGGGTGTGTTCAAATCTCTACATCTCTACAAACATCTTTAAATAATTATGAGCCCCGAGGACTAAACGTCAGCTCCTCGACTGTTTGGGTTTCTACATCCCAACCGTTACAAAGCTCTACTCCAAATACTATCCCTAGTGAAAGACATGCATTTTTTTGTCAAAAGAAAAGACCAAATATGGTGGGAGTCAACATAATGAGGTCATACAAACCACTGCCTCTTTTTTCCCCTTTCTTGCCAGCCTTACATATTGTCCAAAAAACAGGTTCGGTTCATTTATATTGATCTAAACACAGGCCCATAACATTTTTGAGCTGACAGAAGCATGTTAACTTTTAAACTGTTAAAAAAGAGAGCAATTTTGGGAACATGGCAACTGTAATGTATGTGTGTTGCCACAATCATCTTCAGAATTATGTAATTTGACAGCGTAGGATGGCAACAATGCTGAGAATTCCTGAGGAAATTCCAAACATACTTAAAAAAAAACAGTGGTTTTCAATGAGCTTAAAGAGCATAAAATATTTATCAAAATCTTGTGGGCCTGAAAATCTCTGTGTTACTTCAATTGCACTCCAGGAATGTGTTTCAGTGGACATACCAAGGCAGCTTGGACAGACCCATGCTGATATTTGCCATGCTGCATCGCCTTGTGTGAGATCTTTGCGAGTTCACTGCCAAAGAAACTGACTTAAAAATTCTCATAGGACATGCTGAAGCATGAGCCATCACTGGATGCAAAGGAAACGATGGCTCATTCAGATTTTAAAAAAAAACTAATTGTTCTGTTTGTGTGGCTGTCTTTGTGAATCACAGACTAGCTCATGTGCTACATTCTTTCTGTCTGTTGCTTCCTCTCACATGGTCATCAACGCAAAGACAAATCACCCCAGAAGCCACTGAGGGACACTGACTGTAAATGCCGGCCAGCACACCTATACAAACCAGGACAATTCTGCCAGGGGCCACACATTAAATTCACTGACAAAACCTTGTAATTTTCCACATTCCTTGGTGAAACAGACACTGGTCCTTCAAGTTTAACAGCAAACGCCGCTCTGAGCATGTCTGCAACTAGTAGCCTACACATCTACTCGAGGGATCACTATGAGAAGTCAGCCAGTTCGCATTATTTTCCTCCCCTGTCACACTGGATAATATATGGGTTAGGATTGCACAAGCGAGTGACTCCAGAGGGAAACAGTCAATATGGTGTTATCTTTCTCGTGCTGTGTGGGTGAAAACACATCTTCCTGTGACTATCTCCATTTGTGTAGACACTTTCCTATTCTGTCTTCCCAGTTACACGCCACAACATGGCTTTGGGTAACTGCAATATGTATTTCACATATACATCCAGGGAACGATGACACATCTCTGCTGTCTTTTAGTGACTCCTATCCATCTTTGACGTCAGAAGACTAAGAAGTTGTGCAACCTTTACAACAAACCATGGACATGAGGGGAGAGGCATCGAGATAAAAAAGGATCTATACACCGGCTTAAGCTAACGACTTTCTTTAACAGTTATAGGGGAGTTCAAACAAACTACTTATGTGCTTTATTAGTCTTGCTACAGGGTTTTGTAACCCGCCAGTCCATCTGTCCATCTTAAAAACTACTGGTCTGACTTCTTCAAATCTTCATACAATCTATGATCACACTATGGTCCTCCTATTTGATTCAGCTTAAGATGCTGGATTTTATCACTTTATTACCACTGCAAGAGATGGGTAAGAAATTGTCATTGCCTGACAGTTCTTGTTGTAGTTTACGAGATTTCTCCTCTCTTTGGTGCTGTCATATGCTTACCAATTACCACCCAAAAGAATGAAAAGGTGAAGAACTGAAAAACATACCTTTTATTCAGAGACGTAAGCTACTTTATCACTGAAACAGTACTACACTACCTCTTTAAATATACATTTATATACTGCCCGTATTTCTGTGTAACGGTATAAGGATTGCTCCACTAATGTATTGAAACTAAATTCTGTCTCAATGGCACTGATATGAATATAATCATACAATAACAAAAGACTGATATTTTCTCAGTGGCACTACCCTACGTATATGGAACTAGTCCATTTGCTGAAGCAGAGTAGCCAAGGTGACTTTACAGTCTGGAAACTGTGGCATTATGATTTATGCTGCAAGTGTTCCTGCCGATTTAAATTCAAAATGAGACATGTAAATAGCTTCTACACACACGCCATGACCATATGAAACAACCTCTGATTTTGAAATCAGAACCTTATCGATATACATTAACTGCTGATGTTTGTCCAACTAAAAAAATGAAATAAAATAAAAATACAAGTGACTAGGCTTTCCTGAATTTTAAACTCGATCAAATATCATGCAAAACCTAATCGGAGGAAACGTTAAGCACTGTTCATAAATTATTGACTGGCTTCTTCGGCTCAAAGGAAGCAAACAACACTGTGCCAGCTAGGCTAGAATTGTTATCATTTAAAAACATTAGTGGACGACTATACCAAAACACAGCCAGTGATAGCGAAAACAAGCAGTGGTTTATAGCAACCTACTTACTTCATATCCCGCTGTCGTCTCTCAATCTGCCTTGTAGGCTAGTAGCCTATAGGCTGGTATACGACGTGCCTTCACTCCTTATTCGTTGCAGTATACCTGTAGTGAACAAAAATAATGAAACCAGCCAATTTCACCGCGACTCCAAGTTGTCACTGAGTTCCAGTAGCCAACAGTCAAACTCGTCTGTCATTTGCGTGTGAAGGCATGTTTCAAAGAGGGCTCACCATTGAGTGTCTAGCTTGTTTTTGAAGGCGGTGCTCACGAACGCAACTTCCAATGAGAAGTGCGCCGACTGATCCGGCTTTGACAGCGAGGCAAACGTCCTGTGAATTGTTTTCAGTCCTTTCTTTAAATTCATATACACGTGATTGTAAAAAAAAAACTACGCCATACTGTACTTCCTCCAAACCAGTGTTGTTATTGTAGGCCTACTGGCGTGAGGACAGTGGACAAAGTTAGCTTGTTTTAGAGCGTTTGGGATGTCTGGGAGCTTTAGGTGGCACGTGGATGCGCTGATACGAAAGTGTGCACTGGAGCATAAAAATATCCGCAGCTGCTCTGCATATCAGTGTGCACTGATTTTTAAAAACGGTAATGTAAACATAGCAGTGCGTACTGCAAGTTAACCAACTCTGAACACTACAGTAAATCTTTGTGGGGAAAATTTGCCGCCATAACGAACTAAAATTCAGTGGCAATGACACTATTGTCGATATTTGTCTAGGGTTGTCCTAAATGCCATCACAAATCCTTGTTTAATCCATTGTATTAGCCTATAACAATAGAGAAACAACCGTGTAAACACGAGCATTTTAACGCAGCCTCCATTCAGACAATAAATTTAGGGGTAGGACAGCTTTGCAAACAACTCTGCTTGTAGCCTATACTGACTGATTTAGTTACAGTTGACATGTCCCTGGACAGGGCCAGCAATGAGAAACACTTGTCTCTCCGCATTCTCAGTCCCCATTACAAACGGCAGATGATTGACAACTCATACACAGGCTTTCAACAATGCGAATTCCAGGATGCCTAAACCACCAACAGCAGGCATTTGACATTTGATCGCAAGAGATATGAGTGCTTATTTATGACGCCTGTAGGCCCTGCTTTAAGCCAGACACTGTAGGCCCCCGTGTTATAACTGGTGAATCGAGAAGTAAGCATCGAAATGGTAAATTGTCCGTTTTCTAGGCTACCGCTTCATCATACCTACCTCTGAAGTCCTGGTTGGTGCATATGGTACATATTTCAGGTTTTATGTAAATAGCGCCACTAAGCGGTGCGCAATGGTTGTGGCCAAAGCAAGTGCGTCCACAACTTTACGTCAGGGTATTCAGCCATGGCCATTGCGTTTTCCGTGGTAAACGAACAACATTCACCACCACAAAATAAATACTTTTGATACACTATATAAGCCATACTTAATGGTTGTCCATTGTTGACTCGTTGTGACGGTGGCAGCGTATAAAATGCTTATGTATTGCTGGTCAGAGATGGCCATTTAAAGTTGACATTCCTGTATTTTCTTGTAAGGGCCGTAATGCAGGGTTAACCATAAAACTACATAAAATGGGTAGCCTAGCCTGCCTGTAACACAATTTTTTTCACTGTGCCAGTCATGATGACCAGACTGGCTATCATTGAAAAACACACAAAGATATCCGCAGGCAGTCGACGCAATATTTACGATGACTGCAATGATGAGACATTATTAGGTAGGATAGTAGGGCTACGGGTCATTTGCCACGCGATGGCGATCTCAGACAGTGAAGCAATGTCCCGCTACAGAAGACAGGCTGTAGGCTATACTGTGTAATGTAAGGACTCAAACAGCCAAATTATGAGTGAATCAGATTCATGTTTTCTTTCCTCTGTAACCTTGTTGCGAGTAAAATATTCTTCAAATGCGACATCACAATACAAAAGCGATTTTTTAAATAAAGCCGTTTGTAATTGGACGGACGGAACTTGTATCTGAATGTCTAATATTGACTACGTTACATCAACATGTTCCGACTTGACATCACATCAGTGCACTGTAGTCCGTAACCACAGCGTGCGAGAGTCTTGCCTTGTGCGGTGTGCCACTGCTACCCATGCACATTACAGCATGGCCAGTGGAGTTGAACTCTCAAGCACAAGCTAGAGACGAATTAAAATCAACGCGTAACATATTCAACAGTACACACTATTCAACTCACACTGATAAACTACAAAAGTTTTAACACAGGAATTCTAAATTTCCGGTATCTGCGTCATACCTAGGCTACATCCTTTTTTCATTCATACAATCTAGTTTGGACCTGGTCGTCTAAATTAGTGCCTGTGATTGAGACGTTGCAGATAAAACAGTTCATAATTTTGCTGTTTCATCCGAGTCTTCCCTGTCCTGTTGGCGTCTTGCCAGGAATGGCACAGCTGGCTTCCTTTGCGATGCCACATGACAGTGTTGCTCTCCTCAGATCCATTTCCCGGTGCATAGGGAGACTGGACTTGGAGGACAAGCTCATACCGAACACGGACTCCAACACTGCGACGAGATGATGCTCTTTTTCGTTCTAAGCTTGTGTCTGGCCGTCGGAAATGGCATTCTACCAGACATGCCAACAACCGTGGATTCAAACGTTAACATCACACTCGAGGCAAATGCATCCCAAGGTCACGCTACACTAAATGACATGTTTCGGGAGGTGGAGGAACTGATGGAAGATACGCAGCACAAACTGGAAAACGCGGTGCACCAGGTTGGTCGGCAATTTGCCTTATATTACACTTAAAAAGATGGGCAGTAAAAAGATTTTCTTTTATTCTTTATAAAAACACGTTTTTTTACTGGCTACATTTCTGTCATTTTTGCTTTAACACTTTATAGACATTTGTGTAAGTTATCAGTCATCTAAGGATCTGTTAAAATACATGCTATTTGCTTAATTTAATCAAGTACCATAATATTTGTTATAAAATCTACTGCATTTTCTGTACTCTGTGATTATGGTAGTGGCTGGGTTAGGTAGGCCTACCGATTATTGTCAAGGATGTTGCATTGCCCTGATAAGAATAATCTGTGATTCAGATAACCAATGAGAGTGCCAAGGCTATCACAAATGCACAGGATTACCATAATGAAAACATCTCTGAGACTGTGGCCGGAAATCAGTCCATTCACCTTATCAAGGAGGCTGAGAAGGTAGGCTGTCATCTAACAGTCACTTTTTTAGTGTAACTTCTTGAACTGTGGACTAAAATCCTATTCAATCCATTGTTATTCCTCAAGGGTCTGTATTGCAAACCATAGGCTGCATTACATTTTAAGGATAGGCTATACAGTCCTACTTAAGTTTTAAAAAATAAAGATGTAAAGTAGACATGGTATTGTGATGTCTTTCACCACTACTCTGGTGGACATGCCCATTTTCGGATGTAAAAATTACATGTAAGTATAGATGTACAGGCAGTTTTCTTAAGTTTCAGATATATTTTTGAGGTGCTTTTCTGATGTGTTTCTGATTGGATTTGTCCTCACCCAGGTGACTGAGAATGCAACCGTAGAGGCCCGCTTCCCCATGGTGGTCCAGACCAGCAAAGAAAATGATGTAAATCACGTGAGTGTTTCTATTCGTGTCCCTCTACTTGGAAACAAAGACAATATTGTTAAAAGGCCTACATTACTCAAGAAAAGAGTAATGAAACAAGTTTGTTATTGCACTGTCCTGCTCTTGATGATACAGTATACTGAGGTCAGCCTGAGGTGGATTATCTTAGTGTTTCAGTCTTTTAGATGGCCTCCTTCTCAGCTGTCAAACTGACACACAGGATGCTCTCAGACAGCTAATTCTCTCTCTCTGACCACCACAGTTAAGTCCTCTGAGGATCTAATGTCTCCACGCTGTCCTTCAGGGCAAATGGCTGTGTCATCACAGCACACTGATGGAAATTCTAGGTGACCCTGGCAGACACTTTCAGTATATATTCACACTATATTCACAATATAGTGAAGTTCTGTGAAAATAAACTGGTAAACAATGTTCTTCAATGTCTTAGTATAGTGTTCAGTGTTTTGGGTAACTTTGCCTGTAATTCTGCCGTGTCATTGATGTTAAATAGTGATAGCTCTGAAATTCTTCTTGGCCCAAATATATGAACAGGGGTTTCCGCCATCACCCTAATTCAGAAATATGTATGAAGTAAAATTGCAGAAAGGGGAAAACTGCATATTTTCTTAACTACTTTTTAGTATGAACAGCCCTTCTTGTTCCATATCTGATGTCTGGCTAGTGTTCAGGGTCACTAAGGTTTAAATAAATAATGTTGAGACCATATAGGTTAGCACACAAGGGCTTGGTTTGGAGTCACAGAAAGTTTGAGGGTCAAATGTAGCTCCTCTGTAGATCATCCATGACACCACTAAGCCCCTGCCGTGTCATATATTTCATTTATAATTTCAGCACTGCGTTGAATTATTGCAGCTGATAAAGCTGTGAACAAGTGATGCATTGTGCATAACGGGCCTAGCTGACATTTCCATCCCAACTTAGCAGATGTTTCCCATTAGACAACCACAGCCAGGGTCAGTATGTGATCATAGCTCTAAATTTGAAAGCCAAGTATCACCAGTCCTCAGTATCAGCCAAGGAGGAGATAGCACAGGCAGCTAATGGTAGCACATAATGGCTTAGGAATGCTGAGTGAGTCCACAGACAGCATGAGAGGGATTCCAGCCTGAGATGCAGCAGCTGGAGACAGTCTTATTACACATGGATAAATAGTTAGGCTACAGCACTGCGGGCCTGGAGGTTATATCAACCATGCAAGACTCTTTTATTAATAGAAATATCATGTTGCCTTGGGAGTCACAATATAGGTGTTGTTCATCAATCTTGCAGGATGAATGGTAGGGGGATCTACACTTGAAAGAATGCTGGATGCTGATGCAAACAACTGTCCTCCATCGCTGAGATGCTCTGTGTGTCCCTCCCCTCCCCCTCCCCCTCCCACTCCTACTCCCCCTCCCTCTCTGTCCCAACAGGAGTGCATCATCGACGAGGACTGTGAGAAGGGCACCTACTGCCTCTATGAGGCTCACCGCTCCCAGTGTCTGCCCTGCAAAGAGCTGGACAGGGTAAGGCATTCATGAGATGGCCACCATGATGACCAGAAAAAAGTCCGCTACAACCAGAGTTAATGCTCCCAATTTTTATGACTTACAGTCTGAGGAAGGGTGAACAAGCCCGGAACGTCACAGTAGATAATATAAATTGGGAACATTAATTCATGTTGTAGCTGACTTTTTCTTTCTCTTAGTACACATGTCGATTGCCCTTTAGTCCTGCTTTGAGTAAACTCACAGTAATGAGTGATGCACTGCAGTTTTCATGTGGGTTTTAAAAGTGCAGACAAGTGGCCGTTTAAAGCTTCACCTAACAGAATATCCAACCTTATGGGGCAAAGCTGCATTACTTTACCTGTCTGCTGAACAGGGTAGGAACTCTCATAATAAACAAACTAACCAAAGGTTAAATGTTGTGTCACACACTGAGTTGTACATGATGTTTATGGGACTGAAAAGCTGCTGTGAGAAAAAATATTGGGCACAGGGCTTATTTGGGAAGACATATTTACCATCTCTTTGGAGGCCGTTGCTAAAAAGAGACACAGATAGCCCAAAGGGCCTTCACTACCCAGCCTTGTAACAGTATGATGCAACTTTGTCTGCATTAGGACTGCATTGCAGTGTAGCCACAAGTGTACGTGTAATCAGATATAAGGGCTGCTTTCCTCCACTGACCTTCGCATCAGAGTGCAGAGCTGGCTAAATATGAGCACCTCTTTTGTTTCTGTTGACTCACGTGCCGGGGATACAGACGAGAGACCCGAGAGGGGCAGGGAGAACACAGAGGTTCAGCAGATGCTATCCCTGCAGCAGCATGGGCTAGTGGGGTGGGTGGGGGCGGTGGTGGGGGGGCTGGATGCTGCCCATCCACCCCATTAGCACTCTGCTAATGCTGGCAGTTGCACATGTGTAAAACAGAGTGTGTGCCAGAAGTATTAGGAATGCATGCTGAGGTTTACCAAAAGTGCACATACTTTAGGTTTCTTGCATTTTGATATTTTTTGTATATCTGGGGTGGGACTCATAGGTTTCATGCCTTTAATGTAATACTTTTTCATTGGATTAACATAATAGTGTGTGTTGGTCTATGGAATGGTCATTAAAAAATTTTATTGGCAATTTGTTTGTATGTGGTGTGAAGTCATGTAGCAAGGATGAGGAGTGTTGCTCGGGACACCTGTGTATCTGGGGCCAGTGTTCCCAGAATGCTACGAAAGGAGATCGGGGGAGCATCTGCCAACACCAGAGCGACTGCAACTCTGACCTGTGCTGTGCTTTTCACAAAGGTAATTGTCTCCCTCCTGTGCTTGTTCTGCCAAAACCTGAAATGTGCTTCTTCATGCCTAGACAGCGAGCTCCATCCTGGGGAAATAGCCAGTCTGCTTGTCTCAGACTGGAGTTTCAGCTGAAACGGCTGCAGTCAGTCAACAAAAGGCCACTGATCTACCATATGTTTAACATTCAACATTTGTTTTTAATGCATCACATGCTGCTTTTATTGCACTTTGGTGTGAACATAAAATGCCAGTTTAATTGTCTTTGAGGAAAAAAAAACAGAAAGAATATGCTGTCTTACGTGAGCTCTTAAGTTTAAATCAAAGACAAGCATGGAGGTCCCATATAAAGCCTTCAAGAACACTTAAATATGAAGCCAAATTTGCCTGTTTTTTCTCCTACTTCCTCTCAACAGCCCTGCTTTTCCCTGTGTGCAACTCCAAGCCAATGGAGCGCGAGCGCTGTTTTGACTCCACCAATCATCTTATGGACCTTTTATCCTGGGACATCGAGGGGGAGGGTCCAAGGGAGCATTGTCCTTGTGCTGGAGGCCTCCAGTGCGAACATATGGGGTATGAGGATCCTGAGTTTGGGCCTATTTTGAAATGACATGCTGGCTAAGTGGATGGCTTAAAGCAATGGACTTGAAATAGTGACTTTTTTGGACAATCACGTCTGAATGTCACCATAACACATGGGTAGGTACGGTGACGTTGGATGAGATTATCTGTCACTAATGTCACTATTTCAAGTCCAGAATGCATTGCTTTAAGTCAGGCACTTATTTTAAACAAGTCCTTTGTTGAACACCGAGCGTCATGAGTAAATTTCATGATGAGTCATGATTATTTTAAACTGTTTAGGCTCACTTATTTCATGCCAGCATCAACAGGCTGTACTGCAGTGCTCTCATGTGTCTAAATATGTGTAGTGACCCAAAAAGGCTGTCCTGGATTTACTGACCTTGCACAAGCAATGGTATTTGAGGCATATGGCCTGCTCTCACTTGTGAACGTAATAAAAAACAAGGGTTTTCTTACCAGAACTTATTGCTAAATGAAGTAAAAGCATGTGTGTTGCCACTGCAGCGTGTTCACTGTGTGAGAACAGTTAGTCACATGACCCCCGTTGTTTCTAATATGTCCTGAGACTTTGATGGGCTTGAGTGGTTGTGACAGAACATGTGAACTTGTGTGTCTTCTCTTCCAGACGGGGATCCTTGTGTCTGCAGTCACCGAACTCCAGTGAGGAGGAGCTGACAGATACCCTGTACTCCCAGATTGACTACATCATCTGAAATTGGAGAAGCGAGTAGACTCACATGTAGACAATCCAGTGATGGGGCTCTTGGTAGGGTAGGTTAGCATCCAAAAGCAAGGGCAATCACATCTCCATATCAACTCTCGCCATATCACCTTCCTCAGCAGAGCAAACAGAGCCTAACGAAAGACTACATAACCCAGCTCTAACCCCAGGCGCAACACATACGACCACACCTTATAACAAGCCAAGCCCTTATTTGAAATACTACTGCAGTGTGCTAACCGTTTAACCAACGCTGTAGATAACTTGCACAGCACATGTTCCTTCCTATTAACACGGAGTTTATTTCAGTACCCTCAGCCAGGAGCCTTAATAAAATGCCTGAGTTACACACGGTCATCATATTTATCAGAATACCATGTAGTCCTAGTAAGATATATTTATTTATTGTAAATTGAAGGTAACCTGCTTTTAATGAAAGTGGTAAATGTCATTAGCAGTCCAAAAGCAATCAATGATCAGTTCCAGTTGGTTTCCCAAAGACCAAAGTCTCACTGTACCTCGGTCACAGTTAAGCTTACTAAGACAATAAAGAATTATTGTGTTCCATTGGTTTCCTCTTGATTTTGTTGCATGAAAAAATGAAAATCATAAACAATGAAAACTTTCTCCAGTGTAAAAGGATTTTACAGGCACAGCATGTAGTTTGTTAACACACTGACCAGTCTTGATAAGCCTGCTATTTTAAAGGCATGATCAGAAGTATCATTTTTCATATCATGCATTGTATAGAACAGTTTCTTTGTTTCAAACATTTGTTGTAATCATTTTACAACACTGGCCAAGACAAAGAAACCAGACACATGCATTTTCTTCATCATACCTTCGTAGTTGCATTACTAACTAAGGGACTTCGTTTTAACCTCAAAAACCCATCCCACTGCGAGGGACTTTAAGTAGTGTTGCAGAAGCACAGAGACAATCAAAAGTAGCATTTGAAATGAAAACAGGAGAGGAAAATGCTGATTCCACTACAAGTCCTCTAATGTTCAGAATGGTCAAAGGTCAAAACTTTAAGGTGACAAAATAAATAAAAACAAAAACAGGAAATTTATTGTCTCTTTATTTCTGTATTGGCATGTCTACTGTGAACAGCTCGTGGCGGCACAAAGAGCCTGGTGTAATTGCCATGGTTCTGTGGAGATGCGGTACCAGGCTTGGGGAATTTGTGTGTGTGTGTGTGTGTGTGTGTGTGTGTGTGTTTTCGCGTCCAACTCAGTCTGCTTTTTCAGTCTACATAAAGCGGCAGCAGCAGTCAGCCTAGTTTCACTCCTCAGCTCTGGTTACCTGCACAAACTACATGATCCCCATCCCCCCCATCGCAATCCCCAAAGCTCAGACCTCCCTGCCAGGCTCCATTCACATCGTGCACAAATAAAAAGAAAAAAAAAAAAACAAAATAAATCAAAAACACAGGCGACATTTTCTACAAGAACCAAAGGTTAAATACAGACCAAAAACAAAAATTAAAACGTGTGCCAGAGGTCACTCGCAAGACCAAACATCATAATTAAGTCCGCGGTGAGAATAATTTACATTAAAAAAAAAAGGAAGTCAAAACTGAAAGAAAAAAGGTGATAAATGATGCGTCTACCTGGCTTGTGTGTCTATGTCCCTGGAGGCTAGGCAGACTACCATGTACCAGTATTGAGAAGCCCCCCTCGATGAGGACATGCCGTGCTTAGACAGAAGAAGTCCATTTTTAGCAACATTGTGAGGCCCAGATGCCTGAGGATGTAGCACAGGGCGATGGAGAGACGAGTCAACCCCCAACACCCACGTAATGCAGAAAGCTCCAAGAAGGAGAAAAAGAAAAGAAAAAAAGAAAGAAAAAGAAAAGAAAAAAAAAAACCACAGACAATCAAATGTACAGATAAATGGCAAACCTCAACAGCTGTAAAGGGGTCAGGGGCAGGAAAGCACTTCACTTACTATCACTCTTTATAAGTTGAATGAAAAAGAAAAACAAAATTTCATTCAGTCAACGATTTTGCACATGAGCATCAAACTATGATTGAAGTCTGCAGAAGACAATGGGAAGTCTGGAGAAGGACTAGACTGTGGCTTCGCAGGGGCATAGGTGGATGACGAGTTCCCGTGGTCACTCTTGACACGCTCCCATGAGGGGAAACCAAAGTGCACACAGATGAACAGGGAGGGTCCCCACCATGACGCTTCCAATGAAAGACACAGCGTATGTTTTCCTTTTTTTAAAAAATGACGTAAGGGTGCGAGGGCCAGAACGAATGAAAAGCAGTGGACAGACAAAAACTTTGATGAGAATACAGAGCAGAAAGGAGAGCGAGATCGACAGAGATTGCAAGGGGGAGGGACAAAAAAAAAAAAGATCTTAGAATGGGCCCTCTACACCACCCGTCCTTTCACCACGCTCTGGATCCGATAGGGCTGATTTGTCAGGATGGTCTTCAATTTATTATTTTTTTTGTAGGTTTTTCTTTTCTTTTTTGATTTACAAGTGAATAGCTTTTGCACATCCCTTTCAACTTTACAGTACAATAAACTATAGTGCACAATAGTTATCAGAGCCACGCTATACCCCGCCCCTCCCCCCCCTTTATGTTTTTTGCAGTTCGGGGTTCTGAGACAGTCAGACCAACAGCACTAGTTACGTTGATTCAACGCGGGTCCCCACGGGGACACGGGCTGGGTGGCGCTACACAGCGGCAGGCAGGCCAGCGGGGGGAGGAAAAAAAATAAAATGTTTTTTTTTTTTCTTTTTCTTTTATCTTTTAAAAAAAAAGAGACGAGAGAGAGAAAGAGCGAGAGAGACAACGGCGATTATGAGGAGAATAAGGGCTGGCTCCTCCTCTGCCCCTCCTCCTCTTGCTGCTCTTCCTCCGCCTCAGTCCTGTCCCGGGTCTTTGGCGGGCCCGCCGTCCAGGTAGATCTTCAGAGCCTTCTCCTTGCGGGGCGAGTAGCTGACCCGGTGGCCTGTCTTCAGCAGCCGGCTGCTCTCCTTCTTCATCAGCTCACTGCGCTCTTCCTCCGACAGGTCCATCAGCTCCTCCGCGCTGTCCCTGTGGGGTGGGAGGGAGGAAAGGACGGAAGAAAATGGAGGGGAGGGTGGACAGAGAGAAGAAAAGATGAGGCACAAGTGTGGCACACTGGTTTCTTCAAACATAATGAAGCACTATTTTAACCTTAAAAAAACCTGAAAGACAACATTCAACTCCAACTGTAGAATCAAAAGCTTTAGGCTACAGAAACAACCAGCGAATCTATTTAAATCTGACTGGTGTGTCAGCATAATTAGCAGCCTAAGGGGATTACCTGTAGAAGACCACAGCTCCATCATCACAGATGTAGAGAGGCCAGACATTAAGGGTGGACACTTTGGGGTTCCAATCTAAATCTTGATGAATCTCCAACACAGAGATGTCACAAGGAAACGTCCCTCGACCCTATAAGGAAACAATACAAGTTGTCATACATATTTCTGTCATGCTCCACGATGAAATATCGGCCAAGCTGGGCCCACAACTTGAACTTGAAATAACATTGTCTCCATACCTTGGCAAACTCCAGGTTTTCAAGGGAAATACCACTCAGTTCACTAAGCTGTAAAACAACAATGATGGGAAAAAAAAAAAAACAATGATGGATCAATACGACCATGAGTAAGCAAGTGCAGCCGTAAACTGCTCACAAGTTCCCTCTAGTGGTCACTTCTAGATCAGTCTTTTTATAAACTCAACACAGCAAAGCATTGCAAAGTGACAACATGTAGCTCTAGAATCAGCAACATTAGAATCATGTTGCACTTGTTTGGTCTGTACCCTTATCCAAAAACATGCATATACATAGTTTAGGGCCATGTTGGGGTGTTGCAGAGTACTGTCCAGTGCTCATAAAAATGAGGACATAAAAAAAGCTAATTTTTACAGACTTGATTTGCCACAAGCACACACACACACACAACTCTAGGCCTCTACATGTGTTACCTTTTCTTTAAGCTCCTCCACACTGCTGCTCTCCAGCACCACCTCCTGGAAGGGCTCCAGCTTCATCTGGGAGGGCCTCCAGCGCCGTGTCAGAACTGCCAGCTGGGACATGGACTTCATCCGCTCTGGTTCTGGAGGGGGATTAATAAAGCCTCAGCACTCCATTCATCTTAGCACTGGTGTTAATGCGCCCAAGAAAAACACTGACTGAGCCCAGTTCAAGTAGCTACTTCATGTGTAGATGTCTTCTAATCTACATAAGTGGAGGTGCAAAATAGTGGTTTCAGAAATGAAAGGTCCTGCGACTAACTGATTCTTCCTATGTACTTGGAAAAGACGATTTTACCAATTAGGTCCTCTATCTTTCTGAAGAGTTGTGCAGTTTGTGTGTTCATTGAATTTAATATTACCCTACCAACAGTCGCATTTTAATGGCCAAAGCAGATGATAAAGATTTTAAATAGGAATTAAACAAATACAATGACAAAATGGCAAGAATATAGATCAAGTGTTGTCGAAAAGAAAAGAACAGGCTGATGCCAGGCAACTGACTTTCTGCTTTTCAGTAAACCTGTTAGGCAGCCATATTGTAACCCTGTGAAACAATAAAATGTGACCTTTACCCCCCAGAACTTCCAAGAAAACCTCCCAGTTGCTGGAGATGTTGATGTCTTCCTCGTAGACGTGGTAGTCCAGAAACACCGTCCCAGGGTTTTTCCAGGTCTTCTTCCTCAGCCGAAATCTGACCACAGAGGGAAGACACCTCATTAGCATTCAGCAGGCTCCCGAGCTGTAGTGCTCTAGTCATGAATCAGTCATCTCCAAAGGTTAAAGCGCTGACTCACTCTGGCTGATAAAAATTCATGAGCAAAAACCAACGCAAGCGTTTTAAATTGGGCTGCATGCCGCATAAAATGGCTTGATAGTTTGCCTCCTGATTCCTCCCTTAACAGCCCTCTTCTCCTCTTGCTTTTTTTGTATTAACACTTTAACACCATCATGACACAGTTAATCATAATCCATATTAATATACAGAGGTGGAGATCCCAGGTTCAGAAAGTAAAAGTCCTGCCAAGTATTCCTTCTGCCTGTGCATTTCACACAGGTGAGTTCACCAATTAACTGCTCTACCTGTCTAATGATGTGTGCCAATTAGGATCAGCTGGTTCAGAAAATGGTTGGATCAAATATGAGTCCATGTGAAAAATGGGCATAGTCACAAAATGCAAAAACCAAAGAAATTGTAATTTATAAGTTTGATTTCTGATTTAATTTTATAAGTAAATACTACTTGAAAATACTTCTAGGTAGAGACTATGCTTGTTCATTCATAGGATTACTTTTCAAAAAAGCTGGGGTTTCAATGCAATTGGCAATAGGGGAAGTAACTTGAAAAATGTGATTTTGTGATTATGGCCATTTTTCCTGTGGACTCCTCATACGTGCCAGAGCGTTTTCTCACTGAAGCTGCGATCTCCACCTGTCATCACATGGAGAGTGATTTCCAAAACGCATGATCAACCATCCTTTAATGATTTGTTTGCTTATTTAGTTTATTGCCATTTTTACCTATTTCATGGCCAAAGCAAGTAAAATGACTAATTACTCATTTTATTCAAATAAATAAATAAACTTCTGTTTTTTTTTTTTTAAACATGAATACATTAAATTCGAAAGCCTTCCTTCACTGTTGACGAGCAAACTCAGACTCACCTGTCGATGCTCAGGTCCAGCTTGCACTGGTCCTTCAGGAGGGGCTGCAGCTCCTCTTTGGACTGCCTCACAGTCATGCCCTTGGCAAACACCGTGTCCACCAGGAACTTGCAGGGCTATAATTTGTAATTTATAATTATAATTACAATTATAATTTGTGGTCAAACTATTCCTGAACATTATGCCAATTTTGCCACCTTTAAAAAGGTGTTTATTTAATAAGCAAATACTTTTATGTCCTCATTTTTAAATCAACTTTGATGGAGAACGATAAGTACACTTGTCGGCCCAGCCTTATATATAAGAGAAGCCTTAATGAACTAACTTGACTTTACCAGCAATATGCTAAAAGACTGCTCCACCAAAGCCATTAGCAAACTTTCAGCCATTGCCACAGGGCTACTGGTTCATATGATGTTTGCAGGTCTGAGGTAGGTGGCTTCCAAGTTTTAGGCCAACACTACATCATGTTTTATAATGTTAAATGTGTACCATTGGCAAACACACATGGCCGTATTTAAAAAGACTGATGTTGTTTGGGGTTTACCTCAGGATCGTTGACGAGCAGTTGATAAACCTTCACCCGGTACTCTCCTTTCTTCAAGGCTCGTCCTAACCGGATGGTGATCTTCAAGAATGTAAAAATACCACTCATTATTGCACAGACATGCTTCATGATGAATCACTGGCCAATTATGACTAAACACTGACGTAAGCGCAGGGTTAAGGGCTGACCTTGTTGTCGTCTGAGAAAGACGAGAGGGTCTCGTTGAGGCGGACGCTCTCAAACTCCTGGTTGTTGGCGTAGACGCGGAACACCTTGAACTGCGTGGACGTGACGCCCACAAAGGGCTCCAGGTTCTGTTTGAACGCCGCAAGTGTGATTCTCTTGTCCACGTGGACCAGTAGACCTGCGAGACCAGCATGAGCAGCAGAACTGGTGACTTCACCTAATGACTTGACTTCATTTACATTACATTTCACTTTGGAGAACCACTATTTTTGCATTTCTGCCCTCATATGGTAGAAATGTTCAGAAACAATCTTCCAAGCCATATCAATGGCTCTACTTTGTAACATGTAAATAATGCCAACAAATATACCCCAGATGTTAATCATTGCTACTTGTTGGCCGCTAGGTCTGTCAATTTCCTTGTCATCTGGGTATCTCTAAAACATCACAATCTCTGCATTTTGAACAAGACATTAAAACATTATTCCAGAGCACTTGAAACATGTAGCCAACACAAAGCGACTCCTGAAACCGATGATGGGCATTACTGAATATTTTTGTGACTTCTCATTAATGCCAGTATGCCAATTTTGAATTCTGGATATCTGTGCCTCATTCTGCCAATTAAGGTGACATACAAGAGTATATAATCACGTCTTGCCTTCCATACTGGATAGGCAAAAACAACTGCTGCAAGACACTGCTGTCCTGCCATAAAGGGTGAGGAATTATTTATGACTTCATGTTTTATGGTCTTCATGGTTGTTGATATTCAAATGTCTGGTGAGCTTTGCTTGTATTCATGTCAAAACAAATGTAATCTCTGCTGGCTGCAAAACAAATGTTCCCCTTTGGAAACATTAAAGACCCCTTGAACCGTAACTCTTAAAGCGAGAGGGGACTCACATTTCTGCCCGTCTCCCACGCCTTCCTCTTGCGTGTAGGGCTCAGCTCTGAAGTACAGGTACTGCGCCTCGGTCTTGCTCTTGCCGTTCTCGTCATACTCGCTGTCGGTGCCGGAGTCCTCCTCAGCCGTGTCCCATGTCTCCTTCTTGCCCTCGTGGGCCTTGGAGCGCCGGCTGCTGGTGATGCTGTGCGAGTCCAGGCCGTTGGCGAGCGGCAGGGGCCCGCTGCTGTCGGCGTTGCACAGCGTGTCGCTGCTGTGGCTGGAGCTCAGGATGTCGCTGTCCACCGAGCTTGTGCTGCGGTCGTTGTTCATGTCTGAGTCTGAGCGCTCCTCCAGGGGGAACTGGTTCTCGGGGTCCGAGGAGCCGGCTGCAGCAGCGGTTGAGGCACCGGAGCTGCTGGCGCGTGGCCTGCCCTCCAGCTGCTGCTGCTGGGACTGGGGCTGCTGCTGGGTGGACGGAGGGGGGGCGGCGGCAGCAGACTGCGAGGTGGACGCTGCTGAATCCGTCTCCAGGGCTGGGGAGTCGATGTGCTCAAAGTCACTGTGGTCAGAGCTCTTCTGGCTGCCACTGGTGCTGGTGCTGGTGCCCAGGCCCTGCTGCTGCTGCTGTAAGGAGAGGTTCTTGAGCTTCTCCGTGCTCTCCTCCAAGATGGCCTCCACCGACTTCCTGCTGCCTTTGGCTCCCCCTTCCAGAGAGTCCTCAGAATCCCCACCACCCCCAGTGGTGCCAGCCTTGGGGCAACTAGTTCTATTGGCCAGGGAGCCTGGCGACTGCTCGGGCAGCGAGACAAAAAGTCTGATTGTGTTTCCGTGGCGGTCCAGCAGTTTCCACAAAAAGGAGTCAGTGAATGTGACCTGGTGATCGACTGAGTCAGAACTTTCGACAAACACCTGGGGAGGGCAACAACAGTAACAGTCAAAAGAAATACAGGGAATCCCAATACACCTATAAAGCAACATCCAAGCAATACCTACCTTATGTCTGTCTTCTATTCTATGTTTTTCTAATTTTGTAGGTAAAATTTTCCTGCAACACTTTCCTCCCACAACTCTGTCCATGGACTGAATTAATTAGCCTGTTTGTCTATCTATGCATCATGACACTTAATTCAAATTAACCACAGATTTGAGTCATTGGGGGAAAATACCCTGGCTTCAAATAACTCCAAATTTACAATTCAAAAGGCATGTCTAGGCATCCTTCATGAACAGCAATCCCAAGATTAGCTGGAGATCTAATTGCTTCACTGCCACTTAACAGCAAAAAGAAATTTAATTCTGTTTCTCCGAGTTGCAACACACCAAATTAGACCAAAGCATCACAGACAGAGAAGTTTTACAATCACTGACTAGCCTGCACCAGACCTCTTATGGACAAACTCATAAAATAGGACATATCAGAGGCTATCCTCAACAACAGTGCTTATCAGAGACAGACGAGGAAACCTTGTTGCTCCTGAAGAAACCTTCCGCTTTCAGTGTCTTGTTGGGCACATAGAGAAGCCGAAGGTCATTATAGCAGCGCTCCAGGACGACACGCATGGTCTCTGCAGAAAGCCCTGTGGCCTGTTTTACACACACACACACACACACACACACACACAAACACACAAAATATGATCATATGCATATGACAAAGAGCATATATCTTAAGACTATCTACACTTTAAGATAAGGTGAGGAAAAACAAACAGCTTGATTGCATTGTGTTCCAGAGGAGGGGTAGGTGGTACCTGTGCAATGAGTTGCTTGAACTCTGTGACTGTCTGGTTTAGGTACGCCCTGACGCTCACAGGAGGGGCAATGGTCTCAGTCTTCAGATCCACTACGTGGACTTTCACCATGACCTCTATAAGGACACACATGCACACACACAGATGCTTACAAACAGGACAGCCTGTTTAGGACCTGGGTTGTGTTAGGCCATCGCATGGCCATAACCTTGGGTCTGGCTGTACTTTAACTCCAAAGCTGCACAAAAAGTTCAAAGCATCTGGAAAGAGGAGCCATGGGTACAGGTGCAAATATAAACAAGACTAGAGAAGGGAACTTTAAATCCACATGCAACCCCTGTTTTAATGACCAAACTATACTGATCAGGTGAGTATGCAGGCTACATTTTAATTAGCTCATAAGGTTGTATTTACACCTCAGCCAACCCATGATGCATAGCCAGAAGCTCATAACTGCCCTTCAATCGAAAGTCTTTAAGTCAAAACTGTATTATTTACCAAGGGCCGGGCCAAAGACATATCGACACCCACTATTTGCTCAGGTGAAGGGAGAGAGCCAGAGCAGAGCCCACTGGAATGTTCTCCTTCAGGGTTACCTGAGCCTCAGGGAGTGTCTCTCACATACGCAGAATTAAAATTACACTGAAGTTATGGTTCCCATAATATCACAACTTTAATTCTGTATAGGTCCTAGTGTAAGTAACCTGACAAATGTGGTTTTATGACTGTTTTTTTTCCTAGACTCCTCCTTCATTCACAGGATTACTTTTAACAAACCTGGGGTTTCAATGCAACTACCAATAGGGGGAGTAACTTGAAAAAATGTGATTTTGTGACTCCTCGATTTTTTCCCCCATGGACTCCTCGTGTAGCCTACCTCCGGGTTTGTAGGGCTGGAAGACCTGGTCTGGCCGCCGCGTCTCCAGCAGCAAGTCGAACATGTAGGAGGACTTGACCCCACCAAGGAGCAGCCCCATGGGCATGTCCTCCTCGCCCTCGTACGAGCGCTCCAGGTACTCGTGGAACTCGTCGTACTTCACCAGCCGACAGCAGTCCAGCGGCACCACCCCTTCCAGGTCCATGAGCTGGCGTACGGGAGAGCACAGGCAAATACAAGATTGGTCTGGGCCTCATTGATCCCTCGATAAGCTGATAGATCGCACTACAGCCAGTGCTATTGATTAAGCTGAGACTGATGTAGGAAGAGGCTGGCTTTACAACCAACACCCCAACACAGCAGGGGTAATTACAGGATTCAGGTATCACTCACTCACTCTGACGCCACACAAACAAACGGCCTACTGTAGATGCCAGAAACGTTGAACCCACGACTGTGTGTGTGTGTGGTGTCTACCTTGAATGCAATCTCTGTGGCTTCTCGGAGCGTTTTGTCTTTGTGCACTTCGAGCTTGTTCTCCATCATCATCATGTTCTTCACCGGATGCATGCAGAACAGCTTGATCTGAGGTGGAGGAGGAGAAAGACGAGAAAGACGAAAACAAGGACGAGGAGGAGGAGAAGAAGGATAAGGAAGGGAAAGAACAAAAGAGAACCATCAGTCAGTGCGGACAAGTGGGAAATTGAGATGACATCTGCTGGTGGAGAAAACATATCGGTCCTCTGACGTTAAAGTGGCACTGAAGGGCCCTTTAGTGACAGTGAGTGACAGTGTGCATGCATGTCTGTAGGTGACTGTGTGTGTGTGTGTGTGTGTGTGTGTGTGTGTGTGTGGTCACCTTGCACGTGTTGCGCTCAATCTCCCTCTGCCTCTTCTCTTGCTCTTCTGACTCCTTCTCTTTCTGGACGAGACGCTTTATGTGCTCGGGGAAGTCTTCCACATCCAGGTACTCTGTTCAAAAAAAGTCGTACGCCATGAATGAAGATACCCGATGGCCACCAAACCAACCTTAATAAAACAGGCAAAATGTGTGATTTTATAAATCTCCCTTACTTGCATTCCTTGTGGGATCTTTCAACCTGTATATGAGCATATATGCATTCGTAGAGCTACAGAGGAGAAATAGGGGGGTTGGGGGGGGGGGGTGAGTGAGAGAGAGAGAGGGATAAAGGAACACGTTAGCTTACTGTTATTTTAGTCTAAATGTTATCAGCTGGCACGGTGTGTATTTTAACAATCAGCGTTGGTCTGCCAGGGCCTGAGGAGGGTCTGGCTGCATGAGATGACAGCGGGCCATCAACAGGCCTTTGTTAGCGCCGCAATAATGGGACCCCTGTTCCCCCCATAACAGAGACGTCAGTGGGCAGCGCCCCAAACAGCGTTCCCTTTGATGGAGACTTTTGATTGTAATGCTGTGATGCAATTTCCCTTTTTTATTATTTATATATTCCCTCTGTTTAATACATGAGAAATCTCTGAATTCTGTGACACCGAGGCTTTCTTTTTTCCTCAGAATGCCAACAGTCTTTTATGACAATAGTAAAATGCAAAGTAAAAAAAAAAAACTACGCCCTTGACTGTAGTATGACAAGTCATCTTCATACTCGGTCATCATATCATCAGCCACCAATAGAGTACTCATCTGCCACAGTTCACAGAGGTTGCACTGACCTGGCAAAGGCACTGGAATAATAGCCTCTGCTCCCTGAGGACCCTCCATATGTCTTCCTGATGTCATCCTGTGTGATCTGCGCACACACACACACACACACGTCAAAACATAACCACTCAAGTCACCTTCTAGACATCTGAACTGGGCACCTAGCAGTTGCGTGGTGGATTACTGTGCTCAATGCAAAAAATAAAACAAAAAAGATAACAGAGCAAAGTGGTGTTTAAGCAAGGCTCACTGATTGGACACTGGTGAAACAAATCTTCTAGAGTCTTCAAGCAGGCCACTTTCAGAACTGACCTTGCTGACATGCTGGTCGTTGAAGCTGTACCACTGGCCGTCACTGAAGGACTTGATGCAGGCGTAATAGTGTCCCCCCGCCGCACTCCCAGAGTGCACCATGACCGAGAACAGCTCAAAGGTCAGCGAGCTCTGAGGGAAGAGGGGGAGAGAGGAAGAAAAAAAGAAAGAAAAATGTTAGTCAGGACAAAAACACTCAGGGCTGGAGGAATGCGAGAGTGATGGTGCACCAACCCCAGTGTATGGTTAATTAGGTGAAGGAAGAGTATCCAAAGTTGTGTAGCCATAGTCAGTAAGGCAAAGTGGAGCTGACGGTAAGGGTAAATGACCCATTAGCTATTAGCGTAAGGAACTAGCGTGGGGAGGGGGGGCTGCTGAAGCTTGCACAGCTGACTGATAGCGAGAAGGCTTTGTGGGTTACCGCCAACTTCAGCAGCCTAGATGTGCGCTCATGCGGTGAAACTTAAAGTGGGGCTGCTGTGCGTGGGGCTGCTGTGTGTGTGTGTGTGTGTGTGTGTGTGTGGGGCGGGGGCTCACCTTTGGCTTCAGTACTCTCTCCGTGCTGCCAGCGTTGTCCAGGCAGATGCCCTCGTCCACGCCGTCGTCCGTGGAGAAGTCGTTACTCATCTGGTCGCTGTGGCAACTGCCCTCGTTCTCCGCCCCGCTGTCGGTGCAGCTCTCGGTCTGAGGAGACTTCTGCAGCAGAGGGAGGGTGTGTGCGTGTGTGTGTGAGAGGGTGGACCAGATTTCAAACATGGGAGAGAGAGGCACATACACCTACATGAAATGACACTTAGGCACACAAGGTAAACTTAGACATACACTCAGGCTCTGCCCAAATGTTCACTCGCTCACTATACAGTCGGGGCCAAAAGCAAGCTTACACTTAGTAGGTATGCACTTTACCTTTTTTTCAAAACATTGTGCCAAAAACAAAACAAAAAGTGAAACGGCGAAACAACTATAAGCCTCCTCTTGGCCCGCCCAGTATGGTGTGTGTGTGTGTAGCGCACTATATGCACTACATAGTGAATGAGTGAACATTCAGGATTAGCCTCCAGACACATACATGTCAGTGATAACTAGTTCTGCACCGCTTTCTAATGGCCTTTGGCAAAGAAATTAACATGAAAAGAAAGTCTACCTTTTGGAGAAACAAAAAGGAAAAGGCAACATTGAGTTGTCTCCCTCACCTCATCCTCCACGTCGATGAAGGGGCTCATGTCGAGTTCTTCGGGGAAGGTCATGCGGTCGTTGAGCTTGATGCGGTGCATAGTGGTGTAGTCAAAGTCAAAGCGCTTCAGCTGCAGGGTCAGCAGGTAGGGAAAGTGCAGAAACCTCAGGCCCTGTGGAGAGCACGGGAACATGGCCAGGTGAGTGTCTGAGTGTAGAGATAGCGTACCATGCTCCAAATGTCTACTTAAACCAGAGGGAGCGAGCCAAGGCAGCTCAGCGGGCAGGGTCCTTACCTTGCGGGCGTCGCATTTCTTCTTGCAGCGCTCGCAGAAGTACTGGTTTGGCCCGTCCAGAGTCTCGGGTTGTATGAAGGCCTGCAGAGCCTCCTCCTGTTGGAACCACAAAGGCAGCATCATCGGTTAAAGCTGGGAGCAGACCTGCTTTTTTTTTTTTGGCAGTCTTCTACAGTTAGACTGTGACTGAGTACAGCAAAACTACATACAGAGCTGAATGAGATTTTAAGCCAGCTAGAAGCACAAACACAGGGTGCACTCAGTCGGGTTCTTGTCACAATACATAAATAATAAAATAAATAAAAATCGGAAGGACTGTTGTTCCCAGCTCTAGATTTTACACACTGATAATTAGCCACAGCCTGCCTGAACAACACCCTACTGACTAAAGTCACCACACTTACACAGGATGAACTGTAATTTGTAATTCACTATAATTTAACTTAAGTGGGCAAATCTCTGAATTGCTGCACTGTGGCCCTAGCCTGGTGAATCAAACTCCTTTCACTTCCCTTTTCTTCGTGCATCTACTGTCAAGAGGCATACGCTTACTTCCTAGTGTGCAAATGCTTTATCTGAACCTGGTGTGCCTTTAACCTAGGTTCACTGATTGATTGCTAAAATATTGGGGAATATGATTGGGGAAACCAAGTGTTTGGAGAGTTCCCTGATGCAGTGCTGTCATACTGTGTTAAGGGGAGGCATGACAGTGGGGCCAATCTGGCCACCGTGACTGAAGATGGGCCAGCACGACTCACCACACTGCCAAAGGCTTGGCTGGAGCCAAACGGCCTGATGACGAGCGGGATGTCCAGGTACGTGTCGATCCTCCAGCTCTCGTAGCCGCACTCAAGACAGCGCACGTAGTCCTTCAGCTTGCCCTGGTACAGCTGGTTGATCAGATCCGCCTAGAGGCAAGAGACAGAGGACTCAGACTAGGGACAAATGACGTGCTTCTCGGCAAAGAGTAAAGAGTGAATCTGTACGGAGTTCCTTGAAACCCACTCAAATTGTTATTGCTGTCATTAGGCTGTAATTATGAATATAATTGTCATAAATGCAAAATCATACACTGCTGATGCCTTTGAAGAGCTCCTCAGGTGTGCTTCATCAGCTAGATGAACAAAGGCATTATTTGGGCCTCGGTGTGTGTGTGTGTGTGTGTGTGTGTGTGTGTGGGGAGTGACACAACGACTCAGTCAGTCAGTCAGTCAGTCAGTCAGTGGTGCTCAGCTGAGTGGAGAATGGCCCATTCCGAAATGAATGTCTGCCTCCCACTCCCTCGCGCTCACGAGTCCAGCGAGGCCAGCCCTCGGAGGGTGTTTACACAAACCTCCCCAGATCAGAAATAGCTGACCCCGAGGCTTTTTAGCCACTTTCTCTGCCACTCCACACAGGCCTCTTTGTTCTGTGGCCCTGGCGGAGGTCTCCCATTGGCCGAGGATTAGCACTGACTAAATGCAAAGGGGTGGGGTGGGGTGTGTTATGTAGTGGTGGGAGGGGGTGTTTTAGGGCACGAGTTTTACCTGCTCTGTCTGCTTCCACTTTTGCTCCAGGGCGTCAAACATGACCCGGCACAGCTCTTGTACGTCATGCTGCTGCCAGGCTGAAAAACATGAAAACAGGCATAGACACACAGTCAAAAAACAGCAACTATATACTGTGTCACAATACCATAGAGGGCCTTGGGGGCAAAGTGCAAAGACTTACACAGGGCTTCCTGGGTTTTTTTTTTTTTTAAGCAATTTTTTGAGCCTTCTGCCTTGAATCAGATAGGACAGTAGAAGAGATTGACAAGAAATGAATAGGAGAGTGAGAGACAGATTGGTTGGGATCAGGGAATGACCTTAGGTGGGATTCGAACCTGGGTCCCCGGATATATGATATGGGCGCCTTAGGCAACTGTGCTGCTCAGATGTGCAGCTTGCTCCTCTGGCAGGCACAGCAGAGGGAAGATGAGGTGCACTTACCCTCGCTGCTGTCCCAACCAAAGCTTCGTGTCACGTCTGTGGTCTCGATGGCTCGCTTCTTGCTGGTCTGCAGCAGCACGAAGAGTCTCTGCAGCTGGTAGGGGATGCTGGTGACCGGGTCTTCTTCAGATTCTGACTCAAACTCCCAACTAAAAACAGACCACAAATCGTGAGCATCTAGTAGCTATTCTAAAGAGCTGTCTGGGCAATGGAAAAAAACACAATCAGACATGAAAAGGCTTGTGCGTTTGGGAGAAAAGGTGGCTCACTTGTACAGTGCATTTCGGAACTCTGGAGTCATGAAAAGCGTCTGCAGAAGGCTGTTCAGGTAGCAAGTCATGGCCTGATTGACCAAACCCACGTACCCTGAGAAGGAAAGAGTGAGGAAACAAAAGGGAAAGAGAAGAAGCAAGGAAAGAAAGAAAGAAAGAAAGACGAATGAGAAAAGCAAGAGTGAGTAAGATCATGTGATACAGCAGGAACGCTGTGTTCTCCTCCCATACATGTTCCTCTATAAAGGAGGTGGCAGTAAAGGCCCATTTATAGTCCAGGCAACAAGTGTGGCCCAACAAAAAAATAAATAACGTCGGCTATAACTGCTGCGGCAGCAAAAGCTTTCAGAGTTCAAATACTGTGAGTGGCTATCTAATTAAAGTAGGCGACTGTGGCATTTTTTTTTATGTACTCGACAAGCTCTGTCACAACCTAGCAGACAGAAATGTTGTCTCTTTTATGTCACATTCTGTTGAACCACGGTTGTGGCCTAGACTATTAACTGGCCTTGAGGTGGAGGACCTACCGGTCTCTGACTTGTTGAGGATGGAGGAGTAGGAGTAGCTGGGGCTGCTGTAGTCGCTGCTGCAGCCCACTGTGCCATCCCTGGGCAGCGGCCCGATGAAGCGGTCCTGCGAGCTGTCATCCAAGCCACTGCTGTCTGCCGTGCCCGACTCGTCCTGTGAGAGGTCAAGGGTCAGAGGTCAAGTTACACCAGCAGCCATCATCAGAGCAACCACACGACTCTGCTTGCACTCATTCAAAATTTCTTTAGGAAGGAGATTTAATTGTAAGAAAAACCTTGCAGTTGTTTGAGGTGTGTGTCTGTGTGTGTGTCTGTGTGTGTGTCTGTGTGTGTGTCTGTGTGTGTGTCTGTGTGTGTGTCTGTGTGTGTGTCTGTGTGTGTGTCTGTGTGTGTGTCTGTGTGTGTGTCTGTGTGTGTGTCTGTGTGTGTGTCTGTGTGTGTGTCTGTGTGTGTCTGTAAATCTGACTGCCTCTTCACTCACTGAGGCAATCTGAGGCTGCTCCCCGTCCTTGTCGATGAGCTGGAGGAAGTTCTTCTTGCCCGCCTCGAACCCCGTGTCCACCAAGCTCATCTCACTGCTCTGGTCCAGTGGCGCCTGTGAAGAGGGAAGGAGGAAGAAGAGACAGCCAGTTAAGACGAGATAGAAAAGCACGGGGGATCCCTGCAAAGAGGCTTGCTTTTGTCTTCCTGCAGGGACAATGGCTCACCGGCAAGCCTGGGCAGGGACAGCAATGTAATCAGGTATGTGTGCCGTGTTTTTTTGGGGGCAAGGGGGCAGCCCTGTTTTGGGCTGTGGGGGGGTTCCAATTGCACTCATTCTATTGAATGTGTCTCTGGATCAACTTTAAATCAGGCGAACATGCAGCAGTCTTTGGTGAGCATGACTCTCCGAAACTTGGGAATACCTGCAGAACCTGATAAGCAGCTTGTCGGTGACAGGATGCTTCCTGCTTTTAAGCCCTGCGGTACACCAAATCAATGTTTTGCAGTGGAAATGTGGCTTGATGGCTAAAGGCTAAAATATAAAGACTGACTTTTGTCCTCATGAATCTCTACCTAAAAAAAAACCCAGTTTTACAGACCCAAAGTTTAACAGACCCAAAATCTACATATTTGAGTCCAACACACCAATATGTTTTTAACTAAAAAGACCAAACATGCTATACACATTAGTGTAATTTACATCAGGAAATGCAGCTTATAGTAACACAAAAGCGCTCTCCCCCAGTAACAATCTTTAATGGAGAAGAAAAAAAAAACATGCACACATTTCCTTTATGTCATAGCTGTTTACAGTATCTGGCATAAGAATGCAAAACGTGTCGCCCAGGTTTCCATGGCAAGCTTCCCTGCATGGTAGAGAAGCAGAGAGTGGCAGGCAGGGCGTGGAAACAGGTCTAATCCACTGACCTACTCAGCGAGCTAACTCCAGCCCTAGCACCTGTGCTCTAGGTCAGCTGCAGGATTAGCATGTGTGCAGGCAAAAAACAGCACACTCATGACCACACACACGCACACGCACACACACTTGCTGTAAGTGCACAAGGCCTTCGTACTCTTAAGCACCCTGAGCTTAAAAGAGGAGAGCCTTGTAATCAATCAGTACACTCCTATGATGTCGTTTAAAAACATCAGCCACATAGCCCCACCCTCTGCAGTCAGGCACCATCTTAGGGATGGCTTAAGTCTCTGTACTACATACGTTTGTTTGCCATTTTGCATATACTACTACCACTACTATAAATAACAATAACAACGATAGATAAACAAGCAAACAAATAACTAAAATTATAACCAACAATTTGGTACTTTATTTTGTTCAACCTATGCAAGCACTGCAGTGAGAGGCATGACTCTGGTGCCCAACCGTAGCCTTCCCATCATCCCTCTGGAGGTGAATGTCTCACCATGTCCGGCGTGTTGCCCCAGGCCAGATCGAAGGTGCCGTTCACGTAACCAGCCTTGTGCGCCACATCCTCGAAGAGCTTGGAGAGGGGCGTGGAGGCCGGTAGGTTAAGGGTCAGCCGCTCAGTGACGGTCTTGGCATTGGTGGTATCCTGGACGATGCACAGCACGCGAGGCTCCTCAGCGGCACTCTCTATCTGCTTGGGACGGGCACATGGGCGCGCAAACACACACACACACACACACACACACACACACACACAGAGTTGAGCAGACGCTAAAATGAAACAGGTGCAAACAGATTGCAAGTAAAAAAAAAAAAAAAAAAAAAAAACGATTTCATAGCACGCTGTAATTTGTTTGCACATCAACCAATTTCGTTAGTATGATTTTGGTCAAATAAATCTCACTCACTGCAAAGTTCACAGGACAAATGAGCTTGGTCAACCACACAGTTGCTCTAAAATTCAGTCATTAACATAACAGCAAAGTACAGACATGACCTGTGCAAAAAAACTGGAACAGCCTGCTTGTGCAGTGCAGTGTTAATATGACCTCCTGCAGACCTTGTTACATGAAGCACTCCAAAGACACCGTTTAAAAATCGACGCCTTAAAGGCGTACAGCATGGAAAAGGAGTCGGTCCATCAAGCCGTCTGTGTGCAGCTAAACGCAGCCAAAGCACGTCTTGTCAAAATCAGTAACTGCGAACTCATGCTGGGACACCACAGACACTGACATGCCTGTTAGTAAGGGAACACCTGCTGAAAACTTTCGACATACACACAAACACACACACACACACAAACACACACACTGACACAGAAACAGACAAACACAAGGCGCACACAGCGATAAACGTTTCGAATCTGATTTAGGAACAATGCCAGCGCTGCTCAGTCACCAAGAAATATCTCGCTGAAAAAGGTCTTTGTTCTCCACTTCATTCCTCCAAGAGCCTGAAGGTCCTCTCCTTCAGCGCCGCTGCCAAGGGGCCGTTGTTGACGGCACAGCACAGCACAGCACTGCTCATATTACTGATACCAATAAAATCTACAGCCTCTTGGTTCCAAGAATGATGTAAGGGACACGTTTCTTGGATGTCGGTGGTGAGATAGGGGCAGTGTTTGTGGGTAAGCCTAGAGAAAGGTAGAGCAGTAGCAGTAGTGTGTGATGTGCCCCACTGGTGAGAGACAGGCCAGAAAGGCTGAACACAACCTAAAGGAACAAGATGCCTGCACACTGCCTAATCTCCCATCGATTTAATGTGCAATGTTTCGACCCGACTGGATCTTCCTCAGGCAAATAAAGGAAGACCCAGTAGGGTCGAAACATTACACATTAAATCTATGGAAGATTAAGCAGTGTGTTGGCATCTTGTTCCTTTAGTTTTGTTGAGCCTGGGGAAAACAACCAGGACAGGAATGGGAATCACTTAAGCAATAGCTTGGCAGACTGACACCATGTTGTGTTGTCTGGCAGTGTCTCTACAGACTACACCCACACCACTTTATCGCTGCAACCCTATTGAGTGTTTCAGCCCATAACGTGCTGGGCTGTCTGTTCCCCACCAATTTAGCTTTCGCTTGGGCATTGGGAAGTCATGGAAAAGTGAGAATGTTGCAGGTCAAAGGTTAGTGGGAAAGGACACAAGCAAACAAATGCTCTGGGGTCAACTCGACATGCGCAGGCATGTAAAGGCTCTATGTCACTCTTTCACTCACCTGTCAACACAGACACACACGCACACACACACAAAACCACACTACTCAATGCTAGCAGGAGCTACCTTTGAATACCTCTGCTTCATTTCCTCAAAAATGCTTTGTCTGCAACTCCAAAACAGCCCCTGGAGCCAAACAAACATGACTGAGGGTTTTTTTGTGTATTTCTTTGAAGTGTTACAAAGACAGAGAAATGTTACAGTCCTGCTGTTGTTACCATTGCCAGATTCCAAATGCCACACTATGGGAATTCTTTCGCAGGTGATTTTACCCAGGCTAACGCCTCACTTGGTAACACTAGTGGGAGGAGGGGTGGGGGGAGATAAAGAAACGGAATCTTGGCAATCATGGCTAAATCTGACAGTTTGCTGCTCTAAAACTACCAGAGATGTCGATGCACAGTGGGGGCATTACCAGCTTAGGGGGGTAATTTTATCATGGATAATATTGTGACATGCTGACGTGCGGATGCCAGTTATCTCTCTTCACTTCAAAAGCACAAAGAAAAACGGGCAGGGGTATCATCTGAACAGAGCCCACTTGGCAAAAATATACCCTGAAATCCAGCTGCAATGACCTGCCTTTTCTAAGAACATGAAGTTCAATCAGCAAGTGTGTTTCCAGATGTCAGCAAACTATTGCCAAAAAACAAATCAAGAATGACAGTGTACACATAAGATTATATCACAAAGGGTTTGCAAGCACTGGTAGGTACTATGATCTTGTTGCACTGCCAAAAGCCCATAAGCCTATGGCTACAGTCTCAATAACTTTGCCTCGTCATGGTAGCTTACATAACCATAAAAGGTTCTATGATACAGAAATTCAGTTACATTAGAGAAATGTAAAAGTTACATTAGAGAAATCAGTGCAAGCAACACTTAGTCTTGGGAGTGTGATACTGTGCTTGGGGAATACAAAGAAGACGTTGCTGCAAAAAGTAGCTTTCATTTCATAATTTAACTAACTGTAAGTACCTAACAGAATTGGAATTAATTATCAGATATGACTTCAAACTGAGTATTTCTGTAGGTCAACAAAAGGTGTGAAAGCTGGAACAAATATCCAGACAACAATCCAGCGGCTACTGAGTACTCTAGAAATAATCTGAAACAAAAATACCTCTGGTAAGGCGACTGGCCCAAGAGCAGCACAAGCTAACTGTCAAATTTATTTAATAGCAGCGAGCAGGTGGTCTGCTGGACTCTTCAACCCTCCACAGCCAACCAACATGGCACTGACACTCATCGTAACCATAAACCCCAGTCCAGGTTCGACACCTTCAAGGAACTGAAATTTTCGTGCAAACGTAAAATGTTTCTCTACAGATTACCAAACGGCAAACTGAAGCATCAACTCCAAGAAGCACCTTCTACTTCAAAGCACACTGGAACAGTGATACTTAATCTGCAGTTGATGAAACATTGTTTGGTTAGCTTCTTTCCCTTACTGTATACAGTATGCAAACAAAATGTGTTGTGGTAAAAATTGTACTTGTAATGTTTAACATGACTCTCTGAACCTGTTGTTGTTTGTGAACGGCATCAAAGCGAACTAATCAGAGCACCTGATATCTGTGCTGCTGAGGATTTGTCCAAGTCTATCCCTCTGGCTTTGCTGGACCACCAAGCAACTATCTTTGATTGCCACAGCTAGAGTGCCTACTTCACCCTGAATTTGGGTAAAATCTGACGATTAAAAGTAAAAGTTATAATGAAGTCCAGCAGTATTCAACCCTGCTTCCTGAAAAACAACAAGAAAGAAAGAAACCAACCTCCTTTGCTCTTCCCAGATAGATTCAACTGTAGATAATTAAAATGTGCATCCAGGTCTGTTTGGCTAAAAAGACTTATTTCCACGTAGGGTCAATTCATCTCCAGCAGAAACTAGACGGTCTATTAATGATGATGTAGTTTACTCTGTGGGTCTATGACAAAATTGCAATAATAAATCAAAGTAAAGCTGTAGTTTTGTAGTTTAGTCTCTCATGAAGTGGCAATGGAGTAAGCATCTTTAAGGGATTCAGCTTCAGGTATAAATCACTCTTTCTTTACTCTACTCGTGCTGCAGAAATTAACAGCGGATAACTCACCAAACAGCTCTGGGGTATATATTCAAAAAGTTCTGTAGAGCCCACCATGTTATATCACAAGCTCACAAATCTAGTCTTCAAGTAGTCTTTGAAAACACTTCTGATAAAAACAGACATGGGGGTTACTACAAATGTGTTGCTTAGTAATTTAAACAGTACACAACTCAAAACAGGACTGCAATGAGTCCAAAATAATACTAACACCACCATAATGCATCCGATGTCATGACGAACATTGACAACAGTTGTCACAGTTTTGAATAGTAGCACATCTTACAATTAACTACGCATCTTGAAAGAAATGGGAGGAAATGTGGTCCCGGGTTGTTTCTAATTTTAGAAGTTTTATTTCTTTTTTTAAACGGTTGAAGACTTTATTAGCCGAACCAGGAAATGTACACCAGATGATCTGGTTGTTTTGGATACATGTTGCGTCACTGCCTCAGTTTTCCACGCTCAATGACAGGTCAAAATTTATCACGATGTCAACTAGGCCTTAACTCCGGCGATAACTCCGGGACAAAGACTGGCGACGTTTGTTGCTATTTGTTTTTTTTTCCTTCGTGTAATGACGCCCTCACTGCTGCTTCCGTCACCCTTTCCTATCTGTTACGAAACTACGACGTCTTGTGTCCATGTGCAGTCCTTTTAAGTTAAATGGCTTTTTTCAATTGTCGGTGACTTTAAATTAAAATAGACAGCTGTAAATGACTAGATAGCAGGGCACATTGCTTGCTAAGTATCATCAAATGGCTGATGGCTAACTGACCAAACGTTCTTCTGCCACGGCAGTCTTACCAGCAAAATTTCAGAAGGCAGACCGATAACCAACTTGGTCACCAATTCGGATCTTACCCATGAAGGCCCAACAGGGTGGTTTGCAAGAGTTGGCAACGTTGACTCCCTACTTAAAAGCTACGCCAGTTAGCCATACTGTTGTCATGTAAATGTCGCCTTTCAACTCCCCAGTATAACCGCAAATGACATCCGTTAACGTTAGGTTTCCCTGCCAATACACAGGTAATGGTAAAACATTATAGTCGTGTGAAATCCATTCTTCAACAATGACTCGATTCAACACTGCCAGGATCGAGCTCACGTGTATTTAAATAAGATGGATTAAAATGGCTCTCTCAATGTTTAGCTAGCGTTTGTTAGCTTCAATCTATCTATGTAGCAAACAAGCTACATACTAGCTACTTGAGAAGGTATCTGGCTACATGCTGTAGCTAGCATAAAAACTATTGAACAATCAAAGTTGACAACTGTGCACTTTCACTTCCACGACTCTAACCTCTTTTCAATAACCTAACAAATTCAACCTATATCTCAATCGACGACAGAAGAGAAATGATTATTTAGTTATATAGTTTATCAACGTTATTATTCTTAGCTTGAGCTGAGTCGCTAGCTTGATACTACTAGCTGTCCTGCTAACAAGCAGTGGCTTCAAACAGCTAACATTTGCTAGCTGGCAAATTTGCCTTTAGTTCTTAGGTTTCACTTGCAGCAAGACCAATGTAAAGTTCCTCTTATTTCGTTTATTGTCTAGGTCTGTGCTGAATAACTGTTAACGCAAACAAAGAGGACCTGTTACTGCCAAAACCGGTAACTGTGAATATGTGATAATCTCACCTCTTTGGCTACGAGCTGGTTTTCTTCGCTGGGCACCATTTCCATTTGGGCGACAGTTTATACGGACATCTACCCTAAATCTGATGTCAACAGGAAATGTGTGGAGCGGTGACGTTATACAGAAACATAATTTCTGTTTGGTTCAATCCAGTTGGATATCAAAGTCAAACTGAACAAATAAAAACTTGCAATCAAACTAATCGCAGATACTTTCTTTTCAGTTACAACACCTATGCACAAACAGCAATCAATGGGGGTAAAAATGGCCGTTCTTCAGTTTCGCGAGAATTCAGTTCACAGACTTGCGTCACTTCCGAAACATCCCGCGTCCTCACATTACCTGTACATCCACTTGCATAATAATAATAATAATAATAATAATAATAACAATCATCATCATCATTATCATGATAATCATCATCACCATCATCATCATAAACATCAATTTCATTATCATCCCAATAATAATAGATATCATTATTGTCATCGTCATTGTCAGTCTATTCATTGTCTAGTCCATTCATCTTCATTAAATAGTGATGGTCTTATTTGATGTCCCGAGCTACATAATGGAAAAAACTGTGTTCATCATGCAAGTGAAAACATTGTTTTGCTTAAAAATTGATATTTCAACAGAAACTGATAAAAGTGGACAGACAACATGCATATTATGGTCAAACAAGTTATATTTGCTTCTTCAGACAAGTTTGTATGGAAATGCATTCTATGTTGACAACATACTAAGGAATTAGGTATTCACAAATGTATTTCTTCTGACTGCGACAGACTTCATCATGCCACCTGCCCTGTGCAGACAAGGAAATAGTGACACAGCTCTCTCTCTTGCCACCTGTTGGTTGTTTTTTAGACTTGTCCCAGTTAAAGAAAGTGACTGGAATACTGTTAACATCCACATACTGGCCCTCCTTGACAATATCTGTCACACCAATCCAGAAATCCTTGGACCCCGGAGAGCTCCTTTTGGCGTATTCTCTCAGTTCGTTATTCTCTTGAATGTCACGTGGAGTGGCTAGTGTACCGCCTTGAGCAATGCAGTCTTCATTGGCCTCATGGTAGTGTTTGGGATCTTCGATGGCTAGGTAGCATTTTCTGTGTACTTTGTATCCACGCAGACAAACTAGGGGAAAAAGCAGTAATATTTATTTAGTAAGAACGGTCGATGTTACTTACACGTTTATAAGTAAAATATACCTGTAAAGAATTCAATTTACATAGGAATATGTGTAGTACCAACAATAGTCTAATCTTTGCAGATTAGCACAACAGTGAATAGGCCTATAACTGTTCACTATCCTCTTAACCGGACAAGCGTTTGTTCCAATAAATACTTCTCTTGCCAGTTGCATTGCTGAAGCACACAGCACGTTTACTTTATTTTGGTTATATTTTAAGACACTTCCAAACGTTCAGACTATCTTGGAAAACATAATTCTTTCCAGAGGACCATGATCAAATATTTTGGACCCACTATAAGGTCTGAGAAAAAAAACAAAATGCACTGCATGTAATCTGTAATGAAATGCCTTAGTATTTAAACTTAGTTTTACTTAGACTAATGCAAAGGTCCACACAATACAGCCAGATTACAGGAAAGAGTGTTGACATTTTTTTCAATATTTAATTGGAAATATTTAATATCACAGAAGTCTATGAACTTGGTCTTTCGTTATCTACGGCTGTAGGGCTTCGGGGCTTTAGGTTTGGTGGCGACCTCTGGTGGACATATAAGTAATTAAACAAAATTCAACCCATCAATTTAACACGTTGACTTCGTTTAAATTACATTTAGTTAGTGTACACTTTAAAAAGCCACTTACGGTAAATGTAACAGTTATATATTGCAATCAGTTATTCCTGTTAAGCCCATGACATTGTTCACCCCTGGTTCTAGTTCTGCTTTAGGAACAAAAAGCCCAATGTGCACACATTGTAAAAAGTATAATCTGTAAAAACGTAGGATATGTAGCTTTTAACAGTGCATGGTTGTTCATTGAGGGAGTTTGATATGCTTAATTATAGCTTATCAACTTTGCAGTATAGCAAATAAAACAGCTGTTTAAAGTAACAAAAACAAGAATGTAGACCTAAGACCTAAGGATGATCACTCACCTGTTTGTAGAGCTTGCATCTCCTTCAGAGAGTTTACTTCTTGCCACAATTTGTCTATCTGTGCCTTCATATCCTCTTCATCTGCTGTCAGAGAAAATAAGAGAGAGAGAGAGAAACAGGACAATAATAAAAGAAACTCAACCCATGCAGCACTGAAAGATCTGTCTGATTCGCAGGCAATGTGTGAGTGGGGGTACTAGCCTTATAAGTCATCCTTGAAAGTGTGTCTGTCCTACCTCTACAGTGCCATGTGTGTTACCTCTCTGCCGACCTGGGGCTTGTTTCCTGGATCGGGAGGGCCTGCCGTCCCCGTGCTGGAGCAGGGCTGTGCAGAGGACCAAGACAAGTAGAAGCTTTGGGTGCACCATCGCCGCAGCCATCGGAGTCCGGCGCCACAAGAGGAGCTCACTAAATACCTATGAAAGAAGCTCCCTGACACCCGTAGACTCTGCACTCTCCAAACACAGGGGACTGTAGACGGCTCTCCAAATAGGGGGGCTGCAGGTTTGCACAGCAAAGGTCTGGCATCTCATTGGCTCACAGTGTAGGGCCTGTGCGTGTGCCCCCTTGAGACATCAAGAGGGATTAGAATACCTGGGACGAAGGGAGAACAATCATCGCCCTGTTTCTGCCCATTCATAAATATTTACCTGCACTAGGGTGCCGCTCATTTAGTAGTTTTCCCCCCATTCATTGCCCAAACAAGCTTCAAATTCATTGACTGCCACCCTGTTACATGATGTGCAAGTACAGTAAACAGACACATCGGTCAGCTCTCTCCAGCTCCGAACCCTATTTTGTAACAGTGTGATATATATACTAGATGCACCTCCACAGAGCTGTGGCTCCAAAACAGCAAAACCACTATAACTGTGCTGATCTAACATACTATTAAATATACTAAGCAAAGCCATGCAGTCACTACATCCATGAACTATAACACAAAAAGCGCATAATTGAGTTGCTGTTTGGGAAATAAAGGTGTAACATTTACCAATAGACTAGACATTTTATGGTAATTAGTGTATTAGTGTTCACAGTTTCCCTTCCCATTTATTTGCATTAATAATTGAGCTATTTCATTATAAAAGTGCATATGTACCAGTCTTTTAAAAGAGATATTCTTATAGTACTTATACTGGTTTCTGTTTCAGGTACTTTACTAAAAACATATTTGCAGTGGAGGTCGATCTCTGTGTTCCTGTGGAGGAGGCTATTTTTAGTATGCCATGTTATGATTTGGAAGGAGGGGGGTGTATGCAAAGAGCGTCTGACAAAACAAGGAGTCTCAAGAAACTTTTCAGTGCCTCTAAGCCATGACATAATGAATACTAAAGCTGTGGACTTTGAGAGCCTTCACTTAAATTTGTGAAACTAAATACTGTGTGCCACCAGGCCGTAGTTGATACTTAGTCATGCTGACAAGGACATAATAGTTTTACAGCATAAAATTCATGGCACCTCAGACCACAGAAGTGATTTGTTTAACACACATCACTGGCTCAGGCTGACTCATGCAGTGTTATTTATTGAACCTCTACCCAAAAGTGCTAGCCACCAATGAGATTCAAATGTAATCAACCAGAATCCAGAATAAAAAGGGTATTTTATGAAGAAGAAAGGTCATCGATTACATTTCTGCTGGGTGGGGGAGGAAAATAAGATAAAGCAGGAAGCACTGAGCCAAGACCTGTTTTTAAACACTCCTGCAATTACCACAGCTTTCGAAGTGCATAGTGTAAACACCACATATACAGTACATGGCGTGATAGAAAAGGAAATGCTGTATCTTTAAGTAACTGTATCCAAGGTCACATCACACACACTATAATAACAATAAAACACCACAATGTGCCTTGTTTGCTCTGCGGATCCATTTATTAAGGTGAAAAGAACAGGATGTCTACAAACATATGTAAGGCAGAATACAAGTCAAGAATAACACATACATTTGACCGTTTTTTTCTCATCTATTCTCAACCAGATACTTCCTATGCAATAGCCATACATGTCTAATAATTTTCATTGTTTTTTTTTAAGGCAAATGGATTACGCAGTCTGACAAAACAAAACTCACACTTGCATTGTCTCACACAAACAAAAGATATGCCTACAGTACTACACCGAAGCAAACAGAGCAAAGACACTCATATACTTGTGCACTATAAACTTTATCTTTATCTGCACCTTTGGACCTGAAGCCTATTTGATAACTACTGTTTTACCTTTTAATTGTAGTAACGTCTTTCATCTGTAACTGATTCAAAACAAATGTGGTTTGTTCAAAGGATGATTTGGAAGTCATTCGAATTGTTCATGATTTCAAATGCATCATTTAGAAATGTTTGACAAAATCGATAGCAGTTCACTCTTCTTGAGATTCTACATATTTGAGGTAATCTTTGACCTTAGTTATTAAATCTAAATAGTAGGTGAACTTGACACTATGAGGTTGTGATGTTCATGTGTCACAACGTACAGTGTGAACCTTACTAAGTAACACTGAAATACACTGTGTATATCTGAATAGCCTGTGTATGTATTCTACACAGACCTTGCAGCCGGCAGGTCTTGCACAAATAGAGCTGACTTAGTAGATAAAAATACTCTGCTTCACACAAGTGGAATGTTCTAGCAGGTTTCCATGAGCTTGTCACAATGTGAAAATGGCGCAGGCCATTTCCGTGTGTGGCAATACATGCACAGGCACCGGAGGGTACAGTAAACATGACACACATGCCACAGTGCAAAAGAAACAGAGACAATCACTCGCTGCCGTACCCATTTTCTGCATTCCAACAAAGAATGAGGCCAGGAGGCTGTCCTTTAACATAAGCTAATTGAAAAAAAAAACAATGACACAAGAAATAACCACAATAGAAATAAAACACACACACATGAAATACAGTTTACCGGGTATGCTATGTAAATTAAGGCTGTACTGAATAATTAGGCATAAAGGAAGGAAGGAAATATACATCTCAAAGACAACACAAAGGCACTATTGCAGGATGAAGTAGATCAAATGCTAAGTATAACATAACTGAATGTAATGCTAAATACTGTGATGCATAAACAAACTGCAGGTTCCTATGTCATATCAGATCCCGTGTATGATATAGGCATTTCACAATCATCACATAGGAGTCAAACATAGTACTGTCGTCCTTCCCCTGAAATATTTTAAAAGGTGTTCATCCTACTATTTGTTTTGTCACTTCGCAACTCATTCACTTTAATATAATCAAGATCCAAACCTCTAACCAGTGCACACCCCAGACACCAACAAAACTGATAACCACACAAACACAACACAAATATATTTCAACACTGCATTGGAGAATGGCACTTTTGTTAGAATGTTTTTGTTTTTAACACATTTTTTAAGTATAGTTTTTACTTTTAAAGATGTCACATGTTAATGAAACAGGTCAACAACGCTGGTACTACACGAACACACACACACACACACACACACACACACACACACACACACGCACACACACACGCACGCACAAGCGTGAGCTCACACACACGCACACACACACACACAAACACACGCACACCTGCACACACAGACACACTCATACACTGTACAACAGCATGGATTCACGGGTCCTGGAGTAGTCTCTGGTTCCACTGGTGCTTGACTGGTCCCAGTGGAGGGCTCAGGGGCTCACTGGATGAAGGGCATGCGCTCCTTGTTGTCATTGTCACCCTCATGTTCCTCCTCGTCCTCACCTGCCTCACTGGTCTCTGTGCTGTCATTAGCCATCTACAGTACAGCAAGAGGGAGGGTTAAAGGAGAGTTATCAGCAGAATGTGCCTGCCCAGAAAAGGCTGCTGGCATTTCCATTTTAAAGTGTTGACAGATAGAAAGAGAGAAATGGAGAAGAGAGACAGAGAAAGAGTGTGTGTGTGAGAGAGAGAAAAAGAGACAGAAAGAGAGAGACAGAGACAGAGAAAGAAACACTAGTTTTACAGCGTACAATTGTATTGAAACATCAATATTTCCTTTAGCTGTGTGTCACCCATAACGAAGATGCAACCTGTTATTGCTTGTGTTCCAGCAGCTGCCCTGGCTAATTCCCACTGGAAATTGCTCGAATCCGTATGACAGATTATAAAACAATGATCGTGCTTGCAATTATTATCTGCATATGCTTCCCCTTGAGAAAGGTTCCAGCCTGAGATGTTTCCATGGAAACCTCCTATTCGTTCCAGCATGGGGATAGTGTTCCCTGTCACCTGACTCTGTCACTGTAGCCTCTTTTGCACAAACTGCTGTCTTCTTATTTAGGAAGCAGATCCACACAGATGTACTAGCAAACTGTTGACAGTAACACCTGTCACTTGGAAATCATGACGAAGAGCCAATCACAGCCAAATACTATTGGCTCAACAACATTTTAAAGTTTGTTGAAATGTCTGTTTTTCCAAGACATTGACACATCTATCCAATAAGTGAAATGGTCTCTCTCAGACTTATGCATATACAGCATTATGTATGTATGTATGTATGTATGTATGTACAGCATTATGTATGTATGTTTGCGAAGATTCTCATTCATCCAGGTCATGGTAGTCAAAGGAGTTAAGTTGTAAACAACTTAGCTCCAAGCTTCAAAAGAAGTCCAATTGCTTACAACTTAAGTCCTTTGACTATGTGTGCTGTATATTGCACATTGGCCTTGATGCTCCACACCATATATGTGGCCTTGACCCTTCAGTGATGAAATTTCAAGACTGGTGACAACCTTTTAATTTTCACATGGAAATCACAATGGAGAGCCATTCACAGCAAAATGATATTGGTTCAGGAACATTGCATTTTTTGTGTAAAATGAATTAATACACTAAGTCACCAGAGGTGTAGGGGACTTCTCCACATCCAGGATGAGCTTGCCTATGTTGCCTCTATCATGGATTCTCTGCATAGCCTCTTTGACCTGTGAATGAAACACACAGAGCATCATTTTAAAAGTAGAAAACATAACCAAAGGTTACTCTGTCTGGCAAGGGCCCTTCTCGCAGCTATTTTATATCTCTGGGACTGTTTGGGTCAGTAATCTTGCCGTGGTGTTTATTTAGAAGATGAAACAGTAGATGTGTTTGCTTTAGGCATTTCCAGTCTCAGAACCTACAGAAGACTCTGTGTAATCAGCCTCAATCTTGTCTTTAGAAACTGAAAGGTTACCACTCTAATGTGAAGCGTCCAATGGAAGTATTTTGATAAGAACAGGAGCTTATTTTGATAAGAACAGTTTACAGTGCTATTACTTATTGCAGACAAACTTATTTCTGTGCTAAAGTAACACAACTCCTCAGAAAACACAGAGTTTGCCAAAGGCTTAACTTATACGATTTCATTTTATGTCATTTGAGGACAGCATAAGCAACTAAAGCTGTTAACTGGTGCAATGCTTCAAAGTGCACAGTGGGTGGCAGCGGAGTTGTGTGTAAGATGAGTGAAGTAAAGACAAGACTGCCCACTGAGGCGACAGGCTAATGAGGTACAGAGGTCCTGTATCGGTTTCCAACAGAACTAAGCCCAACATGGGTGATGTAACAGCTAAAATAAATGGTTTAACAAAATGTTTAAGAACAACTACGTGTTCGACTGTGACTTCCTGAACTAAAAAAAAAAACAAACTGGCTCCACAGAGTGTCATTATACTACTGTGTCACAGCAGAGGGGACACATTTCATACAATGACACTAATGCTGTCTGCTTTAGAACACACTCTGCCCTTTCAGAAGGCTATACACATCACATTAGGACACCAATCTTTCAAATTAATTTGAAAGGAACTTATTTGAAGGAACCAGGTTAATGTCTATATTTCAGTAGTGGTAGAAATAACACTCTGAAGACTCTGATGTCTGAAGGTACATTTACAAATCTCTTTTGGTTTGCCATAGTTCATGTAAGGGGCTAATCAATAGTTATACATCAACTACAGCTTAATTAGAGATTAAAGTACTGAAGCGGAAACACTAGAAAGATACTGGAGTAATAAGATATGCTCTTACAAATTGTAAACTGGTATAATTATAAAGCCTCCAGTCTTCTAAAAACACGTATTCATTAAAATGCAGGTGAAAAGTCCATGCAAATCAAGACAGGGTCAACAAACAACACAAGCAGGTGGAAGGCAAAGCTTGAATTGCACCCAGAGAGAAAACTAATGACTACACACAGACACGAGCACGGTCAGGCCAGCGAAAGATTATCAGCCGCCCACAGACCAACGATTAGACCGCTGTCAGTGTCTGGGGCCTGAGATTGTTGCCTGCTTTGTGTTGCAAAAGGCAGCCAACTCTCATCCCTCAAAATGCTCAAGGCACAATACACTGCTGCTAAAATGGCATCATTTGAGCTTCAATATGCTACATATTGTTTTATGTATTTATTTTATATACAAGTTTTATTGCATGTTTTTGCTATGTTTATAGTGTTATGATTGTTGTATTGTCAGAAACATAATTATATGTTTATACGATCTTTAATGTACAATGTGGGCCTAGAGAGTGCTGCAATTTCAAATCGTGTGTACAACCTGTACATATGGCGTTTGACAATAAACCTGACTTTGACTTTTGACTTTACAGAACAATGAGCAGATATCAGGCACACACCAGTTAACAAAACTGAGATTCTTACACCCATGTGCTAATTCATTCAGTAATATTCATTTAGTTCTACATGATAACATCTATCACTACATGCTTAAAGTGTATGAAGACATCCCTGGAGCATTGGTGTTATTTGCATTATGGTTTTGTAATGCATCTCCTTCAATATTTCACACAAATGTCTAGATACACTTTGGTCATGGAATAGCGGGACATTCTGATATCAGGAGGTGCGCAGTCCTATTGCTTTTCAGACACAAACACTTTTGGCTATTTTGAGGGGATCACCCTATTGTTGGGTGGCAAAATGTCATGGGTTGCGGGACTGGAGGTGCGAGGGCCCATCATCGTCACTTGTGGTTATATTGTAGTTTTATTCTAGTTTTCTGTGAACACATTAAACTGACACAGAGCTTACCCAGGAGGTCTGAGTGTTGACGTTAATGAATTTCGAAATGTTATTAATAGTAATTCAGTCCAAAAAGGTATCATCAGTCCAAAACAGCATTAATGGTAATGGCTGTCCAGGGTAGTTGGTGAATAAAACTTAAATCACTTAAGTACCACAGATAAAAACAATACAATACACTTAAGTGTTAGAATACATTAGTCGTATTACAGATTTATCGGAAATATAACACTCATCTCCATCCTCAGCTCAAAGCTGCAACCATGCTACAATATGTCCAAAAGTCAAGCAGCAAAAGGAGCTTTTTCCTGTTCCTAGCTGTCTGTGTATTCCACAGCCTCTGCAAAGCCTGGAGCTCTCCACTCTCTGCTCCACACAATATGCTGTACACTGTCTGCCAGCGACCCTTATCTTGAGTTTTCCACAGCAACAGCAGTCCCTCAGCAGTATGCCATTCAACTCTGCATTTAACTTTCATGCACTTCATGTAGCCCTAGGGCCCTATCAGCGTTGTCTTGATCAATCTCCAAGGCTCCCTGTCTCTAAGGTTACACTCGCATCAATCATTGCAACATCTACTGCATCTTGAACCGCTGACAACCCCGAGTGACCTGCACTCGACTGCATTTTAAGGGCTGGCCGAGCTATCAGTACAGTCTGATTGTTCAAGAATGGGCTCGCTGTGGTTGCAGCACATAAGCAACATGAGCACAATCAAACGCATCGCTGAGAATGCTCTTCATGAAACCTATCGACTTCATCTGTGCCACCACCACCATCCAAATAGCTTCACATGATTGCAACATTTGATAGGCCAATATCAAGCTCCATGTCATCTAGGAAGCATATCTGTGGAACATATGCACAGAAATAAGTCATAACAATGATCACACTGTCTGTTTTAAAATAAATATGCGGAGCTCTGCCTACAATTCCTGGTAACAAGCAAAAAGCTATAGCAGGCCGGAGTACCTCTGTTTGTTTATGCCTGGCATAGAGACATTTAAAACAAGGTTTATAGACACTAACATTCAAGTCAATGAACAGCATTTTTTAAATACAATTTCATATTATTATAAATGTACTGTAAGTTATGTCAGACCAACTTTGTTAAGAACTAAATCAGCTAATCAGAGACAAGTTATTTAGCTTTTAACCACCAATTTTAGAATTCTAATGGGTCAAATTCTAGTGGAATGATAAGAAAACAAAGCATAACAAAACAGCTGCAAAAACATGAGAAAAAAATAAACAACCACTACATAAACATGCTGTGCTGCAACACCAATTACAACAGCCAATGGCAGCATGGTCTTTCAACCATTTTCAGAGTTGCTTAGGGTGAAAGTATGAGAACTCAGAGGTAAATCAAGAAACGTTTAAATGTTACGATACCCATAAAGCACATATCTTTGGCCTGTCTTACAATGACACTAAAGATCTCTCTCTCTCTGTCACTCTGTCTGACAGTCTACTAAAGGAAACAAATGTCAAAGCCCTTGTAAAAAATGATAATTTTTCATAAACAAAATAATCTTGTTTCTCTAATGAACACCAGGGAGATGTATAAGAGATGTCATTTTACTCTGCAGTTTTTCATTAGCGTCATTTAATTCTCCCTCAGCCATTGAGATGTTGTTTTGTTATTTTACTGAAACAAAAATAAAAACATGTTGGTGATAGGGGGGATATGTTAGGAGTCCCCAACATATCAGAAATAAAAAGGGCCCTTTTAAGGACCACAAAACTACTTGAACCACATAACCTGAGAGCAAACAATGCAAATGTTTCGCCATGGCTCATCTTGCACAAGAGAGTCCGGGGGCTGTTGAATGAGATTCTCAAAAGCTAGACAGAAAACCAGACAGAATTGTCACATGCGGTCCTTTTACATCATCCTGGCAAACAGCACAATGAAAGTCAAGAACAAATTCTCAGTCAACAGGCACGTTCTCAAAATGGCAGATTGAGTGTTATACACAGATAGACCATGCATACACACGTATTGCAGGGGTGTTGTCATGGGAATCCAAAGATGATATTTTAAAAACGCACCACCATAACGAGAGAGAGAGAGAGAGAGAGAGAGAGAGAGAGAGAGAGAGAGAGAGAGAGAGAGAGAGAGAGAGAGAGAGAGAGAGAGAGAGAGAGAGAAAGTGAAAGCTTTGCTTCATAATTTCACACACTGAAATATCTCTCTCATTTCACCACAGCTCCCATGACTTTCTACTCACTTGTTATTGCAGATTTAGGAACTGAGCCCTGTGAAAGGTACTGAGAGAAGAAGTCATGCATAAAAGCAGAGCATATTCCTGTCTTACACTTTGTCTCTGGGAATCAATGGTTGGTGGATGCTCAGAGAACATTGCATAGTAAAATGGACTTACCCTTTTTTCCCCCCTGCTACAAACCCTAAACGGCAAAACAATAACAAGTGGTTTAACTAATGGACACAAAAGCAGTGAGAGAGGCAGATATGAACGAGGTTGAGAGAAAACCAAGCTGAATTTGCAGCACCATTTAACAGCCACCCTTCAATTTCTCCACGCACGATTACTCAGCTGGCTAGTCGCCAGAGATGTGCAGCTTCATTCACTCATTCACTGTGAACTCTAAATGAATGTGCCCCTTTGTGTCATGTTCTTCATTCACATATTTAATAAACATTACACAACCCAGGCACTCAGGCTAAAACAATACGACAACAACACAAAAAGTAGGACAGTGGTGGAATGCCAGTCAGCCATTCAGCATTGGTGGATAGACAGCAGCAGAAAAGAGAGAATGACACATAGGAGGAAACATTATGTCAGGGCCATCAGTGAAGTGATTCTGACTCCCAGTTCGAGGAACACTTGAGCTGGGCTTTTTGGAAGTGGATGGCTTTTTCAGAGTGATAAATGATGTGTGCCCTGTGAGGTCTTTGGCACATTGTTGCATTACACAAAGTGTGCCATGCAGCACATGAACCTACAGCACAGAAGCAGGTGACATTGCCCTCCATATGTAGAATAATCCTGGAATTCTGTGGAACAACCTTCCACTGTATATAAAAATGGCAGAATCGTAATGGCTTTTAAAACATAATGCATGGGTTTATCTTTAGAATAGCATTACTAGGTAAGTGTGCGTGTACAAAAGCCTGTACCCTTTTATGTATATTTATTGTTATATTATATAACTTTTACATGTTGTCCCTTGGATTTTTATTGTGTGTTCTATATCCAACCAACAAATCAGGACACCATCAATCAATCAATCAATCAATCAACCAATCAATCAATCAATCAATCAATAAATCAAGTGTACTGCACATGATGTGTGGTATATGGCAGGAGATGGCTAAAGTCATCCTGCTGGTTTTCCCCCCAGGCGCCAGACTCCTGGCATTCAGCCCGTGCTCTCTGATCAAGTACGTCATGCAATATGGTTTCAGGAAATACGCCATCTCCCCTGCCAAAGCTTGTTAATAAATAGCAAATGTAATTTGGGTTCTAGTGTGAAGAAACTATCAGAGAAGAAGGGTCACAGACCTTGTAACTCAAGCTACAAAGAAATACACAGAAAAAAATGTGCACATTAGATGCAAGAGGTAAAAGTATTATTTGAACCAAGCAGCCGATTCACTGAAACGAAATGTTTGATACATTTCCTATCATTCCTTGGCCAATGTGAACCCTACTTATTTAAGACTTCACAATTTAACACCGCCATTAGCACTGGCACTATGTGCCTAGGAAAATCTCACAGATGTCAGTTAACTTTGTTAGAGTCAACACTAATGAAGCCCAGATGGAGACGGACTGGGTTGAAAATAACACCAGCAGAAATGTGTCTGTTAAATCAGTATCTAAGCTACAATTGTAACACTTCTTGCATAATGAAGATTTAAAAAAACAAAGCAGGAAAATGAAACCTAAACATGCTGATGATATAATATGCACAATTACTTATATGTTGCATAAGATCTTAAACACAGACATGACTACTTCCTTTGGATAAAGCAGAAATCCACTGATATCCACTTTATTTTAAGGCTTGTCTATGTTCTGCAAAGTGTACTGAACTGCTCATCATATTATAACCGTTGAGGTTGATCATGGATGTAGACGCCAATAGAGTTGTCTCGTCCTATGTAGATTTTCAGGGTAAGCTCACATGTTTTATGCTAAAGTACAGACCAACACTGCTTTAACAGCTCTTCAGATAAAATTGGATATGGTCTGAACAAAAACTGCTCTGTGCAACACAATAACTGTTTGAGCATATGAAACATAAAAACTGTTATAATACACAATCTCCACACATGGTGCTCTTATTATTATTATTATTACTACTTCTATCATTTTCAGCACTATTGATTTTGTTTTTGTTTGAGAGATTTAATGACCGTGAAGGAGAATTACATAATCTGATGCAGTTAAGTCTAGCAACCCTGTGATGGTTTCTTATATTTTAAAGATATTTCACTCCTGAACACAAAATGCTAGGCAACTAGGAAACAAGAAATGACTTGTGTTAATAAGCTTATTGACATCTCCTAGTCTCATCAGGTGTGGAACAATTAAATCAGCAAGCTGGCCATAAAACCAGTGCAACAGTTGCTGACATTAATTCAGCATGTAACATGCTCGTTCAAGCAAAATGCTAAGGCAAGAGCCCATGGGGTCAGAACAAATCAAAATGAACCATGGCGCTAGTGAAAGTGGTGTGAAGAGCTGTGCTGCAGGTGTGCTGTCACACAGAGCATGACTGTGAAGCACATAAATGGCAGCTCTCATTGGGGAGACGGGCATGTTATAGCCGCCTGTTAGCCATTCCAGTCAGTGGACATTTAACTGACCCTAGGCCTTACTCTTCTTGCATGACTTTCCCTTTCTGTCTGTCTGCTTTTCTCTCTCTCTCTCTCTATCTCTCTCTCTCTTTCTATTTCTCTCTCTCTCTCTCACTCTCTCTGTCTCTCTCTCTCTCTCCCTGGAGTTGGTGGCGTCACACGGCTGTGTGTGTGGAGAGGTCAAGAAACACTGGCATATTTATTAGCAAAGGCCCCCAGTTCCCATGGCAACTGTGCAACGTATGGCATCGCCATGGTGGAAATGTCAGTAGCGGTGGCAACTGAAAACAACAGCGATGTACAGTCGCTTATCGCTAATTCTGCCACCACAGTTAATGATGTGAAGCTGAACTGCTGGCTCTGCCTTGCAAAAAAATAAATAAATAAATAAATAAATAAAACAAAAAACAAACAAAAAACAAAGGACAAGTTGTAGAGGTGGAGAAAACATGCAAAACATGCAAACTAAAGCCTGCGTTAGGCATACAGAGAATAATTTTCCATGTGTGATCTGTCAGAATTATATTTATTATTTGCTGTTTTCAGGGTTAACATATCCTGCGAAAGGCCACTGTTTCACATTCTGCTTGGGGTATATTTCATGTGATTCTGTCCTGCGTTCAAAGCTCCCTTACCATGAGTCTGTAGAATCCAGCCAAGGTTGTTCACACCTTGCGGAACCTGTGACTCAGGTCTGAGGTGTGAGGGAGTAGAGAGGCTGGCTCGCGGGAGCAAGGCTTAATGGGCTTAGGTCAGATGCTCTAAATCAGACCTGGCTTGACAACTCCACCCCCAGCCTGAGACTATCAGCAAGGCAGAGGTGTGTGTGTGTGTGTGTGTGTGTGTGTGTGTGTGTGTGTGTGTGTGTGTGTGGGTGTGTGGGTGTGTATGTAATGTGTGTGTTGGGTGAAGTGGGGGGGGGGGAGATGCTGCACTGGGCTTTGGATGCAGCCCACATGCTGACAACACCTGTTTCAACAGAAGCCCTCCGCTGCTCCCTCTCCTGCTTGTCTTTCTGTGTCGACAGACCCCTGTCTGTGCAGCCCACTGCCGTACAAATCAGGCCCAGAAAGAAAATAATAAAAAAACAGTCCCTCTGTGAGTCAGCACAGCTAAAATTAGATCCCGCTCTTTTGTCCGTGTGTGGAGATTTTTCAATTTCGATTTTTTTTTTCTTTCCCCGAGCGCCGCACCCTGCGCCCCACGTGAGCTAAGGTGGCCCAGTGGTCCCGCAGGTGCTCATTGATTTGATCAGTGAGAAGATTCCTGTGACATTTCCCTGCTCCTCTCCTTTCTGTCACTGACAAAATTGCCCCACAATCACTCTACACATAGGAGCCGTGAGGTGGGCTAGGAGCATCATGTGCTGATGAGCTGGATGCACACTGGTTTGCATAATAAACTCTGGGCCTTCAAAGACAGTCATAAAAGTGAAGCAACAGGAAAAAACTAACTACAATGGCCCCTTTTCTCTGCAGAATACATCATGTCAAAAATAGAGACAGCTAAAATACTAGTACTCTCTGAAAGGTCCTTTCAGTGGAAAACATTTATAAACAAGGATGCATTTTTTCTGTTGGCAGGTCAGTGCAACTGACTGATTCTTTCTACATCACTCTCATACAGTGATTAAACTACATTACCCAACATGCCCTGAGGTGACTAAGGCCATACAGGTACCCCATTTGGCAGCCAGATAGCCATCTCCACCCTGGGTAACAGGGGAAAAGGGATAAGCTCAGTTTAGACCACTCTCCGATAATCACATTCTATTGTCTCCCACGGCAACAGGTAGCCACAGAGATGGCTAAATCTGATTCACCCCTGCTAGTTTTATCTCACTTCGAGATAAAGAGGCTCCAACTGCCTTTTTCCATGTCTCACAGAAAATAATTTGTAACATGTCAGTCTGATCCCCTACATTAGTTTGTTCATTGTCATTGCCACGCGTTAACCTTTCACAACTGTTGTTATGGCAATACTTTTGATCGTGAGCATGTTTGAAATACTTGCAACAGCAAAAGGCGCGGCGTATTAATTCCTCCTTATCTTGTCACTTCGATGAGTGGCGACGCAGGCTAATGCAAGTAATAACACGAGAAACACAGCAGCCACTGTTGGTTTGCACTGTGGCAGTCAGAGATTATTTACATACAAGCTTCTGCTAACAGGCTGGAAGCCTTTAAGTGAAAAATCCATGGCAACATGATTGCACTGCTGATGGCATTGGGACCCCTGTGGGATATAGGGATACCTGCTGCAAGATGATTTACTCAGCATAGCTGTAATTTTGCTGATATCCTTTATTAAAAGTATTGCTATTAAAGTGTCATTTGTGAAACACATGTGAAAACTAAGTATAAATAGCAATAATTCTGCCACCTCTTTTAATTATTTTCAAGTCAAGAGCAGAGCTGAGGGTTGAATGCTTATTTTGCGCAGCATACTGTAATACCGTGCCCATTTTGATTCTGTTATGTAGAGTATGGGCAGAAAATAAAGACAATATGCACACAGTGCAGATAGTATGCACACATGCATTTCTGATCTAGTGACAATTTACACTTAAGACTGTAAAGTCACAACAAATATTAGTCCATAAAATATAATGTGGAATTACAGAATCTTATACAGCTGTAAGGCACATTATCTAAATAATACAAAAAACTCACACCCTTTTGGGCACAGAATTCTACAGCTGTATAAAAATTATACAAAATAGAATATTGAACAAACAGAATATTGAATAAAAAAATGTAAGCCATCAATAACAGCTGGTAATGTGCATGGGTAACTATAACTGTAACTGTACTACAGTATAGTAAAACTATACTAGTTATCATTATTACAACTTGTAATAGTTACTATTATTATTATTATAATGAACCATAATAAACCTTCCTCCATCTTGCTGCACCTCACATCACCTGGTTTTACTCTGGCTTACTCATTTTGTGCCTGACCCTTACAGTGAGTCATGTACAACAGTGGGGCCTTTGCAGCTGCAAAGCTGTTAGGCATCAAATGCAATTCTATTCATTTTTTTCATTTTAGATTTCCCCTTTTTTTCTCTCTGAGGATTTCAAGAGAGAAATTCTTAACAAGCGGCGTGCTTACAGCCTGGTGCTTATGTATCACTTCTGCCAGTCTTCTTTCTCCTACTCTCATCTCATCAAGTGGTGCTCAAGGCTGTAGTGGTGGGCTCTGCCCATGTGTTTAGCAAATGACAGGGAATCCCCAAATGACAGTCTATGTAACAACAGCTGTATTATGCAATATCTGCATTTAGACATGCAGTTTGGCTGATCTGAAAAAAAAAAAAACACTTAGTGCTTCTGCTGTGCTCTGCGAAGCTTTCACAGATACTGGTGTGCTATTTGAGTTTGGGCCAATGAGATCGACCTGGTGATTGCGGTTGAAATCTAAATGCTATATCTGGCTGCGTACTGCCAAGTAAGGCACTACAATTTGTCCTGAGGCTTCCGAGACTAAGATAGGCTTGTTTAGCAATGTCTAAATAGGCAAAACAATTCTGCTGATTCACAGGCCAGACGATGACTGGGCTCTACGACAGATTCTCAGCCAGTCTTTGCTGGCCTTGTTCTCAGAGATAGTGGGTGTGAGAAATATGTCTCTGGGTATGACCTTCTGATGGCTTTTAATTGCAGTAAAGTGGTGTGAGTGCAAAGTCATGTACATCATAAATTAAGAATGACCTTTATTTCCAGGACTGGGTATTGACATACATCTCCCCTCGTTTAATTGTTTCTGAGAGTCATGATGTGATTACATTTGATTATATAGATCTGACAATTTAACATGCAGTACGGCCTTCCATCAGTCCACCCACAGCACTCACACTGCACTAGCATTCAAGTCCTCCAAAGCTCTCCGGATCAATCTAATCAGCCTGATAGATTAACCAACAGTTGCCCAAAATATTTGTCCTTGGACCAATTATTTCTACAACGAATCACAGTAAGGTCCGATCGATCATTATCAGAGGCCATTTACACACAGCAAAACTATGTTTACTTTCCTTTGTATACTCGCTAATATTAAAAAAATATGCATTGTTTACCCACATTTTTCAGCACTGTGCATACCCTGCGCATACACAAGTGAGGCATTAGAGTAGGATAAGGTCACTAAAAGCCACTGAACTAGAGGGCTTTGAGGGAAGAGAATGGCAATCCTAATTAGACCTTGGGTCCCCTGCTGCACCAGAATTGCAGAACTGAACAGAAGTGCATGCAAATTCTACTGAGACACTGAAACACAATACTTGCAAACGCTGATGCCTACACACGCTGACAGGCAGCAATTTTCCTCTCGAAAAGCATATGGGCACTGAATAATATCACCCAAAATAGGGGGAGTGTTTTCCCTACCACACAGCCAACACCACAACAGTGGCATTCGTGAGAGCATAATGCATATTTCACCGTTAATGGCGAGACGCGTGAGTCACAGAATGTCAAATGTCCCAGTATTTATGAGTGTGAGCAGAAGTACAAAGAGGTAGGGGGGGAATGTGTAACAGCTCATCAGATAGGATTCTCTACAGGAGCGAGGCAAAACAATGATGTTCCACCCTAAAAAATTCAACACTGTCAAAAAACTGAAAACATGCAGTGCCATAAACAGCCATGAGGATATTGGGCTAATAAATACCAGACAGAATTCTTGCATTTGCAAAACAAAACAAGCAAGAAATCAAAAAAAGCACTTGATTCTCATGGGAGAAGAACATTTGATATGTGCAAAATTCACTTATCAACAAGCTCATTACGGACTGGCACAGAAAGCTATTCTCAGAGATGTAGTTTATCACATTTGAGATTAACTGAACCATTAATGTTTTGTGAGAGGAAAAGAGTACAATATGACTGCACGAGGATTCCATTTGAAGAGCATTAATATTCACTTACAGTGCAGAGTAAGCTCAATAGTTGCTACTTTCACATAATTAGTAGCTATACGTTCCAATAAAGTGCTTGACTAAGGGATATTTACTGTGCTCATTAATGGCCATCTTGTTAAAGAGTGAGCTACAAAGACATTTAGTCAGTAAAAAAAAGTGTGACCATTCACAAGCATCTAGGCATCACAAGCAATTTCATCTCATCTGTTACTAGACATGATCTGATATTTCCTTATGTTCTCTGTGTCAGCAGTAATACAACAGAAAACTAGAGAGCATGCGGAAAGCTGCCAACATACGAACTTTCTCAGATAACAGCCCATCAGTCACAAGCTAAACCTTAAATGCTGCATTTGCAAACAAAAATATTTCTTGTTCTGTCTGCAAAACAGTGAGCCGTGAAAAAGAAAACAGAGTGGCGGAGAGCTGACTGGAGGTAGGTGGGCGAGAGCAGCAATGGTAGACAGGACCAGGTTGGACAGCCCACCCACTGCCATCTGATGGAAAACGCATCTAATCACTGACAGCTGACAGGCACTCATGGCACTGACTCAACTGGACATAACCCAGATGGTCTGTAGACATTTGTCTTCTGATCAGGCTTCACATCACCTGTTATTATCATGATACAAGGTATGTTAACCAGAAAAAAAAAATTCTGCTCTTATCATGTTACCAAACTGCAGTAGGTGAAGATAAAGATCTCATCTACTGACATCATGCATCATCACTGAACAAAATCCATGGAAAATCTATAACTTAATTTAATTGCTTATAGTTAAGCAAGTGTTACCTCCTCAAGTGCCCATAGGGAGTCCACACGTGGTTTTATCTTCTTCTCGTTGTAAAGGGAAAAGAGTTTGTGCACTGCATTCTTCACCTGGCTGCATCCACCTTGCTTGAAGAGGAGGTTCAGGAGTGAGAAGCCAGCCATGACTTTGTTCTCCTCATAAAGCTTAATTGGGTTCACCTTCTCCACTTGCCACCACTGGAACAGACAACACAGTCAATAATATTCTTTTCACTGTCAAAACTAGAAAGTGATGTAACTTAAATTATTCATTTTTAACAGTTTTTGTACAAGACAAAATCCTCAAATCTATGAAATCCAGTTCAATAACAAATGTAGGTTTCAAATATTAACATGTTTTTGGACAATTAAAGACAACTTTACATTGCTGTTGGTTCACATAATGGGAAAACAATGTTGTTTCAGGTTTTTGAACATTTAGCAGGATTAGACTGAGTCAGTTACTCACAGATTTGGCAAAGCTGAAGAAGCTTTTTGTCTCCCCTGTAACCATACTTGACGAGCCTGAGAACACGATGACAAAGGGTCACATTCAACTAAAACTCTTTATTCAACAGCACACTACGACACAACAGAAAAATGGTCACAACAAACTGAAACTCTTTATTCAACACTACACTGCTACACAACGGAACAAATGGTCAAAACAAACTGTGTGAGAAAAACAGGGGTGCTTTCTACAAAAATTGGGTGCTCTAAAAAGATTATAATATTGGCCCCACCGAATAGTAGTAATAATGTTGCTCATTATGTTGCTTGAAGGCCCCCTGGCAGTGCTTAGACATATTTCCCATGGCCCAGAGGCACTGTACCCACCATAAAGGATGCATGTGCCCAGGGGTTTGAGGAGGCTCAGGCCTTTTCCAGTGTTCTCTCCACACAGGCAGTCCAGGACAATGTCTACCCCCTCTGGAGAGATCCTGGGGAATGCATAAAATTCCATTAGCCTGCTCTCCTTTTCTCATTGGGAGCTGTCTGCACAGCCAGCACACATAGCACCCAAGGCCAGAATGTTTAATAAAAATGCAGGGGAAACGTCTCATCTCAGGATGCAGCAAAATAAGCCTGCAGACTTTACCTAACCACTACCACTTCCCTCATGCCGCACATTTTTCAACTTTTGTCATAAAAGATCCTAATCCCTAAGTATGCACTCACTAAAACAATTTATCATTTTTTTGAGTCATCATGAGAAATGAACAGTTACACAGTCTGAGGAAGAATATCGCTACACCTTCCTCAGAATCACATTCATCTCGCTGCTGCTACTGAACAATCAACATTAGTTCCTTTACTTTTTTTAATAGAAGGACTAATGCACTGGAAAAGCCGGACAGGCATGAGAAGCATGCTATGATCAAGAAGTCCCAATGCTTTCCTATTGGCTGGGCAACCTGTGTGGTAGCTTGACTTAGTGGTCTTGTGATGCCCATGGCCTGTGTGGACTGTGTGACTTGAAACCAATTTAATTTTACTTTCCCGGCTGATCCCAAGAAGAATGTGGGGGTCACACAGATGAAAGACTTATTAATCTCTCGCTGGCTCTCCCTGATTTTGATATTTCTTAACATGAACCACTTCATTGGCTAAGCACTGTAAGGATGTTTTGCCTAGGTGGCTCATTAAATTTTGGCAGCCAAAGAATCAGGTATGATTCCACAAACATTCTCCTCTGTGACAGTGGTTTGCGTCTTTGGCAGCCTATGCGAGAGGCTTGGCCAAAAATGGTCACATCAGCCTAAGACCTGTCAGAAGGATTCAAAAATAGCATCTGTTCCCTCTGAAGAATATACGTGAGTTGCCACAAGGGATGCAACTTCTATTCACTCCATGAACAAGGTATTAAAAAAGAAAGGTATACAGAGAATTCTTAATGTTTTACAACCTCAAACGCAGACAGTGGGAGGAGATCTTTTTTTTAAGAAAAACCTGACTAGCTGCAGCACATGCTTGTCACATCAACTGCTCCTGGTTGCTGCATTTAGATACTACGGGCACTCCTACCTAAAGAGGCACCCTCCCCCTCACCAGATGTTGCCATGGCGACCATGGCCACACAGTCCCGCACTCGATTATGGGTAATGTCTCCACCCGCGCAGTCAATACTGACGTGGCTCCTACCATAACATTAGCATTACCATATCAACTTGTGTCTTCAATGACACAACAATGTATCAACGTCTTGTTTAACAGCTGCAGATATTCCCAATCGTTATGTCATTGCCAACTTAAAAGGAAGGATTAGAAATGGATTTTTTTATGACTGGCATGTCACATGTCTGAGCTACTGGTCCTGAAAAAAACAATTCCTTACTTTTTCACTTCTGGCACATAGTCGATGTTTCTGTCGAACAGGTGAGTCATCGAGTCTTTGATGGCCTCGTGCTTGAAGGGTGAAGCAGTCCCAAACACAGTGACATTCGGAACGGTCGAGCAGAGCTGGGCAACAGCTTGACCCTGAAGCAAAACAGCAGCAGCAGCCTTTTATATCCAGGAGACAACGTCTGACTGACCTTTATGTATGTGCCTTTCGGTCTGTCTCCTGTGTAATTTAAACAGCAGACATAAGTTTGTGTAATTTAAACAGAGATGGGAGTACTTTACTCTACCCTGAGAATAATTACTCAGTATATAAAATATTTGTTTTCACAGTGCACAACCAGTCTTAAATAGGGCACAAGTGATCATTAGTTATATGATTTTAAGATAACGTTCTCACTGTACAGATTTTAGCTCAAGCCACAAGCAGAGGATGGAAGTTCAGTTTAACTATAAAGCAGATGTTGATGTCTTCAAGGGCTCGACAACAACAGAAAACATGATTAGTCAGCATCAAGAGTCTATGATTATGAGAATAAAACCCCTCTGATCATGGGTGGGTAATGTACCACGCCTCCTCCTGCTGAGTGAACCAATACCGACATGCCCTCCCGCAGATTGGCAACCTCAAACAGCATCATGTAGGCAGCCACAAAGTTCATGGAGAAGGCAGCAGCCTCAGTGAATGTCATATCATCGGGAATCTTGTAGACCAAATCAAGTGGTGTACACACCACCTCAGCCCAGGCATTGTAATTGACAAATGCCATGACCCGGTCACCAATCTGTAGAAAAAAACAGCACCCATCTGATTAAGGTTAGAGGCTGATGTGGCAAAAGATACTTGGGCCTTGGAGTGACAAGAATTCCTCTCACCATAATGTTTCACTAATTTATATCACACTAATCATTTATATCCAACTTATGAGAATAAACATTTAATGAATATTCCATTTTAGGTATCTTAAGTTATATATCTGATTGCAATCACACAATAATTTCTTACATTTCACATTATTATGTATCAAGTTCAAGCTATAATGAATAATAAAAAAAATAATAACAATTGATTGTATAAAATAACAAGTCTAAATAATGTGTTTCTGTGTACTGCCAATGAGAAATTTGTGGCTTTATTAGTCCATGTTAAATTTATCAAGCTGCTTACCACAAAAAGTTTAAGTTTAAGGTGCTATTGCCTTCTGCTCCCCTTTCGATATAGTGAATGTTCTTTAGAAGCCATCCATAACAAATACACCTAAAAGCTCTCTTCTGGCCTTAGATGTACTTCATTTTATAATAACTATGTATTTTACAGCATTATGTCTACACAATACAAAGGAGCTGGAAAGTGATGACCACAAAGTGTTCCTTTTCTAAAGCGTACTTTTAAAATTGCAGTTCACAAAAAAGCCTCCTGTAATTTCCCACTGACAGTCAGTGATAGCAGTGAGTCATCAGGGGCTGAATCACCTACCTCAAATCCTGTTGTGTTGTCTCCCATTGCTTCCACTATCCCTGAGCACTCAAAACCTGGTACCAGAGGGGTCTTAGGAGGATTATCAATATTTCCTTGTCGAACCATGAGGTCCATAAAATTCAAGCCACTGCAACAGAGAAGCTCAAATGAAGGCTTTTTCTAGGAGATATGCCTCACAGTACAAATCTAAAAATATTAACATCACAAACAGCTTATTTTAGGAGTCTTCTTTTTAAACACCAACTGGCAACCTAAAGATATACTTTTAGGCCTATTTGGTTGTCCCATCAAATCAGTCTCTCTGCTGGTGGTCAGATGTTTGGGAAAAATATAAAATAGCCTGTATGGCATACAATGAAATCAAATGAGAAAACACACATGTAAAAAGGGCATGTGGGTGAAAGGGGAACAGTCCATCAGTTTTATTTCACTGTGGAAATAAGAAAACTTAAAATTAATTGAGTGTAAATGAAGCCAGCTTTCTACCACGCTATCCCTAGAAATGTTAACAACAGATGACACCAGACAAAAGATTTTTACACACGAAAACAGACGAGCATGGGTCGAAAGCCATAGAAAATGTAATAAAAAAAACGTTCACGTTTTGAAACCGTAAAGTCGCTGTTGATAAATTGTGTGGAGTGGACCACAGAATCATTTTACTTCATCAATATCCACATCGTATAATTTCATAAATTTTACAGTTTGCTCTTGGTCTTGTCGTTTCAGACTAGACAATAACAGGCAGGGATTCTTTTGTGACACTTGGAAAGGGGTGTGTGGTTTTGAAAGAAAGATAATGGGCTAACTTGATAAAAAATTGTGGGTTACAGTTACAAAACACATCTTTTCTCCCACTGTACATCGCCTGTTCTCTCATATCAACTGACATGTCAGAAATTAAACTGTCAGGGGCTTTGTCACTGTTGATGTAGGTTCTTTAGAATAAACCATACAATATCTGCAGTTTTGACGTAAGGCTGGTTGCAGCATTATTGCAATAGCCAAAGGTATAAGAAAAGTCAAAGAACAATAAATCTGCACAGAAAACCTCGTCAAAGAGGACACCTCATGGACCCATGATCAGTTACCATGCGCAACATGTTGCTGGATTCCTGCCAGTTCAACAAAGTTTCTATTACAATTTCCACTCACTCGGATTGTAAGTACATAGGCCTATAATCAGCTTCTTTAAAAGAAATTAAAAATGATTTACCAAGCTTTAACCCGAATTTTCACTTCGCCTTCTAGAGGGTCTGGCATCGGTTTCTTGGTCACCCGGAGTTTGTTGAGACCCCCAAAGCCAGTAAGCACTACGACGCGCATTTCTTTGGCATCCCCCGCAGACGCGACATTCTCTGGTTCTTTAGCACAATTTTTCTCAATCATGTGCTCAGTTTCTTCTGTCATCTCCGCTCCCTCCTTTGGCATACCTGTAGGTTTCATGGGCAGGATGTGATCACAAACTAACGGGTTCTGTCAACCCTCCCAGCGATGTGGTTACTGCAGGTTGCGTATCCCTGAAGTGCAGCAAATGCTGCTGAATTGCTATGGCTGAACAGATTTGATCACGGCGAGAAGCGACTACCGTAAACCTAAGTGTAGATGCGTAACTTTAAAATATAATGGCGACTGTAATAACTTGCTCTTAATAGTACATCAGTGTAATTCTTTTAGACTTACAAAATCCGCCTTGGCCTTTCTATGTGAACCACCTTCTTGGATATGCTTCTGGGAATGGCCTTTCTTAGTTGATGTATAGAGGTCATAGGTCTGAGGTGACATTCCTGCCACATTATATTTTAATTCCAACCTGCAGTATAGGGTATTTATTCCATCCATAGGTCAAGCATACATTACAAACTAAAAGGCTGTTTAAATGGTTGAAAGGTCTCAGACAAACTTTAACTCAATTACAACTTGCTCTCATTCTTTACATCTGACTTTAAAACAAAACAGTGAGTAGACTCTAGCTCTCATGTTCATTTATATAGTCTACAGATGAGCACTCTCCAACATCTACCAGTAGCAAATAACACATGCAACATTGCCACATGGTTTCTAGTTTCAGGTTGTTTTTGAAGGACTTTCGGCATAACATTACAATTGGCAGTTTAAAAAATTGTGGGACTGTTCATTGACAAAAGAAAGAAATCTGCAGAAAGAGAACAAGACTGTAACATAAACCCAATATATATCTTTATTTTCAACATTTACATCTTGGCAGGATACAATCTTCGTGGCTGTTAATAGCAAATTAACTGCTTCTGAAACAGTCAGTAATCTATACAGTACTGCAAAAGCATACAATAAAGGCCAATATAAACAGATTTGTACAATGATGCGTATGTACCAGTACCAATAGCAGACTGTGATATGCATCTCGGTGCATCCACAAAATGGATTCTTGGCAGGGACGGCATCAAAACTGTGCGTATGATAGCGTTATAGGTCACTTTTAACTCCTAACTTCACTATGTACAGCAGAAAAATAAATACTGGGGAAAATCAATAGCTAAGACATATGACATGCCTTAGCTGAATAGTGCTCAGTAAAAATGGTATTTTGTCATTTTTATAGTTATCAACAGATTCTATTATTCTTAAGTGTTCTATACGAATGCTATCTGGTTCAAATTTCAAGATTCTGTGGAATCCTTAATCAAAAATATATTTTGCACTTCAAAATTTAAAAATGTGATTTTATTTTCCCGGGACACCAGTGAATATTCGAAGACCATGCATAGCTTGGATCTCATCCTTAAGGGCCTAAAACAACAAACAAACAAACAAACAAAAACAAACACTGATGAGTGTGACAAACTGACTTAATTCCCAAGCAGACACGCTCACACAGGCACATGACATTAAAAGCTAGTTAAAACACTTAGAGGTGTTAAAACTAAGTAATAATATAAAAATACTTCTTGATTCTAAAAATATCAATGTGCCAAAGGGCAAAAATAAACGTTGGTCCTCAGTTACTGTGTGCTGCTTTAAACATTTTGCTTGCCTGGTTCAAACCTCGCTTGTGTATTTCTGCATGTCAAAGCCCTTTACATAATCTACAAAACCATTAGCACAATGGACTGACACTCATGTGGTACCCATCATATCTGCTCCATCAATGCATGTATAGAGGCATTCATTTAATTTTGCTATTTATTTTGTTACAAATGCAAACAGTACTACAGTGGGAAAGTCTGAAGTTAATATCAATTCTTTTCATTCTTCCACCTAGTGATCTAGTGCACTACAAAAGGGGATACAACATTTGTTGCTCAGACAAACCAATAAGTCTTTTGAGGTCAAACATCAACAGCCTTTATCCAGAATCGCTAACTATGCAATACTATTGCCAACGACTCTAGTGAAATAAGTGGGACTAAAACTGTTAAAAGGTTCATTTTAAATAGTCATAGCATACCACTTAAATAAGTAAACTTCAGGTAATATCTAAAGAGTATGTAATGGTATATCAGTGGGTCAACTGCCTCACACTCTGCTTAAAACACGGTTACCTGCCTGCCTATGACTACATTTTAGAAGTCATAGGGAGGGGAAAAGTCATTCTGACCATTCTCATTTTATCGTGAAATTAAGGCTACACTCCTTCCTCTCCGGTGCCCACAAACCATGGTTTGGTTGCAATAGTTACCTGATTGACAAGCTGGTGTTGCTGTACTGTCCGTTTACCTTTGAACTCGTCAGATTCTATATGTATTTCATACATAGCTCCGCAGCCCCCTGCAAAAACATCACTACAGTTACACTTGCAGTCATCACTTGAAAAGAATGACAAATGTGATTAAGCAACGTTAAGCTTACCGGATATATCCACAACCTTCAGAGACGTGGCCTGAGGAAATTTTTCTTTTAATATACTTGTGATTCTTATTTCGCCTTCAGTATGTGTTGACAAGGTCCTAGCAACATATGCATACACGTTGCTCTGCAAGTTGACATCAAGACAGTCAGGTGGTTAATGAAGGCAACAACGTCATGACCTAACGTAAAAATATTCTATAATTGCAACAGTCAAAATACACCATAAACTACAATAAATGTAAACGGCACATGCATAAACTATTTTAACAGCTGTAGAAGCTGCCGAGAGCGCAAAGCACGAGGTGACAATCAACCAGTTAACCTCGCTAGCCAGTAGCTAATGTAGTTAGCTATAAACTAATCGACAGAGCCTAAAACAACTGCAAAAACTTACATGACATCTGAGAGCAAATCTTGAAATCATAATGACACAGAGTTTTGTTATTTCAACTGACAGCACACTCCCACTACTTCTGAAATCACAATCACCACGACTGAAAAGTCATGTGTCCGCAAGATCACTGCTGCAAATTCTATGTGTATGCTGTCGCCTGGAAATGACGTCACGCCAGTAGATGTTTGGGAGAAATGGTAATATGCCAAATGTAATGGAAACTTGGATGTTACAATTTCATGTAAGAATGTTATTATGTATTTTGAACATATAAAGCTGGACATTGAGTTTATACTAAACCTATTAACTTTATATATTAAATTACATATAGGCCTACATAACTGTAAATTTGCCAGAATAGCCCCTTTAAAGCTTTTCAAGATAAATTTGAAGTAGGCTATAGCCTATTAAATCGCTGGCATTTAAAGTTTTAAATCCTGACAGCGTACAAGAAACTTTTCAAATGATTTGAACCCTGTATGTTCTTATCTTTCCCCCCTTTAGGTTTACTCTGTAGTATTGTAATTTTGTTTAGGCTATGTATTTTGTAAATTTGTGATTCTTTACTCTGTTTATGACTTTTACAGACTTTTCTTAGCACTCTTTTCAGATGCTTGTTTCTGTAGCCAATGCATATTTCTTCTTAAAAAAAGGAAATGGCAACATCCCCATTTCCTCATTTTTAAAAGTGGGTACGCCAGATATTCTGATTTCCTGACTACCAAGAATTTCATAATTTGACACCATCTTCTTTTTTCCTATTGATACCATCGGTGCCATCTTTAAGGTTTTCCTATTCCTCTTGAATCATTGAGCAAATTTGTACTGTCTTTTTATTATTAAAGGCTGGCCTAGAGCTTTGTTTCTCAAACTTTGTCTATAATTCCCCAGGTTAGAGGGAGGGGAATTTTGTGCCCCATTACTAGGGATGGAAAGTAACGAATTACATTTACTCAAGTTACTGTAATTAAGTAGTTTTTATGAGTACTTTGTAATTTTCTAAGTTGTTTTTGAAATAGGTAATTTTACTTTTACTCAAGTACATTTTCAGATGGATACTTTTACTTTTACTTGAGTAGGATTTAAGCAAAGTAAAGATACTTTTACTTAATTACAATTTCGGAGGTATCAAACATGTTTGATATTTCAGGTGTTGCGACTTAGAACGTCAGCCGAGAATGAGAGACGCTATATTTCATATCGTCGCTGTCGGGCGGAAACCTCGTAGCCTATGTCCAAAACGGCTACTTTTCAGGGACACACCAAAAACCTTATATAGGCACAACGACTCAAAATATGACCATGTAATCACGTGTTATGCTATTTAGTGACAATTTCCCTGAACCCGTAGTTGAATGGACTTACGAGATTTCTGACCGGCAGATTTAGCAGTAAAATGCGACATAGAAGGTTTGCGCAGCATTGACTAGCGCTTCGCGCAGCGTAACCAGAGTCTTGTAACATCCCCTCACTATATTGAAAGTAAATAAACACTTATACAGCAACTACAGCGTATCTAACCTGATTGATAAGCTCCCATTAACTCAAAAAGTAGTATTGTTAAAACCTGTAAGTAAACTTACCCGTGTAGGCTACTCACTCCTCTCCACCTATGATTTACCTCGATCTCATGGTTAAACTAACATTAAATCAGCTGTGTAGTCTACCCCACAGGTCCACCAAGTTCAAAACACGTTTTAATTTTAATAATAATTATAACTAAAGCAATAAACACCGGCATCCAAATGCTGTCGCAACATTTAACTCAGTGCAAGTAGCCTACTTCTGAAAGTAATAGCCTACCTAGCCTGACTGGCTCAATACTTGGCACTTTAACAAGAGAAGTAAAAATAGGGGAGGGGGTTAACCCAACAGAGATTAAAATAGTTTTTAATTAAATAAATAATCTTTACAATGTAATAACCAGATTATTGAGATACCAGATTAAGACCCAAGCGGTTTTTAACACTTTCTATTGGTTCATTGTTTCCAAAAACATACACCCACCTGGAGACTGACCAATAGCATCGATTTCTGTAACTATACAAAAAATCTCAGAAATGGAGATACGCGGTTTCCGCCCGACAGCGACGATATTTTAACTAAATTTCAGACATAGAAAACTGCTTTATCTATTATGTATTTTCTCTACTCTGGACTGGCATGTCCTGGTGTAAATTTCCTGTGAGCTGGGTGGTGCACTGTTGATGGTACATATTATGGGCCTACAGTATATTAAAGACAGTTAAGTGCCAGTCTTGAGACACCATAAAGAGAAAGATGACAAACTTCCATAACACGACAAGCTTAGTTGTCAGAGGGCAATTATTTATTATAAAGTTGATAATAGTAAAAAATTGTATGACTCAAAAAAACAACAAAGTTACACAGGAAAGTCACCAGCAAAAAAAACAGGCCCAACAAAGTCCATTGCCAGCCTCTCACTCAAGAAGACAACAGCAGGGTAGAGAATTGCTGGAGTGAGGCAGGCAAACAGTGCCAGTAGCGGAGCCAAGTCCCAGGTGAGAGGAACAGTATCCTTGTTATCCGCAGCCAATGCAACAGCCAACATTAGAAATAACGTTGTTGTTGGTAGTCGACAACCTGCAAACCGTCGGACACAATTTGGACATTTTCACATAGGGGTGTACTCACTTTTGTTGACAGTGGTTTAGACATTAATGGTTGTGTGTTGAGTTATTTTGAGGGAACAGCAAATTTGCACTGTTACATAAGCTGTACACTGCCTACTTTACGTTGTAGAAAAGTATTATATCTTTAGTATCTCATGGAAAGATATAATAAAAAAGTACAAAAATGTTAGGGGTGTACTCACTTTTGTGACATACTGTATATGTCAGTGAATAGAATATGGCTAGGCCTATGCCTATAGGAAGCTCTCATGACTAAAAGTTGATAAGTGTTTGCTATATCATCTCAAAGAAGTGTGGCTGAGGTGTCCTAGAGAGGTTTTGTTTGTGTACTGTTGGACAAAGCATCTCATTTTATAGCATATACTGAGTGAATATAAACTAATATGCACTCACACATGACAATGAGTTACCTTCAACAGTCTTTGCAATGGTAATAACTAATCGAATAATGAAGTGAATGATAATTCACATGCAATATGCAAAGAATTCAGAACTGTTCAGTGAAGATGGCGTAAATCTTGATGTGTACATGCTTAATCTATGCTTTGACTATCTTTGCCCTCTACGTTTCATTTACATGCCAGAGGGTTTTTATCTTAGAGAAAAGTTGATAATACCATAGACAGTTAAAATCTCTTTTCTAACATTCTCATTTCATTCCATCACAAGACTACTGCCATCAATTACCTCATTATGTACAGATGACTTTGACACTTTTTTCACCAAAAGGTTGCCAACATCAGCACTGAATTTACAATAATTAAATAGAACAAAAGAAGAGGATGTTTCTATGCTTCTTAAACAAAGAAGCTAACCACTGTCCAAGGAGTTTCCTTGTTTTTCAAACAGGCCAGAAGCACACCATTACTTAAGAAAAGTACACTCAACCCACCTGAAGTGAAGAACTATAAACCCTAAGCAGCTAAGTTTTAAGGGTGGTCATTCCTATGGAACATCACTTTATTCAGTAGCTAAGGCATTGAATGTTGCTTGACTGTAGATTAAGCCATCAGTTCTAATCATATCCGAGGTGTCTGCAGCCTTTGGCAACAGTGAACCATCATGTTCTGGGGTAGGGATTTTAGGGTTCTCAAATGGTTTGAATCTTTCCTGAAAGCACATGCTTTTAGTGTTTCTTAAGGATTGTTATCTAGGTCCTATGACCTGAAAACTGGTATAGGCTACCTAATGTCAGTTTTTGGTAACAACTGGATCATTACGTGCTATTTTGGCTTGCCTTCTTGCATGTGCTGTGAAACCTTTGAAGTTGCTCCAAAATGCAGCAGTGCATTTGATCTTTAATCAACCAAACATTTTACTATTTTGGCAGTTACTCTGCAGTGGTTTCCTACTGCAGCTAGAACTGAATTCAAATCCTGTATGTTCTGGAATACAGGGATCTAACCTGATTTGCTCCTTCCTATTTCAGTGATATAATCCATCTTTATTATATTTCCTTTGCGTATGTGGCATTTTTTGTCATCACATTGGAAACAACTGTCTGCTAAATAGCATAAGCATAATGTTTATAGACTGTAGGTTATTTAAGTTTCATAAAAAAATGTTCATTTACAGTAGTAATAGTCACACAGCCAAGAAAGCCTAATTGGCATCACAGTAGACGTTGATCTGGCTTTTCTTTTTAAATATGATGAATTCAACAGTCCTGAGGGATGAAGTGTCCATGCATGTCCATGTGCAGTTCTGCTTTGACATGTGCCCGAGCAATTTCTTTTAATGTTTTTGCATCCAGGACAAGTAAAAATCCACGTTCGCCCGGTGCTGTATTTATCACAGACATGAGGAGCACACCTACGAGGACAAAAAAGGAAGGAGGGTTACACAGATTATTGTAATTTGTGTCAATACGAGAAACTGTTCACATATCCAGGGTTTCAGAAAACAGTGTTGGGTAATCCGGCTGCAGAAGTTACAATCAAATATCCCAACCAAGTATTTCTTCAAACTATTCACTATATCATGTAATGTGAAGAAATCATCTGTTTTTCTGTGCCGAACTAGGCCTAGTCGCCTAGTGGTTAGGGAGTTTGTCTTGGGTTCCAAGGGTCGCAGGTTCGATCAGTAGAAAACAAATGTGGATGGAGGAGTGAATAACCATGGCTGAGTAGGCCACTAGCCCCACATTGCTCCAGGTGGACTGTCCCTCCACCTAATTGACTGTAAGATGCTCTGAATAAGAGTGACAACTAAATTCAATGTAATAAACGGAGAACCCAGCGACTTTTACTGATCAATTAGTTTAGTGAATGGCTTAAACAAATACTTGGTATATGGGATGTATCTTTTGAAGCCGGTGTCCTATCGATATGACCTACCTGTTGATCTGAACTACTAAGCGCTACTGCCTTACGCGCTGTTAGAGTTCAATGGCTGTCGATTTGAGCTACCTGAGGCTTTTAGCAGTGACAAGGCAAGTAACATATTAAAAAGTGTATTGTTTTTATTGTATGTTTTGACCAATTAAGCATGTAAGCAACGATATGTGCATGTTAGATTTGTGGCAGAACACCTACGTCAGATGATAATAGTTTGAATTTAACACTTGACTGCATTGTTATCATTTTCATGACATCGTATTTTGTTATTTTGTTTCCATGTGTACAAAATTAGAGATTAGAGTGGCTAATTCTATGTTAATAATTCCTGTAGCCTGACTACTAGGTCTACACTTAAGTTATGCTTCTTTAAAGGAGTAGGATAGATTTGGAAAACTAAAGAACTACCTTACTGTAAAAAGGGCCACCTACATGATGTTATTTGTACTCTCTGAATGTGGGTTTTACATTTGTGAATGCAAATGTGGAGAGATGCAAGGACGAGCAGTTGAGTTTAAGGAGATATTCTCAGTTTACAGTAAGGGTACGTAGGCAAATGTGTGTTCAAATATATCCATGTCTTGGAAAATGTTGTTGTTTATCACATTATTATGTGATTGCACTGCGGATGGACAGCTCTTCTGCGGAGATACTAGAAGAGTAATCCAAACAAGAGATGAAGCCAGATCACTGTTCATCAAATTCCCTTCATCGCCAATTGGGGGACATACAGGAATCATTAAAATGAGAACAGAGATATGCTCCAGATTTTACTGGGTTGGCATGTCAGTGGATATTGACAGATGGGTATGTGTTTGATGTGATTTAGTTCTGTATTATGTTATAGACTCGATTTGATCAGTCAATTAGACTAGGACCTTTTTAGTTTGTTTATCATGATTTTCTTGAAGGTCTCGGAATGTGACAGATGCCAGAGGACTGGAAGATGTTTCGCCGCTGCACAGCCATTGCAAAGTATAAAGCTAGAGTGCTATTGTAGTGTAAGCAAAAAAAGTTGAGATTTCCTTTTTTACGAAATGCATTAATATTTTTTTGCATTGGTGAATAAAAATTAAGCATCTTTTTTTAAGTATTTAGTATTAAACTACTCACATATAATGTTTAATGATATTTGGCCTCATGTAAATGCATTAGGATTATAATGCAGTCAAGCCTGGCAACCTTCCAGCTTTTTTTTGTTACTTGTGTTTTGTTACCACAGCCACCTCCCCAGATAAGGTTGCCAACTTAAAAGATACAAAGAGTGGTCTTCAGGTTTTTCAGTAATAGCTGTAAGAGATGCTGTGATGAAAGGAGACTGCATTTTAAGATTAAAAATCAAAGTATGATCCCAAACCCAGTTTTGACTTTCTCTAGTTAAGTCTTTAGTAACAAAAGGCACTGTTCCAGACGTATATTAGAGAGAGTGTATTCACACCACTTTGTCTTCAGGCCAGGGACAGAGGCACCTCTAATCTATTTACATATCTGTAGGGCTGCCTACTAGCTTATCACATCTGGTTACCGTTGAAGCTGCACTTAATTAACAATGGTTCCTGACCACTGGTTTGCTTTTGTAAGTATCTGCTGTCTGGGAGTTTGTTGGGATAGAGCTGACTGGACCACTCCCAACAACTCAGGATAGTTTTCAGTACATTCTCACACTATTTTTCTAAATAGGTTGAGGCCTTTCCTTTAAGGATCAAAACAGCATTTGAAATGGCACAGCACATCTGTTCCATTGTTTATAGGCATGGCTGCCCCAAAAGGATTTTGTCGGATCAGGGAAGAGAATTAATGAATGAGGTATGTGAATACTTAAATGATTTTGAAAATGGAATTTGGGATTGTTTTTAGTTAATATTTTTAAATCTGTTTTATCATCTCACAATGATGTTTCACCTTAACAACAACCTCTGTGCCCTCCTAGGTATTGAAAGGAGTGTCGCGGCTACATACCATCCACAAACAAATGGACTGGATGAGACAACCAATGACAACATAAAACGGCAAATTGTTTATTTCCATCCACATACCTACACATGTGTACCTCTCTACTCCGCACCACTCCCTCAACATCACACACCCACACACCCACACACCCCCCCCCCCACACACACACACACACACACACACACACACGCACACACACTTCACATACGGCCTTGTAAGCACTCCCTTCTGTTTTATATACACAACTGTGTGTCCACAATGTATTTAACAATTGCAAGCACTCAAGTTATTCTGCAGAGTACCAGACTTAATTTCATGTTTTAAATTTATATTTTATATTTATATTTGTACTTTTTAGGGCTCTTACAAAATTGGTGAAAGACCAGCAGAACAACTTGGATGCGCAAGACTGTAGAGGCAATGGTAATGCTGTGCTTACCTACAGTTTTGGATAATACAGTATGTGTTCTTTTTACTTCAGCTTTCCGCAATATTGCTTCCTGAGAAGAGTGCTTACTGCGCTTACTTGGAGAAGAAACAGGCGTGTAACTGAATGCTTAAAATTGCATTTTGAAGTTTGCAGAAGAGATTCTGAGAAATGCCGACATCACATCTATCAAGACACACCCTGAAGAGGTCCTTAAAGGCTTGATTGGAGGTTGCACAGATGGGATAAATTTCACTCCCTGGATGAAGTGTATATATTTTTAATATGTTTTGCTATAATGTTTCTTCTGTTGTCCCTTTTTCTGTCCTCATCCATAATGAATAAGAGACAAGCCCATTGATACTGGCGCTATATAAATTGAATTGCATTAAATTGTCCCATCTTCAATGTCCCCTGTATCACAAAGGTGAGGTATGCTACTTCTAGTGGATGCATTATTTGGGTAAAGATATATGTCTGTCAAGATTTGCTACCTATACACATAGGCTACTGGTAGCTCATTTCAACGAAGCAGCCCATTTCGGTAGTACACTGGGTTAGCCAACACTGTGAGAGAATATTGGTGTGGCTTACCATCATCTTCTTCAGTTGCATTTGGCCTGGCAATGAAAACAGCCTCGGATGGCCAGCACTTTTCTGCAGTCCACTCTTCCGTTTTTTTTGTCTCAACATCAAGCTTGATGATCTGTTGTGATGCACGTACATAATCAACTACGGTTATATTTTGTGACCAATAAGTTACATAAGTTACATAAGTATACATAAACTTAACTATTTAAGATAGCGTAATGCATCAGGAGGGATCCAACCTTTGTGGCAACAGCTGACATCTCCACCCCTGTCATGTAGACAAATCTGTGCTTCTTGCCATTGTAATCGTAGTTTATCCTAGGTAGTTCAACACCTATGGGTTTTGAAAGAAAAAAAACAAGGAAAAGCTAATAATATAACTCTGCTTGTGTCCACAGAGACAAAACAAAATTTGATAGGTAAAGTTTTTGTAGATGAACTAATGATCACAATATTTACAGAGAGCAACTATTTTCTGAATTTACCTTTGCATAGAACTTCTGGCTGGCAAAACAGCTTCCCATCTTTCTCTTTTACAACACTGGCAGTAGTGTATTTGAGCTTTACTAAATCCGCTCCAACCTCAGACTCCTAAGATCAACAAAATGTGCATAGTACGCTGTGATTGACTAAATGTATACCAAAATGTATGTCATAAATGTTACTTAACAGCCAAAAGTCATACCTTGTCCGTGAGTGGTAGAACAAATCTCTTGCAACTTGGTGAGCTGTACGCTTTTTTCGATGACCCTGGGTTCTCTGATCTTTGTTTCAACTCGTCAAGGTAAAACATATCATACAAGCTGTTATCGCCATAGGCGATCACGTCAAACACCACGTGGCCATCGTCCTCAAATGCATTCACATGATGGTAGACAACCATAGCATCAGTGTAGTATTTGGTCACCAGCTCCTTTTTTGTCTTCCGATCAATAAGGTGAATTAGAGTCTGTGGAAAATGGGAGATGCAGAGAAAATCAGATATTTCAACGAGCATTGGTGTTATATTCCCCTCAATTTACTGGAATTGCAGGTCTATTTTGAAATCTGAAATCACAGTTACATTTTCATCCGGATGAAATTTCAGGCAGCTGGCCCAGTTAACTCCTCTCATGTATGCGGTGGCCATCTTGAGGATGTCGAGTTTGTAGGGCTGCTCGATGAAGATAAAGTAGTTCTCTGTCATGCCAAAACTGTGATAGTAGCTGGGGCTCAGAAGAGAACGGCAGGGCATAGAACAGATGACTTCCAGGTTCTGTAAGGCAGGTGCCTCATCTATAACAGGGAAACATAAATCATTTTTATCCCAAGTTAATCTAGTATAGCTTAACTTTTAAACAAAGAACTGTTAGACTTCAAGAGAATTGAGTTAGTAGTCTTCACTAAAGGCACTTAAGCTATTTTAGACTGTCTGCATGTGGTTTTTAGTGCATGTGGTCATATCACTCAGCTAGGTTTCTGTAATATGGTCAGGAAGCATGTTGTCAGTTATTGATAATGCAGTCATAAAATTTCCTACAGTAATAAATGAATGTAACGACTTAGATATAGATAACAGATATAGATGTTTGGTTTAATGTGGCCATTAGATAAATTTAACATGAAAATACCTACCATCATTTTTGGTCGCTGCTGGTATCTTGAATATTGAGTACTTGGTCTTGGCCTTGTCTGCGATGGTGGTGCCCATGTTGTAGGTATTACCATCTTTATCATAATGTGGATGTGACGTCACTATGTTCAAATGATGGTATTTGAGGTAGTCCACCTGAAAGAAAATGTGAGTCAGTGTATGGATAAAAAAGACAAAATGTGGAAATTGAAAATGGGGTGAAGTCCCCAGAAGACCAACATCTCAGTTACCTTGTCCAGAGTTTCCAGGGTCACTGGATTAATCTTTCGTATGTAGTTCGTTTCAGAAGTGGCATAATAATCATTTCCATATCGTATTATGTTATTTCCACAGTTATCTGTAAAGTCTGGGACAGCATGGTTGAGGAAGGTAATGAACCTGTGGATTTAAAGGTATGTACACATTTGTTGTCTTTACATACAAATAGACAAGATGTCCTCAGTTATTTAACAAAATAATAAAAAAAAAACCCTGACATCACCCCCATCACTAGAAAAACAAAACTTACTTACTTGGAAAAGATGCTTTTCCTTGGGTCTGGATAAGCCATTGTGCCCATCTCAGAGACGACTATTCTCTGGGCCTCCATGTTGGCTTTGTATGTGTCTCCTCGGAGATACCTGCTTCTGTAACTCACGTGACCTAAAAACATTTATCAGGATGTCAGTGTAATTTACACTATCTCGATTTTAATTTCAATAAAATGATTTTAAATCCCACATCAATTTATTTCCACTTCCCCAAAAAAAATATCTACACAAATTCAATACATCAAATCAGGGGAATTCAAGCAATGTATACGTGTATATATGTGTTACTCACTAAATCTTTAATTAGCCTATTTGCTAGTGTGCTCAGTCTAAATATATTTATTATTTAGTGAAGTATCACTTACCATCTTTAATGGTAAAACTGTGCATTAAAGCCATTCCATCAAACCAGTGGTTGTAGGTGGTCTCACCCACAGAGAAAATACCTGGACCAGTACGCACTAAAGTGCCTTGAAGCCAGTCTGGAAGGGCTCCTGAAATTAGAAATAAGCACATTTGTGGCTCAGCTTGCTGTGTGAGTGTGATGGTGCCAGTGTATGTGCCCGGCCATCCACTGCTGACAGCCCTGTTGTCTCTACACATCTTAGCTCTCTTGTACAGCACTTTGGTCAATGTTTTGTTGTATTATAAAATGTGCTGTAGAAATAAACTTGACTTGACTTGAATTTAGTGACAGCGTATCTTGACGCTCTGGCAGTAAATTCAGACAGTTTGAAATGACTTGTTGTGATTTCAGGTGCATGCAGTCCTAAAACATGATTACTTTTGCTGCAGTGGTTCAGTGGGTTGATAATGATAATGTTGGTTAGTATGTGTTGATGGGAACCATCAACCATACCATATAGATGGTACCATCATACCATAGAGAAATGTGGAGACTCTGTCAGAGTGATGGTTAGAAAACCAGGAAGGATCTTCCTTTTAAATACACAAAAACAACAGATGTAAACTAGTGGCTCAAAGGCTAAATGAATATGCAACAGGCAGCTGTTGTGCCATTGTATTTCATTGCAGTGCATGTTACATCGGCATGTCACATCAGACACATCTGCATGTTAATTTCAAAGCCTGAAGGTGTGAGTTCCTGAGACAGTTCCTGAGTCCCAGACGAATGGGAAAACAATTGAGTTCCCAGGAAAAATGGGCGTAGTCACAAAATCACATTTTTCAAGTTACTCCCCCAATTGGTATTTGCATTGAAACCCCAGCTTTTTAAAAAATAATCCTGTAAATAAGCCAGCATAGTCTCGAGCTAGAAGCATTTTAAAATAGCATTTACCAATAAAAACAAATCAAAAATAATTTTCCCAGTTTCTGCATTATGTGATCTTGCTCGTTTTTTGTCCCGTCGACTCCTCAATTAACATTATCATGATCACAGAACCCCCATCTCTTCACACCTCACCTTTTAAGGCACAAAGACACAAATAGCAGAGAAATCAGGGATTCTTCCACATAGCTACATTTCCAATACAAACAGTTTTAAAAACAAAAAGTAATATAGAAATAGGAAATCACAATAAAGAAATATATTAACAATAGAAATGTAATGTACAGAGTTGTTATTATTCAGATTTTTTCAACATGCTGGGTTCTTTTAATTGCCCTAACTTTACTCAACCCAAAACCTCTGCTCAGAATTTTTTTCTTTTAGTGATTTAGGGTCAGCTGACTGGGTTTGTGCAATGCATAAACCTAGGTGAATTTCACAGCTACCTTTAAGTTTTGCACTATCCTTGAAATACCTAATAAGCCACAGATCATTTGTTTAGTTCACTGAACTTGTAAATTGTTTCTTGAGGATTAACTGCTCAAATTGTCATTGTTCTTCAAATATTATGCGTTGTATGTGTATTGCTGCTTACAAGAGATTTGCACACATTAAACAGAGCCTGCTTAATTACTTGCAGTTCAAGGAAAAAGTAGGTCATTTTTAACTGATGCATGACCTCACACTATTTTTCGGCTGCAGTAACAGTAGGCCAAAATGTACAAATCAAAGCATTGGTGCTATATTTCACTCTACTATGTCTTCTTCAACACAAGTGCAATCTACAGCTTGACTGCTACATGCCACCAGGTTATGCACCTTTACATTCTTTTAGAATTTGATAATTGTGATAGAGAGGAGATTGCATTATTTTCTCTTCAGTTAAAAAATTTAAAGTCTTTGGTATGACTAACCATATCATACAAGGCATATCCGAAGTGCACAGTATCAACTCTACCATCAAACACCGCTTTGAAACCTTTGGACAGAAGTCATATCTTGAAGTAAAGTCCATTACCAGGGTGCTTGTGCAAGATGGTTGACTACCTATTAAATGCTTAAAAAAGGAAAAATAAAACCTACCAGTGATATCTGCTTCACATGGCTCCGGATTCTCCTCTTTGTTTTTACCATAACTGTACTCCATTGTGCTTCCAGAGCTCGGCTGTTTTCAGAGAATTCTGTGAGGTAACACACATACTCCTGGATAGGTTTATAAAGGGCTTGTGAAAGCTGTAACCCCTCCCCACTGTCCCTGCAGCCTCAGTGACTAATTAGCATGATACACCTATACTTACTTATCTGATACCCACATTTTATCTTAATTCATTATCTTTTCCTTAATTGCTTGTTGATAGAGAAATTACAGGAGCCTATTTAATGATTAACTGGCTGGTGTGTTATACACGCATACATTATATCTCTTAGCTCACTTCTTAGCTGACTTAGCTGATATCTCATTTTAAAAGTATTGGGAGAAGAATATCAGTGAATCTAACAGCTTGTCTGGAAAGGTGTCAAACATGTTGTACCTTGTATCTTGAGTCAGTCATCAGTAAGGTTCACAGAAACATTTTACTATGTTATGGAATAAGAGAACATGTCATCATGTCGGGTTTTATGGGTATGTGTTACAACACAGTGATGGTTTACAAGACTTTATCACGTCTTTGAGTAAGGCCATCAATGTTTAACCTATGAAACTGGCTTTGTGTACTGATAGGGAAACCTCAACCTGTTTGTGCATATGTAAAAACCTTTAATTTGTTTAATTAATAGTTCATCAAATTGCTGATACCATATGGAAGTCTTATTTGTTGGTGGATCAGCAAAATAAAGGAACAAACCATTTCCTATCTAATACTACCTAATTTTACCTTTATAACAATACTTACACATGAGTAGACAAGTACACTCCAAAATAAATACATGACTTACTATTTTACATATGATGTGGTTTATTAGAATTGATGCCATGGTACCTATCTGTACAGCCAAACAAACAAAACTATGTGAAGTACATGTTTAGCATAACTCTGAATTACAATAAATGAAAATGTATTTATATTAATGGGCTATTGAAAAATTTCTAGAGTGATTGAGGGCAAACTTGTAAAAAGGTTCAGGAAGATTACACAGAGATTTAATCATATAAGGCATATAAAACTGTTATCAGTGTATAAAGTGGCTATGGCAGAAATTACAGCTAATGTGCTGAGAGTGTGAGTGTGACTCTGTTATATACACATATAAAGGACAGAAAGACCCTTTTAAATGTCAATACCATTCAGGGTTCTTCTCTGTGAAGGTACTACATCTTTGGGAAGATATATTGTTACTTTAAAAGTGTGTCTAAGGTGACTGATCTTTGTCATTTCTTTTGACCTCGTTCAAAAAAGGACACTTGGGCCAGTTGGTAGTATTAAATGTAGGCTACCATAAATTCACTGGACAATCGCCAGGCTGAGGAGATTGTCTTTTACGGTCATGGCTCAAATAACAGAAACAAAGAAGTCTGTTTGGGCAAAACCATGATAGAAAATACTCATATAGCTCTCTTTCTCTTTTTGTCTCACTCTGTGTAGTAATTCTCATAATAATAATACTAATGTGGTAACCCCAGAAGGTGATTAATAAACACAGCTCATGTTAGAGAAGTGAACACACACACTGGAGCAAAGAACACTCATGATTATCCTGGGAAGTGGGCAGCTTACATTTGCCGCAACACTAAGGTAGCATTGGGGGGTTCCAGCCTTGCTCAATGGCAACCCAGCTTTAGATGAAGGTGAAGTAAACATTCATTCCCCACACTGACATTTTTTTTCCTACCAACACAGGGAATTAAACCTACAATGCCACAGCTACATGTACAAAGCCATCTAACTACCTAACCTGTATGACACAGCTGGCCATAAGTTTGCTCACTAATGTTTGAATTTCATTTTCTGAATTTCTTACCTGATGACTAGAACAAAAAGGGTATTCAGCCCTCTGTCGTGACTTGTAAGCATAAGGAATTCAAGAGGAACACAAGTTAATTCGCATTGTTCATATAGCATAGAATGCTGGCATAGAACTCTGGCTCTGGAGCACTGATGTAACCATAGTAGCTATTCTCCATGCTTGAATTGAATGTGCGCTTGCAATGCATTTACAGCACTGGAGACCTTGGACTTGTTTTCTTGAGTAATGGGCCATATGGTACCATGGAGATATGTCTTCACAGTATACTCTTTCATAAGGGGCTGTAATTTAACAGGAGCCTGCATGCTTGAAAAAACGGTTAATTATGTCATTGTAAATAATAGTGAACGTGTAAAGTTTAAGCATAGTGTGTTACATCTTAATGATTCTCCTATAGAATCAAGTCTTATCACTTAACAATAAGGGGGAGACAAAAATCACCACCAAACTAAATTTCACCAAATCAGATAAACAGAAAGTCATCATACTCCTTAATTGCACTGGTTGTTCTTTTAAAAAATGGATAGCTATTGCAGTGTGTAGCGCAGATGCTGACATTAGAAATGTGAAATATTTTAATAGGTTATCAAAACTTTACCAAAACTATATGTTTTATCGTTTGGAATTAAGTGAGACAGCATACCAGGTCTCTTTACATATAGACAAAACTCAATGAGCCTGTGTGAGTCAGCTGTTTGTCTGGAGCTTCTTGAGTACAACTACTTGGCCAGCAGAGGGCAGCAGTTGGTAAATGTTTCTACAGGTGTCGCTAAAACACCATCCTATCCTCTCATGTCTGATTTTGGTAAAGTAATAATTTTCAAAAGAACAACTCAGGGCAGGTTTACATGTCTCTATGTGTCAACGTTTATTGTTTTCCTCATTCATTTGGCTGAGTCTCAGGAATTTCACCTTAAGCCTTTTTAATGAATATAGACATACAGTGATTGGCATCTATGTTCTCATTGTCTGTTGCCTGTAGTTGCCCACTCATACAATCTGTGATGCTGCATAGAATTTTGCATTTGACTCAGTCTGGCTGTTCCTTTGTCCCTGAAATAGGGAACAGTGCATGCTCTCTTTCCATTGGTGTGCACCTTTTCCTGATTTTTCAACCATCATCCTGACCAGGTCTCAAAATGTATTTGTGGCATAACAATTACAATGATACTAGATCATTTATGTTTGACATATTACAAACACATGATAAGACTGACACAGTGTTGACATTGCAGTGTCTTCATGTGCATACTTTAAGGAGCGCATGCACACATAATTAGTGTGCTTTAATTAACAAAAGCTAATTAGCTATAAATATTAAACAACCAGCATTTTACATTTTCTTTAAAATGTTTGAACATTTAAAAAGGCATGTTTGTAAATAAAATCTCTGGCTGCATTTTTTAAAACATTCACCTCCTCTGTTACAGATTACTTTCACATTTTTTAAAAATCACACAAAAATGCAACAAATAAATACAAATAGGCTAAACAAACTAGTTGTTCAGTGTTCAGTGAGCACAAACCATGAATGTGAATCTGTCCCACATTTTCGAAGTATATAAAAAAGAAATGTGAATCTGTGTACACTTCCATCTGCTGTATGATGCAAAAATAATTATAATAGAAAAGCACTCCGAGAGCGCAGACCTCCGCCAAGGCAGCTTACGTCTCCACCTTATTGTCATTCTCACCTTAAGATGGTTCGTTCACCATGCTCACACAAACTTGGTTGGCTCTTCGGTGCAGGAAAGTACTTTATCTAATTTCCACTGCCAACATAAACTACTAGGCTGCTCACCACTACCGCTCTAACTCTCCTCTGTCTTTCACTGAACCCTCTAACCAAAAACTCAACAACTCCTTGACCCGCAACAGGAGCCTCATTTCCGTACTAACCTATATTCCCTCCTTTCAAAATAAAAGTCGCCGTAGATTCCATGCTACACTGGTAACTTGACTGAATAAAAAAATCCTGGATTCAGATGGTTATCCGGATCACCACCAAAATCAAATCAGTTCTAAGTTAGGCCACTTCTGACCTATCCTGAAAATTTCATCAAAATCCATCCATGACTTTTCGAGTTATGCTGTTCACAAACAGACAGACAAACGGACAGACAGACAAACCAACGCCAGCGAAAACATAACCTCCTTGGCGGAGGTAATAAATGTGTCTTTAAAGGGGAAGTTCAGAGGTTCAAAATCTGGAGCTGTCATGGCAACATTTATGGCAACAAAAGAAAATGAAACAAAAAACATGAAATAAAATTCCAACAAATGCATGTGCCTTAAGCTGTTTCCAACAGTCTTACTCACATTATACCCTATAACCCCCTCTTTAAATGAATTATTGTCATATTTGACCCGAAGATTTTATGCACATTTGAACTGATTCCACATTGTTTAAAATCTTCTGTCCTGCATTTGAAAAAAAGGTGAACCCCTCTAAAAATAGGACTAAATTCATGTATTAATTAATTTATTCTTATATAATTTGTTTGTTTAATCAATTGATTAATTAATTAGTTATATCCATTTGGGACAGTCTCCCTGAGATTTTCTTAATAATGGGAATTATAGTCAAGCTTCACTTCCATGAGCTCTGTCTGAAGGCCTGAATATGAAAGTTAAACCCTCAGGTCACAACACCAAAACCTGCTTAGCTACTGTCATTGCTGGGAATAAAATAGCCATGCAGGTCCATGTGAATAGTGGTATCCACTGCTGCACGTGCAATCTCCTCCATGGTCTTGGCATTCAAGATGAGCATAAATGGTGGTTTTTTTGGATTATTAGACACAATTGAGGACAGAAGGACTCCTGAAAAGAAATCACATTAAAACACATTACACTTTAACATATTCATCATCAGTAATACAGCATATTCTGTGGTTTGTGGTGACTGTAATAAACAAAATTCTATTACACGTTCCTCTTAAGCATGTTGTCTGTGCTACGTACCATCATCCTCCTCCACAGCATCAGGTGAGGCTACAAAAACAGGCTCAGATGGGTAGCAGTCCTCCTCCGTCCACTCTTTATGCGTTCTGCTGAGGATGTCCACTTTGGCGATCTGCAGGAAAAATGATTGACAGACAAACCCTTATGAGTAAATCTGTCCCTGCTTTTGTAACTGTTGCTTTACCATGTGATGAAACTGTATGATACCTTATTTGGATATGGAGACCACTCCACCCTCGAGCCATAGAAATATCTGTACTTTTTGGTGTTGAATTTGTAATTAATCTGTGGCAACTCTAAACCTGTGGATGAAAACAGAACAAACAAGAATATCATAGGATTCTCTTTTGACCAAGGGCTCCAAAATATAAGTCATTGGGCAAGGTAAAGAGGACGTACCCACAAAGAGTGGGTCAGGTGAGCAGAATACTGAGCCATCTGTCTGTGTCACTGCTGTGGCAGTTGTGTCCTCCAAAGTCACAAGATTTGTGCCCTCTGGAGTATCCTAAAGGAGGATATGTAACCCAGATATAATTGCCTAGTATGTTATCAGTCAGTTTGTGGCTAAATGAATGAATGAATGAATCCCACAAAGATATTTGTTTCAGTGATCAAAACGTGCAAATGACATCCAATAATTGATATTAAGGAAGTCTGGCAAAGTTTGGCAAAGTTCTTATAAGCCATGTTATGAGCAGGATAATGGACTTTACAGCATTTGCATAGTAAAAATTAAGGCACTTCGAGGTGTAACCGTCTTCTCTACTACCTGTTGTCTATAAGCTTTTATCCTGTGATATTAACTTCACTAAGGTTAAAGAGCTCCAATGTACCTTATCAACAGTGATGGGTAAGACAAATCTCTGGCAGACTGGTGGTGAGAAGATCTTGTTGTTTTCGATGAACTTGTCTGTGTCCTGTTTCAGGTTGTCAATGTAGAACATGTCATATAGGTTGCTGTCTTTGTATGCGATCAGATCAAAGACAACATGGTTGTTTTCCTCAAAGGCGTTTATGTGGTGGAACACAACAAACGGATCTCCATAGAACTTTGTGGACACTGCTTTTCCAGTCCTTCGGTCGATCAGATGAAACAATGTCTATAAAACACCAATTCAAGTTATTGTACCCTGAGAATGTTATGTTTAAACATTGGAGGGATATATATATGCCTTAAAGTAAATCAGTTACCCACCACATCATTCTTGTCCAGCTTAATGCAGCTTCCCCAGTTGACCCCTCGGAAGTAGGCTGTGGCAAGCTTGATTATGTCAAGCTTAAAGGCCTGCTCCACAAACACGATGTAATTCTCAGTCATGCCAAAGCTGTGGAAGTAACTAGGGTACAGGGATGATCGACAGGGGATGGTGCACACCCGCTCTAGTTTACTCAGTGGTGGTTGTTTCTTGTCTTCACCTGCAGATAGATAATGGTGTCAATTCTCACTGGAAAGTCTTTTTTTAACCATGTTGTGTTAAATGGTTAAAAATGCATTTTAAATAACGATAAATCTAAAACTTTTGCCAAAGCTGTGGAAGTAACTGGAGTACAGGGATAAGGCAGCACACCTGCTATAGTTTACTCAAGGGTGGCTGCTTCTTATCTTCATTTGTAGATTCACAGCAGCATTTATTTGTCATTTACAATTCTTATTTAGTGTAATATCAGCCTACCGTGTTAAATTGTTAATACACCTTTAAACGTAGAAATTACTGTGTCTGTTCAATGTAATCTTGCCCATGTATTGCTAAGGCAGCCTTTTTTTCCATACTGATACCTGATGCGTCAGCTGGAACTTTGAATATCATGTACTTAGGGAGGCCGTACATGACTGCTGTGCCCATGTTGTAGGTGTTTCCCTCTTCATCGTAGTGAGGATGCGCTGTAGCCAAATTCAGTGCAATATGGTTCCTGTAATCAGTCTGGAGCAAAGTGCATCACACACATAGGCGGGGGAGGATAACCATTAGCTTCAGGCAGGACTTTCACACCTTAATTAAGCAGTCCCCTTTCCCTGACCTGTTCTAAAATGATCATTTGGCAACACCCAACAACTTATACAAGAAGCCAAAAAGAATATGGAATAAACTCTCATAGCTTTAACAAGGATTTTTTTTATTAGTAATCAGTGATGTGAAATTTTAATTAATCTGATCTGTTAGCAATATTTTTCATTTAAATTACTCTGGAGACAAATTAAAAAAACTCACTCGGCCAAGTGTTTCCAGAGTGTGTGGGTCTATTTTGTTGATGTAGTTCACTTCAGATGCAGCGTAGTAGTCCTCTCCATATCTGATAATGTTCACAAGGCCATTGTCCGTGAAATCAGGAATGACGTTGCTGAGGTAGGTAAAAGCCCTGCGAGAGAGGCCAAAATTATTGGTGTGAAATTGTTATAGCTGTTGGTAATTACATTTCTGTCAGTAACTTTTGAAATGCAGGTCTTACTTTGAAAAGATGCTTTTGCATGGATCTGGATAGGCCATAGTGCCAAATTCTGACACAACAATCCTGTTGGCAGCTGAGTTCGTTTTAAAAGTCTCGCTCTTGAGAAATTTACTGCGGTAGTAAACATCACCTGAAAAAGTGTTCATGATAACTGTTAAATTGCACTGCTGAATGCAACTCAGTGGATACAGTGCATATGTGCTATGCATTTCTCTCTCACCATCTTTGAAGGTGAAGCTGTGAATGAGAGCCATGCCATCAAACCAGTGGGTGTAGTCGGTGTCCCCAAAAGAGAACAAAGCGGGCCCATTGCGCACAAGCGTTCCTTGTAGCCAATCAGGCACAACTCCTGGATGCAGACAAACACAAGATGGCAGGGAAGCATGCTATTGCCCAAAACACTTCCATAACAACTGGTTGTTTGCAATTAGATTTTGTCACTTGTTGCAGGTAAAAACTAGTAGTAAATACCATGTTGGGAGATGGCTTCTTTGTTCAGCAACATTTGATTTGACCCATACAGAACTGTCCAGTAATATTTTTTTTCATCATGGTTCTTATTTGACCACCAACAAGACAATAAAATGCAACCCTAACAAAATCATTAAACTGTCTACTTAATATCATGCTTGATTTTACAATAAAATAATTTTAAAAGGCAGCAGTTATTTCTGTAACTCATATAATGAACAACAAAGCTCTTAAGATCCAATAACATTATATTGTGCAAGGTACATGAACCTAATATAAGTCTGAGAGTTTGAGATTGGTATGACTTACCAGATATATTTGCTTTTAAGGGATCCGGTGTCTCTTTTCCATTCTTGGTAAATATTCCCAGCATGATGCCACTTTGTAAACTCAGTACTCCGTTAAGTACCTCAGGCTGCTCTCTGATGCTGCCAAGTCAAATAGTCCTTCTGTGTACCAACCACCGGTCTACATAACTTATGCGCCAGCCCCTCGCCATAGCCTACATGCATAACCACATGTGTTCCTGTTATGTAACTGTCTTTTTCATGACTTACTGATAAACTTAAGAGACAGTAGAAATTACCTTCTTCCTTGTGTTCACTTTACAGCAACAGGTGAAATGTTTCGTGCTTATTGAGTGTTCAACCCTAAGATTTTTCTCTGTAGGACAGTTTTTTTATTAATGCAATGTACTTATGCATTAAGTGAGCTATTTTCATTTTTTTTAATCTTTCAGATACGGGTGACGTGGCCCACACTTCAAAATATCTTTGAAATACCAGTATTTTGTTTCCCTGCTATCTTTATCTTAACTGCTTGACTGACCTTTGCTACCTACCCACCAGCATGTATACACTTGCCTTCTGTGGGAATGAATATAAACTAAATATATGATGACTCTCTTACTGACTTTACTATCTACAGATAAACTTAGTGTATTTTGGAGACTTAAAAAGGCAATACTGAGCATTACAGCTTTAATTCTGATGTCAATCAGATGAAGAAGTAAAAAAGACAAGCACATAAAAAAACAAAGCAAATGGTGCAATGAAAACCATGATGCATTTTATTTACAAAAACAAACAAAATTTTAAAGTTCAAGGTAAATAAAGGCAACGAGACATAAAATACATCTGGAACACCTGGATCTATTGCCTGGATAACAAAGTCGGTGTATGACATTTTCTACGCCACCAGATGGAGTAGTGAAGCCTGTGTCAAAAGCTTCAAAGCTTCAAATTAGTTTAGTGGGTAAACGCCACTACTTCAAAAGCCTTCATCAGCACATCTGTTAGGCTTATACAGGAATGTTAAACTGGAGGACCTGGTGTAAGGGTCTACAGTTATGTATCAAATCCTGTTGACTCGTTCCCCTCCCCGATTTGTCCAGTAGCTTGAGTGAACCCTGTAAACCTCTACTACAAACATCATTGGCCTAATTAATGGCAACGACTAGTCTCAGTACTGCGAAGTGGTGAATTGGGCTGTAGATTCATGCAGAAACAAAAGCCTTCAACTCAACACATCAAAAACAAAGAAAATAGTTTTAGGAAAATTATTTCCTTACTGTAGAAAAAAGAAAGCATTAGACAAAGTAAGATTTTACCAATACAACATAAAACAAAGAAACCACTTGCATTTATGAGTGCAAGTACAACAAAGTAACTTAGCTATTTTAATTGCTTGAACAAAATATGTATCTAGTTGTATTTGACTAGTTTTGATTGTGTTTTAATTGGAAGATGAGAGACAAGACCACAAAAATGTGTGCAAATTATGAAAAGGGAGAAATGAAAATAGAGTCTGTTTACATGGAATGTCAAACATCGAAATGAATGTTATATCCAACATTGGTGGCTGGGGGTCGGTATGTTGGTTAGCCATTTGTGGTGCTGATGTCATGGTTCTCCCCACTTTAGCTGCCTGTGTAAGATATTTTCTACACCACCAGATGGAGTGGTAAAGCATGCTTCAAAGCTTCAAAATCAGTTAAGTGGTTAAAAGCATGACTGCTTCAAAATCTTTGATTGGCACATTCCTTAGGCCTTCTCAGAAAATTGGAGGAGCTGGTTAAACAGGCCATAGTCTACCCCATTCCAGATGATAGAGGGGTTAAAGTGACCTAGGCTAGATTATATCCTGGGTATATTATTACCTAGAACTATTCATACTCTGGAGTTAATTTGGGCAGGGGTAGGAATTAATTTTGCCGGTTACACCTCTGAAGCTCCTTCCTAGTATCTCCTCATACTTGTTTTCTACATGTCCCTGGACATTTTTGCAGCCTTGGCCATGTTACATAGATAGACATCCTGACATGACTTAAGACCAAAACTTTCACAACGACCAACACTTTCATATGCACATGCTAATAAAGTAACTGAAACCTTGTTAAAAGATGAAGTAATGACATGCTTATTTGTTATTGCATTTTAATTTCAAATTCAAGACATGATAGTAATGTCAGAAAACACAGGACTGGTTACAGCTTTTCATCAAACATGGACATACAGTCAAACATGGATATACATTACAAAACTTTAGATAAGATTTCAGTTAAGAAAAGACTTTAAACAATAAAAAAGTTAAAATGTTATCTTACAGTATTACTCAATGTATATGTACATAAATACTCTGCATCTACAGTATTTCTGTATAAAATAGATTTTATTATGTTTTTATTAGTTTGTTATTGTGGAATTTATTTCTATTTCTATGTATTAAATACTCTTTGTCCATGTGGCACAGTCTCCCTGAGATTTGAATGATAATGGGAATTATAGTCAAGCTTCACTTCCATGAGCTCTGTCTGAAGGCCTGAATGAGAAGGTTAAACCCTCAGGTCAGTCACAACACCAAATTCTGCTTAGCTACTGTCATTGCTGGGAATAAAATAGCCATGCAGGTCCATGTGAATAGTGGTATCCACTGCTGCACGTGCAATCTCCTCCATGGTCTTGGCATTTAAGATGAGCATAAATGGGGGTTTTGCTGGATTAAGAGACACGACTGAGGACAGAATGACTCCTGAAATGTTATCAAGAAATAAGAAAGCAGTTACGGTCAATCATGCTGAAGATTAACAGCATATGTTTAAGTTTTTTTGCAGACATAATTGTCCTTAAAATGGTGTGTGTTGTGTATGTTCACAAATAAAGTGACATCTTCAAATTCCTCTTTAGGGCTACTTGAGCTACTTACCATCATCCTCCTCTACAGCATCAGGTGAGGCTACAAAAACAGGCTCAGATGGGTAGCACTCCTCCTCTACCCACTCCTTATGCGTTCTGGTAACAATGTCAACTTTGGCAATCTGCAGGAAAAGTCTGACCTTTATGAGTAAATCTGGCCCTGATTTTATATACATTTAAGGGTGTTGAGATATATTATGTTACCTTATTTGGATGTGGAGACCACTCCACCCTCGAGCCATAGAAATATCTGTACTTTTTGGTGTTGAATTTGTAATTAATGCGTGGCAACTCTAAACCTGTGGGGGCAAAATGTTTATGTTAAAGTAACATACACAGGAAAACATTTGAAAACGTTGTTGTTTTAGTCTAGTGCTTCTGTCTCATGGGTGAGGTAAAGAGGACATACCCACAAAGAGTGGGTCAGGGGAACAGAAGACTGAACCATCCTTCTGTGTCACAGCTTTGGCAGTTGTGCCCTCCAAAGTCACAAGATTTGTGCCCTCTGGAGTATCCTGCAGGTAAACATGAGACCCATATAGAATAAGCTGACACACGCATACCAGTTATGCTAATGGGGTATTTTAACAAGAATTAACAGTTGACAGTTGATCATTGTGGTGGTACTATGTAATTTTCTCCTGATTGTAATATTATTCAATAAATAACGCAATTATTATTATTATTGTTATTATTATGTGTTATTCTGGGGTTGTAAATCACCCTGACTAAAAGCAATTGACTCAAGGACACCAAATCATACTTAAAATCTAAGTATAATATATAATATAAAACTTCACAGAGATGTATACACTGATGCCTACAGTACCTTGTCAACAGTGATGGGTAAGACAAATCTCTGGCAGACTGGTGGTGAGAAGATCTTGTTGTTTTCGATGAACTTGTCTGAATCTTGTAGTATGTTTTCAATGTAGAACATGTCATACAGATGGCTGTCTTTGTACGAGATCAGATCAAAGACAACATGGTTGTTTTCCTCAAAGGCGTTTATGTGGTGGAACACAACAAACGGATCTCCGTAGAACTTTGTGGACACTGCTTTCCCAGTCCTCCGGTTGATCAGATGGAAAAATGTCTACAAAAGACCAATACAAGTAATGATACCTATAAAGTCTATTATAATGAAACAATGGAATTTACCCTTTGTAAGTACATTGATTACTAACCACATCGTCTTTGTCATATTTAAGACAGCTTCCCCAGTTGATTCCTCGAAAGTAGGCTGTGGCAAGCTTGATTATGTCAAGCTTAAAGGCCTGCTCCACAAACACGATGTAATTCTCAGTCATGCCAAAGCTGTGGAAGTAACTAGGGTACAGGGATGATCGGAAGGGGATGGAACAAACTTCCTCCACTTGACTCAAAGGTTGTTGGTTCTTGTCCTTACCTGCAAATAGATAAGAGGGTCAACTCCCAATGACAAATCTACTATAAAAAACATGACTTTAAGGGTTAGAACTCATTTGGAAGACTATTGTTATCCTGTCCATGTCGGCTGTACCATTTTTTCATAATAATACCTGATGCTCCAGCTGGAACTTTGAATATCATGTATTTGGGGCGGCCGAGACCCATGACTGCTGTGCCCATGTTGTAAGTGTTTCCCTCTTCATCGTAGTGAGGGTGCGCTGTAGCCAAATTCAGCGCAATATGGTTCCTATAATTAATCTGTAGCAAAGTTCATCACACACATTATAATACCATACTAATAACCATGATATAATAACCATCTGTTTCATATCAGGCTTTCACACTGTGGTTAAGCAGTGACCTTTTATGACCTGTTGTGAAATTATTATCTCGCCTTACACATGCACCCATACAATATAGCAATTAGTAATATCTTTTTTTTCTCTTGAAACGGTCCAAAGGTTTGTATTTGATATTTAAATAATATTTTTTAAAGACAAATGTAGCAGAGTTTGGACTCACTCTTCCTATAGTGTCCAGAGTGTGTGGGTCGATGTGATTGATGTAGTTCACTTCAGATGCAGCGTAGTAGTCCTCTCCATATTTGATAATGTTCACAAGGTTGTTGTCCGTGAAATCAGGGATGGCATTGCTGAGGTAGGTAAAAGCCCTGTGGGGAGGCCACAAGTGTCATGGGTATGAATTTGCTTCAGTGACTGTATATGAAATTCTATTACTGTTTCATTGAAAACAAAAATATATGTTATTGAAATTTACTGTACCTTGAGAATATGTTTTTGCATGGATCAGGAAGCACCATAGTACCAAATTCTGATACAACAATCCTGTTCGCACCTGTATTCTTTTTAAAAGTCTCACTTTTGAGAAATTTACTCCGGTAGTAGACATCACCTAAACGTGGTGGCATAAATAATTGTTGTGTCTCATTGCAAAATAACAATAGCCTATTGTAAGTGTGGTGCATTTCCATTTCCTCTTACCGTCTTTGAATGTAAAGCTGTGGAGAAGAGCCATTCCATCAAACCAGTGCTTGTAAGAAGTATCCCCAACAGTGAACAGTCCAGGACCATTGCGAACAAGTGTCCCCTGTAACCAATCGGGAATAGCCCCTGGAAGGAGGTAAACACAAGAGGATAAGGAATCGCACAGTTTCTGTAGTCATTGTTTTTGCTATACAGCTTGCCTTGTCTCGTCGTCTTGTCTGACCTACAAAAGAGACAGTGGGTTGTGATAACTACTTTCTATAATTACCAGAGCAGCATATCACGTAAGGTTTAGGCTAAACCAGCATGAACCTCAGCAAAACGATACATTGTGCAAATTATGCATGCGTCTGCTTCATACTTAACTTTTAAAAAACCTACTTTAAAGCTGAGCATTTAAAACAGTTAAAACTATAACTGATGAAATAAGAAAGAAAGCCCCTTCAGCGATAAAGAGTACGTTTTTTTTGTTAAACTTAGGCTACCCGAGATAAATGTAAATTCAAGTTAAAATTGACTCAGAATTACCAGTTACTTTCGCTTTTAGAGGCTCCGGGGTCTCTGATCCATTCCTGGTAAATACTGACAACATGATTCAGCTTTGTAGTGTGCCCTGGAATGAAATGATCAGCTAGGAAGTTCAAATGCACTCTGGGGTTACTACGCCAGTCTATATATGTGTCGACTTGACACAACTGCGTATACGTAAGTAATCGTATACTTCTGTGTTGTTGTTGAGCAACTTGTTTTTAAGACGAACTGACAGAAAAGCGGTCATATGATCTCTTTTCTGACAATTCAGAAGGTGTCTTCAGTGTGCACTCAACTGTGTACCGGTGTTTTTCCATTTGTTTGAAGACTGTTAACTATCACATTGTTTGGGCAGGGTTTACGGTTATTTATCATGTCCTGTGGACTCGTTTCTGCAGATTTGTCTCAGCTGTTTATGGTAACCGAACTGCTACTTCCCCAGAATAAAAAAAATAGACTATAGGACACTCGCTGTAGAAAACAAAGCAATGGATAAAGTAATGACCCTAGATTTTACCAATACAACATCCATTTCCTCATTTGCTGCTAGTGAACAAAATATAATGAAGAAACGACTTGACATTTGTGAGTGCAAGTACAACACTGAAAAGTAACTTTACGATTTTAATTGCTAGTTGCTAGTAGTTTAATAGCTAGTTGCATTTGACTACTTTTGATTGCGTTTTAATTGGAAGATACAAGGATGGTTTATTTTCACATGCATAGACATACTGAGGTACTGTAGGACATGCAGTGATATTGGTGATTGTATGATGCATGATTAGATGAGAGACAGGGCAAATTCAAACAAGACCACAAAATGGTGTGTAAATTATGAATATGGAGAAATGGCATGTCTGTCTATGGAATGTGAAGCATCAAAATGGATGTTATATCCTAAATAGTTGTCTACTGAGCGTTACGGTGGTTTTCCCCACCTGAGCTGCCTGTGGATAGTGAGAGGGAGGAGCAGAGTGTTTGCTCATTAGACACTGCTATACAATACTATATCTTTAAGGGCTTGTGTGTGTTTGTGTGCGTACGTTTGTGTGCGTATGTGCATGAATCTGTGTCTCTGTATGTCTGTGTATCTTGGGTGTGTTGACTGCTCAACATATTCATGAATGTGACGTCATTAAAAAAGTATTAATTAATTAATTAATTAAAAATGCAACTAGACACAACTAGTGACAAACCATTGAAGTGATTTTACCATTTAAAAAATTAGTGTTTCTTCGGGGAACTTAAAGTCAACATTATAGATAATTTACAAGAATTTGCCATTGCTATTACAAACATGGCAAGATTGCACTGCACATAATGTTCCACTAATAGCATAATGAACTTCACATAGCTTATCTTCCAGAGCAGACAGTGGTCCTGATGCTTCGCTGCCAACCCCACAGGGACCACAAATTGCTCACAGCACTTATTTACCCATGGGCCTTTTCACAGTACACTCACGGCAGGCTATTGTTCTCAATAATGCCCTGGCAGAACCCACACAGCCAGCTTCAGTGACAGTGGACAGATCATTTCATGAGATTGGAGCCCCATGAAGGAGGGCTGACGTCATTATGGTTTAAATGTGCTGGCCTTTGAGGCTGTGTGTGCCAGTTCACAGGTGGAGGCAAAGATGGATGCAGGCTTCCTCACTGAGGTGATCCTGACAGTGTTTTTTTTCACAGCTGTGTCAAACAGCCAAGATCACACAGAGGCGCTGGTCTGCCCAGAGCACCAGAAGGCCTTCGACGGCTCCTGTTATGAGTTTGTGGCACAGCAGCGCAGCTTCCAGGGTGCACAGAGCTGGTGTGAGAGAGGAGGAGGACACCTGACGTTTATTCAGAACGATGAGACCCAGCAGTTCCTTCAGAGGCACCTTAAGCCCCAGCAGGACTGGTGGATAGGGCTGGCTCCTGCGTCCGTCAACCTCACCTTGGACTCAGCTGCTACTGAAGGTAATGCAAGGGATGCAGTCTGACCTATCAGTAAACGCTGCTCTGCTACTGGAGCAGTTCCCTTTTCCAAAAGCAGAAGAAAAATATTTAATTACTACATTTTAACATTGCTACTATATTACAGAAAATCCTTTACTAATACATCGCACCTTGGTCACTCTGTTTGTGCAAAATAAATAAATAAATAAAAATGTGGTGCACCTTAAGAAGTTAAAAAGGCAGTTTGCCCTCATTTGGCCTACTGTATCAATATTTGTTACAGTTGTAGACTTACTGATTAATAAAATGCATGAGCATCAACATGACTGAAATAATGAAGTCTTGATAAATGTATTAAATAAGCTTGCTCACATTTGTTAAAGGTGAACATCTAGCACTAAACCAGTAGTAAAGGAAATTGTGTCCACTAAGCATTTTATTAAAAGGAAGGGGGTATGTGTCTAAGAGTTTGTGTGTGTGCATGCGTGTGCATGTGTGTGTGTGCTATTTATACTTTTTCTTAAGAACCGTGTTTCTTGTACACTGTTTGTGCAGTCATTGCTTCTGCAGAAACTAAGGAGAACAACAGCAGTAGTAACTTCTTAGATTAACATCATTCTGTTTTCTGTTTAACTGAACTACATATTTATTAGTAAATGTGAAGGTTACAAATGTGTTTACAAGATAAAAACTAAGTACTGATTTGGTTACATTCGGGTATTTTTTGTCCTACAGTGACAGGGTGACATCAGACAAGGTGATACTAATACACTGAAAATGCGTTAATTTTTGTGGTGTGTAACAAATTCATCTCCGGACTTTTACGTCCAGTCTGTTTGTATCTTGCCTGTTAAATGCTGCTGGAATTGCAGCCACTGAGTCAAGCTTCTTTTAGAACCGGTGTTATCTCTCACTTCAGCTTGCCCTCTAACAATTTACACCGCAATACACCACCATCTGCACACCTCTGATTAGCAGCAGCCTATTGGCTCTCTATTTCCCATTTATTCTCACGCCTTTCAAATGGGTTGACCGCCAGTCTTGTGTCTCAACACAACACAACAACAGCTTTATATTTGTACAAAAGGGAATGCATTATCACTCAGACCATTCCATGTCCCCTATTGTTTCCTTTATGAGTGTTCCTCCTGGGTCCTGTGTGGGTCATTTAGACCCAGCCACGGTCAAGCTGCAACTCCAGTTTTAAATTGCTTGCTGTACTGTTTGACATGTATTGTTTTGGTCTGAACAACGCCACCACCATAAACCTTTTCTTAGGAGTCAAATAAAGGCCATAGATACAGGGTGGATAGCATAGCTTTATTCAGTTCCATTATTTAGTTTTATTTGGATATGGCAATTTGGTATACATCAGATTCCTATTTTGAAATACAGTAAAATATACAGTAAAACTGCACACTTATTTAGGTAATCTTACTTTCTAATTTTCAAATTGAGTAAAACATAAAACTATGTTCTTTTTAAAAAAATTACTTTCTCATAGGAACTTTGTCATGGCTTGACGGCTCCGATGTCAGCTACTCTAACTGGGTGGGTGAGCCCCTACTGGGGGCCAGATGTGGCCACATCCTCAGGGACTCTGGATTTCAGTGGGAGGCCACAGACAACTGCTCCCAAGAGATGCACTTTTCCTGTGAATTTGGTAGGCCTTTTACACAATATCTGGGCACATTTGGGTATTTTGAATATGACCAGGCTTGTTGTGTCCATAGTGTGGACTTCATACAAGTTACATCCGGTATGGTTGTTTTCTTTTTAGAGGCTGGGAAATCTATTGCTTGTGCCAACAACAACGCCACCCTTCAGTGTGGCTCTGGGCAGGTGATAGAGGTTGACGACAGCTTCTTCGGTCGAAAGACGATACATTACTGCAAAGGTGTCGCGTCCTCCCCCATCACTTCCGCCTCACAGGAGGAGTGCAGTTGGGTGGATGTAGTGGATATAATAACAGGTATGTTGCTGATCACAACAGACATCCCAAGTCTCCCGTGACCTCTGGGGGTCTCCCACATTTAAAAAGTGACTCCTGGACGCCCACAAGTTATGTTAGTTCGAAACTTTATTGTCCCCATGGGGAAATTTCTGTCAGCAAGTGAGGTACAGTGACATGAGGTAAAAGTCAATAGACAAACACCACACATTTACGCAGACATTAACAGAAAAACACACTCAACATAGACATTACAAAACAGGCTATTCAATGGTCCCACTCTTGAGTTTTACTACTCTGGCATCAGTCATCAGTGCAAAATAAATAGTAGAGAACTAATAGAGAACCATTGTGACAATGTGGTGTGTTGCTGTATGTGCCACTGCCTGTAGTGACTCACTTTGTGGCCAGGACACAGAATATCTGTGTGCAGACTATGGTGCAAACAGGTGCTCAATTAGACACTCAGTGGCCTCTGCATGAAATCAAAGGGAGCAAATGCCAGAGCTACCCGACTGTTTGTGTTGCCACCAATAGCTTAACGACAAAAGGGATCTCTCTTCTATAGCATATATTGATGACTCAGGGGATACATAAGCTTGTGCATAATAAAGTAAATATTTACACAGCTACGCTGACATATCTTTGTGTTTGTACAGAAGGCCAACACTGTGTAGTCAACACTGCATGCAATATGGCCGCCTTGCTAAAAGTACTGTGTTTACTTTGAATCTAATACTAGGTACAGGAATACTGTCAGTAGAATGGCAGGCCTTGTTTAAGAGGAGCAGAGAGCATTTGTTTCCTGAACAAATAATAGTAATACAATGGCTTATACATTTTCAGGGCACTGCCATGGACTCCAGGCCTGCCAGGCTTTGGCGGATCCAGCATCCTTTGGGGAACCTTGCCCTGGTCTTGGGAGCTACTTGTCTGTGGAGTACCACTGTAAAGATGGTAAGGGCTCTCTGTTTTTACCTTGTAACTGGCAGTGGTCATAGCAGAATTGTGGACTGTAAATACTAATTTACTAATGTATTAATGTTAACTGGAATGAACTGGTATTCATTAAAAAATGATTGTTTACTCTGTCATTGTTAGCAACTAATACAGTATACCTAACCGAGACTGAATCTTTAATACTGTGACTATGTTTACCCTTGCTGTAAATACATGCCCTTATACATCCCAGGCAATTGTTGCAATCTTGTTATCTTACATCATCACGTCTCAAGGGACAACTCCTGTAATAAAACATTATTGGTGAGCGGGGATGCATTGTGGTGCCTGTGTTGTCTGTTTGACATTTTGTAACCAACGGCACATTAATAATATTGCTCTTCAGGGCTTCACCTTCTCATGGGCAAGCTGGCTGCTGTCTTTGACAATGTGACCATCCAGGTGAAGTGGCTACTGCACCCATTCCAGGGCAACCTGACCTGCACCCTCAGTGCTGGCGATGGCCACACTATTGACCCTTACAACCCTGATGAGTGAGTGGACATGAAATAATTTTTTTAATGAATTGAAAAACAATTAAATTGTGAAATTGAATGAAATGTAACCAAAAGTACACTTTCTTTATAGTGTTGCCACAAAGAGCATTTGTAGTGTTGCCACTTTTCACTTTTTCCAGACAACTCCCACATTCAATAGGAGGTTGATGATTTATCTAAAAAGGAAAGGTGATGTTAAGGTCAGAGACAAGGCAGTGTGTGACCTTTGGAGCATAGAAGTTGTGCTAATGTCAATAAAATGTTCACTCCCACAATTATGATTGAATGACTGAATGACATATGATGACTGAAGATAGAAAGGGAAAAATCACAAACATAGATGAAGTAGGCCAATATGTTTTTTTTCCCGACTGGTTAAAGACAGGACATGACCCTTAAACCTGCCTTCCAAGGTTTTAGAGGGGACATATAGTGATGTCCAGTGATGTTTTTACATTGCTGAGATAGTGATGTTTAGTCAGCTATCCATTTGGTAGGTCCCAAGCCAGCGTGGTGCATCGGTACAACCGCCCAGGGGTGTACACTGTGGGGGTGGAGTGCACTACCAGTGAGTGGCACGTGACTGCACAGAGGGCCATAACAGTCCAGGAGCCACTGAGCGAATTCGGTGTGGTCCGGTGCTACAGCATGGACCAGTTAATGACCAGCCCAAACTGCAAGACCCTGGCCAACAATCCTCTTACCATCCAGGTGGAACTGGAGGCAGGTAACCAATATGATCTCGACTTGCGGCAGACATGAGAGAGATGAGTTTTAATGGTTCCTTTGTAATTGATAAGATAAGCAAGCAATTTCACCCACACAGGAACAAATGTCACCTACAAAGTTCAGACCGAGGGCACGGTTCTGGCCTTGTCATCAGCCACTGTTGGCACTTCCCCCCACAACATCACACTGGGCCCAGAGGCAGTACAGGGGCTGGGGCTGGGCTGCCATCAGCTGACCCTGCTGGCCTCTAACAACATCACTGCTTCTGACTCCTCCACCATGCTGGAGGTGTGTGTCCTGGAACCAGTGCTGGGCCTACAGGTGTCAGTGTCATCATCGCAGGCCACGCCTTGTCCCATGTCGGATCTCCATGTCTCTGTCTCTCTGGACCATGGAGCACCTGTGCAACTGCTCCTCCAGGTGTCTGACAGCAACAACAACACAATGGAGGAGACGAGGCAAATGGACATTGGCCATCTTCAAATTTTCAACATTTCAACAAGTCTCCAAGGTTTCCATGCTTTTAAAATTAGGTTTTCATTCAAATGTTATCAATCCCACAATGTTTTTACATTAGTTTAATTGCCAAATTTTGTATATTTAATTTTAGGAACAGTGCAAGTGAAGGTAAAAGCATGGAACCTGTTCTCAGCTGTAGAGCAAGAAGGAGGAAGTACAACAGTGGACTGCCTCCCTGAGTTAGAACTTCAGGCAAACCAAACTCAAATTTCAGTAGGTTTTCCATTAGGTATACATTAATAAATTGTTAAATCTTCCATTATTTCTCCAGAATCATACCAATGCTGTACAATTTAAAGTGCAGATGCACTGATAAAAACACTTCCATTACATCTGTACATTTTCAGACAGAGGCACGTGTGAGACATCCTAGAGACAATATTGTTATCCAAATGACTCCTAGCGATCCTAAGATTGGTGACAACAATATAAAGCTTCAAGTCAGTGGATTGGGAGGTTACACTGTTCAATGGAGCTGCAGTAAGTGTGGCATGACATTTCACAGTTATATGTTGACCTGCAGCTCATTGATGGCACTGTAGTTTGAATTGTAGAGTGTGTTTTTTCTGCTTTTCAGCCAATTGTAAGTGTCCTGTGAACACTGTGGGGTATGAACATGATATCACTCAGAAGTGCCTACCAAGCCCCTATGAATATGTAGTGTACTCTGTGAACGCCATAAAGGATAACGGGAATGTCAAAACTGGAACCAAATGTGTGACCATTACTCCAAAGACAGAAATCAATGTGAAAATAAGGTGAGAAGGTATTTATGAACATATTTTGTGCTTTTCATAATTTGCAACATGTTAGCAATACTGTTTTGTAAAACTCTCATACTGTAGTTTTACAATGCCAATGTAAAATTATTAGTTTTTCTTAAAATTATTAGTATAGTTTTGTATGTACCTCCTACATCAACGTTCAAAGTAAATGCCGTAATAATTAACAGGTCATTTCCTAATATAATTAAAAATCTGTCATCACATTAGATATCTTCCTGTATCTTTTTCAGTTGTCAAAGCTGCAGCCCTGTCCTTACTAGTACTGGTCTAAGCCTAACTGTGCACTGTGAAGGTTGCCAGGAAATAGTGTGGTTAATAGAAGATATATCTCCAGTCCCTGTAAGTTTGTTTGTTTATTTATACACCTTTACTGTATGCCATATTTATTTAGTAATATTCCCCATTATATTTGAAAATTTAAAAAATGTTTTTAATTGTTTTATATTATATATTTTTACTTCAAGGATTTTCTTAGCAACTGTGACAGTGGTCTTAAGCGTTACTTTGTACAGACTGAAGGCACTGCAGGCAACTCATGCAGGGTCCAGAGAAGATATCTGACAAGTGCAGAAGCAGCGAATCAGAACTTGGAAGTGATTGCTTATGGTAAGTGCCTTGTAATTGTTCAGATATTGTCTGAGCACATAATTCAGTCATAATCTGTAACAAAGTATTTACTATATCCACTGTAGGTATAAATGGAGCTAGGTCTGGGACACACAGATTTACTATTCCAATATTCTCCAGTGTTCTCTCGTGCACGGCCAATCCAGCTGTTGGAGATGTTCTTTCTCCATTTGAGATCACATGTAGTGTAACACACTCTTTTTGTGATACTGGACTCTGTAGCTACTGCATCAAAATTAAGGAAGGTGAGAAGCTAGGCCACATTGTAAACGTTTTCATACAATGCCTAGAATTACTAAACCTCTTTCAGTTTCTTAAAAACAAACATTTAGTTCATAGACATGGTTAAAGACATGGTGTATTGTAATGATCTGATGTGCATGTGATCATATACTAACTGATGTCATTTGCTATTTTTAACACAGTGACCTTATTCTGAGAAACGTCACTTTCAGACCACACATGTCGGCTGTTTTTTTTTTATTGTTTTTTAGGCCGTTACCTGTATTGCGGTCGTAAGTCCACCATCAGCACCGTTTTTCTGCCAGAAGGGAACAAAAATGACAATGACATCCTGACTGTGGTTGCAGCTGTGTACCACCCAGGAAGAAAAACCCTAATCACTGAATTTCCCATCACGGTCTGTATAAGTTCACAGCATGTTTGTCAATTAAAGCTGATTAATTTTGATCAATAAAGTACTTATAAATATTTTATTTGAATGTATTATTTATATACATATAAGTTAACGTTATAATATTATATTATCGGTTAACGTTGCATTTGTACACATATCCAGTACAGCTACACTGGAAACATTGCCAAAACACTGTTCACCATCATGTTGGAAAAATTACACGTTTTGGCATGAATTTACACATTAACATGTACAGTATGTGTCATTTAGATTTGTCATTTGTACCTAAATCAATCTAAACACTGACAAATCATAGATAGTCAGTGAGCAGGTTTACCTGCTTTTGTCCTTCTAAATTCATCTGTCCTTGTCCTTTCTAAATTCCTCTGTACTAATCATGTAGGTGAAGAAAGCTAGCAGACAGGCCTCTGTTGAGGACCTCCAGAATATGGTGTCAAATCTAGTGGCAGAGTTGCTGAGGCAAGGGCAGCTAAGAGGGGGAGCCTTGGCCCAGATGTACCTGACTGTGTCCAGTGCCTTAAATAAAGGTGACGGTTTGGAGGACAAGAGTGCCAGGGAAAAGGTATTGGTGCAGATTTTTCTGAGGCATGTTGTCCTGTTTACAACAGCTGATCCTTATTAGCACAAGTCAAGTCTTCAGCCAGGTAGATGCACTAATTATTAAAATGAGTGAATAGTGAATACTAAGACCACAGGCAGAAGAAATTTATGGCAGCACATTTACTCTGTCAAGCCAGTTTGTCCACCTCTGCTGAAATGCCAAAAATATAAAGTCTGCTTTAACATTAGTTTTGTTTGTTTTTTTTTAATTTCAGCTCAGAGAGGAGATGTTGACCAATTTGTCAATAGCAATACAAAGCACCCCTGCTGAGACTCCAGGGGAGGTAGAAGCAATAGCCAGTGCCGTGGCTGAACTTACCAAGCAGGAGGATGAGCTAACTACAACCACACAGGTACAAAGGCACTTCTGGACTACATTCACAAGGCTGAAAAAGATATCTGTAATATAAGCTTTGTGATAGGCCAACAGGTGGGCCAACACGGGGGCAGATCTCTATGGCCCCCCAGAAAACTCTCTGGTTCTATCTACATACTGAGCTCATTTTGATGCAGGGTGTGTGATCTGTTTGCTAATAATTGGCAATTGCAGCCACAACTTTTGCTGTACATAGCAGGCAGGTAGAATTTGGAAATATTACAGAGCCTGTGAGGACCAAATTACCTACTGACACACATTTTTTTGTTCACTTCTGGACAGATAGTGGTAAGCCTTATTTTGGCAAATCTCAGCAAGTCCCTGAGCTCTTTTGCACTTCCTGAGAATGATGGAGGACAGCAGATGGTGGAAGCATCTAGGCCTCTCATTGAAGCTGCTAGCAACATCATGGCGGTCTCAGCAACGACAGATAAACAGGTTTGTTTTTTCATAGCATGAAAAGTGTAGTTTCAAATTAAGTTTTGTTACATGTAGTACATGTACTTCCAGAAAAGAATTTACAGAATTGTTCTTTTACTTGTCACATTGGCAGCACCCTCAAAGGCACATAATTGAACCAACTAGTTTGTACAGAAATAATGGGATGGTAGAGGTGCAAATGTGTATCTTAAGGTACAATCAGCATTAATATACCTCCAAAGACTAATATTTTAAATATTTTAACTTAAGGTACTGATGTGTACCTATTTAGCTCTGGAGGTGGTGCAAAATAGTTGTAAAACAGTGGTGGTTAAAATGTACAATTATGTGCCTTTCAGGGTACTGCTGGTGTGACAAGTAAAAGTATTATTCTGTACCTTCTTTTCTGAGAGTGTGCACTCACTTATTGACCTCCCCATTTGTTTCAGAGAGAGATCACGGAGCATTTACTCAATGCTGTGGACAATGTCCAGAGTGCTCTTCTTGCAGGGAAAGAGCTCAATCAAGGGCCCACTGTCTTAAGCACTCCTCAAATTAGTTTATATGTGAACAGGTAAGGGTCTGTCTATTACAGGTAGCCACTTAAATAGTTTCCAGACGCTCAAAATAGTTTCCAAAGTGGGTTCCGCTGTATTCATTGTCCTATTCCATAATCATTTCTTAAGGTAATTAAGTCTTTAATGTTATTTAGGTAAATCGTGTTAGAGTCAAAATGCTTGCATTAAGAAAAGTATACCACTCTATATCTCTCTCTTTGCAGATTGTCTCCAGGGGACCTTGTTAAACAGCCGTTCACAATCCAGAATTCCAGTTCTGCCAGCTTCACTCTTCCGCCTTTGGATGCCTCTGTTGTGTCCCCAAAGAAGCCAGTGGATGTCCGGGTGAGAATAAGATATTAGATGCTGGTGTTAGGTGGGGATGTTCTGTCTCAATAGTGCGTTTTTGTAATTTTCAGACTTTTAAAACCCACTTCTGGGCTGCTGTAAGGATACATTTCACTCAATCAGCATTTACTGGCACTTTCCAAACTCCAGTTTGTCCACCAAGTTGACCACCTCCTCTGTGTCCCATTTTAGATGATGAACCTTGAGACAAATCCTTTCTCTTGGAATGACGCACAGCCCATTAGTAGCAAGGTGGGAGCTCTGTCTCTTACCCAAGAGGACGGCTCCACCATCCCCGTTGGAAACCTGGCAAATGAGATTGAGGTTGGCATGTACAATACTGCCCTACAAAGCCAAAAGACAGTTACTACATATTTTGTCAAAACTGAGTTAAGACTGTAAATTGACTTTTTAACCCCTCTTTTGTCTTGTAACCAGATCGCGTTTTGCTTCCTATTTTTTAAAAAGCACATATAAGGAGCACCACTATTATACACTTTAACGGCATTTTTTCTAGTTTCAGTGTTTGCTCAGTTACTGCACTTTACCTTTGTAGGGCAGAAAACAATGTGGAATGTTTTTTTTGTATTTCAGGATCATTTTAAACCATTTTGTGTAGGTACGAATTCTCAGTTGCTAGCAGTTGTGAGCACTTAAAATGTCCAGTTGTGTAGTCACTGATTTGAGTTTGTGTTCAGATCCTTTTGCCGAGGCCCTTGGCTGCTGCAGTCAATAGCACACTTTTGGACCTTGGAAACTTCAGCACAATCATGATCAATGTGACATCACCTAATGTGTCACTGGTGCTGAAGCTGGACCCCTCAGACGACATCTCATTACACCTACTGATGGGGTTTGAGAAGTACCCCAATAACACCCATTACGAGGCACAGATGTACCTACCACATGAGGGCGACACAGAAGGTACCCACATTGTAACTACTCATTGTCATTTCAGTGTTGGGAAATGAAAAATGATGATTGAATGACAGAAGAACTCCTGCTTTTTATTTCACTGGTTCTGGACAGAGGGGAGATACACATGGGTGTTAAGCCCGAAGACTATGACTGTAGATGTGGGCATATACTACCTCCTAGTGAGGCCTGTTGTAGAGGCTGGCGTGAACTCTACCAATGCCACAGTATCCATCACGTCTGTTGCTGCTCAGTGTGTGTATTGGGATGAGCTCAAGTTAAACTGGAGTGACTACGGATGCAGAGTATGTTAATTTGCATGAAATTTCTGTACAAATGTAATATTGTGTATTTTTATCCCCCAAAAAGTTATTTTTAACCTAAGGCTAAGGTAATTTCCTGATTCTTTCACCATCTTTCTCTCCGATTAATTTCCTGTCATCTTGTTAGGCTAAAAAGCCCCAAAAAACATATTTAAATGGTTTTAGTTTAAAGGCTATTGACAATGAAAACATGTTCTCACCCGTCAGATTTTCCTAATAATCATGAGCACAGGATGATGATCTCATGAATGTGTTGGTTCTATAACACTCTACTCTGTCTCCATAGGTTGGCCCTCTGACTACGCCCCAGGTCACTCAGTGCTTATGTAACCACCTGACTTTCTTTGGAAGCTCCTTCTTTGTCATGCCCAATGTGGTGGATGTCACTCAGACCGCTCAGCTTTTTGCCACATTTTCCAAAAATCCAGTGGTGGTGTGTTTTATTGGCGCCATCATCCTGACCTACTTCATAGTGGTCATATGGGCACGTCGGAAAGACATTCAGGACACAGCTAAGGTCCCTCCCATTTAAAAAAAATAACCCTTAGAGAAATGTGACATTTTAGTTCATATTCTAAAAGAACACTTAGGTTCACACTATATATGTATAATCATTTTCATTTAATGCTTTTATGTAACTGACCATAGAAGTTGTATATGCTGTTAGAAATTCATCCAGCAAGGTGGCACTCTAAAATAGTCTTGGATTGCATTTTTACAATAAAAAGATCTTCACTGTTTTCAGTGTAATTATTTGAAGGGTATGTGTCGAGTATACAGTATAATAGGTATTATAGTTAGAAAATACCTATTCTGCCCTTTTAGGTGAAAGTTACTGTGCTAGAGGACAATGACCCCTTGGCAGAATACAAATACTTGCTGAACATCATTACTGGGCACCGGCGTGGGGCCTCCACATCCTCTCAGGTTTGCACACCTGATTTACCATCTCTGTGTTGCTTTCTATCTTTCAGTACAACGGATGCTGTTTACAACGGGGGTTTTTGTGTCAAAGGTCACATTTTGTCTCTGTGCTGCAGGTGACTGTAACCCTTCAGGGTACTGAGGGAGAGAGTGAACCGCACCACCTGACTGACCCAGACAAGCCAGTGTTTGAGAGAGGAGCGGTGGACATGTTTCTACTGACCACGCCCTTCTCGCTCGGGGAGCTGAGGGGCATCAGATTTTGGCACGACAACTCGGGGAATCACCCTGCCTGGTAACCGGGATATGTGCACTTGTGCACTGCCTCTTTTCAAGAACTCATCCCTTTTTTATTTTCTGCAATAATTCATGAGGCTGCTAATTAGGAAAGTTGTTTACATAACCAGATGTCTACTGTACATCTAAAGCATAGTATATGACACAGAGCTTAGAAAAACACAGTGCAACTATAGCAGTGTCTGTGACATTCATGTTTCACAGTGACAGTGACTTACAGTATACCTGCTTCCAATGTTTTATGCACAACAGGTACATTAACAAAGTGATGGTGCAGGACATGGAGACGGGGCAGAAATGGCACTTCTTGTGTAGCTCATGGCTTGCCATAGATATGGGAGAGTGTGTCCTGGATAAAGTGTTCCCCGTAGCTACAGAGATGGACTTGAAGAGATTTAGGTAAAAAAAAATGTTTTGCTTTTGCTGAATTTTATATGATTGCTATTAGTAAATTGTCAGTTATGATAAAAATGAATCAATATTCTGTACTTCCATTCAGATAAAAATATATATATACAATAACATATAATACTAAAAAATAAAAATACAATAAAATTTACAAAAATATATTTTTGTCTGTAAATCAATGTATGGCCGATTGCCCTGTCTATCATATTTCAGCAATCTGTTCTACACGAAGACATTAAAAGATTTCCGTGATGGCCACATCTGGTTCTCAGTGATCAGCCGTCCCCCGAACAGCAACTTCACCTGTGTGCAGCGTGTCTCCTGCTGTTTCTCTCTGCTGCTCTGCACTATGCTCACCAGCATCATGTTTTATGGTGTGCCCACAGACCCTGCTGAGCAGACTATGGACTTGGGTAAGTCTCTGTTCCTTTTACATTTTCACTTCAATTTTATCCATCCGCTAAAGAAAGGAAATGTGGTGTGCAACAGGCAATTTAAAACACGCACGCACACACACACACACACACACACACACACACACACACACACATAAGCAGTACCAACAAGTTAATATGTTTATGACCAATCAGACACATGACTCCAGTGGAGACCCCTACCCTACAGGACCAATAACAGGGCCTTTAGGATTAGAAAAGATTAACTATAATATATAACTATAATAACATAAAGCTGTCATTATTAACCAACATTATAACTACTTAGACTAAATGAATGTGAATAACAGACTTCAAAATTCAGACTTCAAGATTCCTTTTCAAGTTAGACAGGTTAAAGTAAAGTCCTTTTTTTTCTTGTGTGACAGGTCACATTGAGTTCACTTGGCAACAAGTGATGATTGGTGTGCAGAGCTCCATCATCATGTTTCCCATAAACTTGCTAATTGTAAGCATCTTCAGAAATACACGGCCCCGGGAGCGGAAGTCAAAGAAGTCTGCAAAGGAGAAGACCAAATCAGAAAATTGCAAACAGGCAAAAAGTGGCCGCGTGTCACCAACCCAGCCACCTTCCCCAGAAAGCCAGCATAGAGAACTAACACCAGATGCTGTTATCAAGGTACAAAAAGTTACACATATATTCAGTAAGTTAGCTGTAATCTAATAAAGGTGTAATGAGTTCTTCAGTTGTATGCTGGAAATGCCATCAGTGTTATGTTACTAATGTCTTGCTGTTTAATATTCTTGTTTCCCCCTAGGACATAAAAAGAATAGCTCAGTCCCTTTCCAAGGTCATGAAGAACCCTCTCCCCAGGATAGATGTGACATCTGGCAAGAATCCTGACATCAACACTCTTCTGTCGCTTGTGGAGGACATTATCCGACAGCAGAACCGTGCAGGGGACAGGTTTTACACAGATGACTCCAAGTTTACTGTCACTTTGGAAGGTCACTAGAGCATTATTGCAGGACATTTGAAGAACATTTTAGAGCAGTGATGGGAAACCTGAATTCAGAAGCTGCAATCCAATTCCATATATTGCAAATGTTTTGGTTATACCTGTGTGATTAATACAGGTGATTTCACTGGTTATCTTTCCATCTGGCTGAAGAGAATTAGGATCAGCTGATTTAGAGAATAGAGCTTCTGAACCAAGGTTGGCCATCCCTGTTGTAGAGGGATGCTCTAATTCCTTTAAACTGAAACACAATTCTTTGTGAAATCACAATTCTTTTCCCATTGACAGAGAACACTTCTTCTGAGAGTTCAAAGAAAACAGTCAGCGACAGCCAGAAGAACAGCCTCTACAGCCAGTACCTCTACCGGCAGCTACAGCATGTGGAGAAAGACCTGGGTCTGCTGGGTCCCACTCGCTTCTCCAGCCCGGAGAGCTACAACCAGGCTGTGCAGCAGGTGAGGGGCATGAAGGGTCTTCTGGAGCCCCACCTGTCCTCCACCTCTTCAGGTGGGGACCACAGCTCCAACACCCTGGGCCCAGAGGACAGCACAGAGGCGGGAGCAGGGGGCAAGAAGTGCTGCCAGGGAGGGCTGCCCTGGTGGTTTGTGTTCATAGGCTGGCTTCTGGTGTTGGCGACGAGTGGAGTGTCTGCATTCTTCACTATGCTGTACGGGCTGAAGTACGGCAAAGAGCGCTCGGTCAGCTGGCTCATCTCTATGGTGGTGTCCTTCTTTGAAAGCCTTTTCATCACTCAGCCTTTGAAAGTAAGAAGTTGTGCAGTTACCTTTAAATCAACTGCATTTAAACAACTGGATTGGATAAAATACTATTTTATTAATATGAGTAGCCTGCTCATGTTGTATTGTATTCAACTTCATATAGGTGATTGGTTTTGCGGTGTTCTTTGCCCTGGTGTTAAAAAAAGTTGATCAAGAGGAATATGATGATGTGCCTATTGAGGGATCTCTACCAAATGCAGGTAACCATTATTATTAAATTGTTATGCATATAGGTGGTCAAACATATGAACTTGAGTATTCATTAAGATGTTTGGACCTTGTAAAATATCCAGTATTACCTGAACAAAATGGGGTAGGGGTAAATCTGAAGTACAGCAGAAAATTGGCAGCTATGTGTACAGGACATTAAATGAAATAAACACTTATATGTATGGTAAGGTGATCCTGATGCTGTACGGAGCGCAAGAAGGGACAGCACCTGCAGCTTCTACCAGCCTCCACCACCCTCAGACATCGAGAAGATGAAACAAAACATGATCAAGGAGCAGAAAGTATTTGCTCTTATCAGGGAGATTCTCAGTAAGTAAACATTACCTTCCAAGGGACAAAGGATGAAAATGAGCAGTTATGTTAACTCCGCCTTTTTTACATTATGTATTTATACTAATGTTCATTAGGATGCAGTGTCCCTATCAAATAAGCCAATTTAAAAAACAATGTAGTACCACATTGGTATTGGTTCATTCACCATTCACCAAATCAGATGGTACTAATTAGCACAACTCTTCAGGTAGAAGAGTTGATTAGTGAAATCACCTTTGTTAAGTGCACAGGGAGAAGAACCTGGACATTTAGAAAATGTGTCACTGGACTGTAGCTTCTGAATCCAAGATGAACATCACTGACTGAAATCAATACATGCAGACATTCCATCTATAGGAAAAAATTGCACTAACAGAGTCTTTTCCCCCTGCACAGTTTACATGGGGTTCATGTGGATGCTACTCTTAGTTGCCTATGGGCAGAGAGATCCAAATGCCTATTACCTGACCCAGCACATTCAGCAGAGCTTCAGCAGTGGCATCACAGACTCCATGAGCCACAAGGAGGTGTTCACGTGGGTCAACACATCTCTCCTGAGCAACATCTTTGGACAATATCCAGGTAAGTAGCATCATTTTTGCATTATGCCTTTTGAGGACTAAACAAGTGTAAACAATCTACAAGTTACAATTTACAAGTACACTGAAGTATTACATTTGAATGATAGTCAAATGAGAATATGAACATCACCTGATTCAGGGTAAAATACATGCTGAAAATGCAAAATAACCTGTAACATACAACACAGTTAAAAAATCAAGGTAGGTATCTGTGCCACCTAATGGTTGTTTGTCTGTAATTCAGGTTTCATAACTGATGGAAACTCCAAACTTATCGGCAGTGCCCGCCTTCGCCAGGTGAGGGTGCAGAAGAATTCCTGCCGCATTGCTCGTGCCATGCGCCAGTCAACCGCAGACTGCCATGCTCCCTACTCGTGGGAGATAGAGGATATGGGTTCCTATGGGCCAGGCTGGAACCGCTCTAGGGATATGAATGACTCCCAGACCGTTCCTGGTCCCTGGCGATACCTAAGCCAGTCCAAACTCAGAGCACATCCCATTTGGGGCAGCGTGGCCCTGTACAGAGGGGGAGGCTTTGTGGTGACCCTTGGGCCTGACCTACCCAATGCCACAAGGTGAAAATGTAAACCATAACAAAACAAAAACACTTTAGATTGTTAGTCTATACTGTAACAGTATGCAGAGGAGTAAATTATAGCTTCAGAAAGTAAAAACTTTACCATGTATTCCATCTGTCTGTGTGCACATCAGTATCAGCTGGTTCAGAAAATTGTTAAATAAAATATGTGTCAGAAGTTTTACTTTCTGATGCTGGGATTAATATCTCTGCTACTATAGTTTGAGACCACAGATAGTCAAACAAAAACAACTAAAACAACTCAAATACTTTGAAAAAAAGGTACTTGATTTAAGGGTCTGTTTTTCCTACTTTACAGTGTGCTTCAGTATCTATTTGACAACAGATGGCTAGATGTGTACACTCGTGCTATCTTTGTGGAGTTTACTGTGTACAACGCAAACGTGAACCTTTTCTGCATTGTCACACTAATGCTAGAAACAACGGCTGTGGGTAAGGCACACATCTTGTTGACCAAAGCCATTTCACATTCATACTGAACAGATCAGGGGGGTATTTCCAAGGTGGTTTAGTGACTAACCTGGATAAATTATCCTAGAGTAAACCTCCTAATTGAAGAGTCTTATTGCTGCATTCCCTTGAGTAAAATAAAGCCATAGAACTCTTCCATTAGGGGTTTACCACTTTCTCTCAGTTAGCGTACCAAGGTAAGTTACTAAACCTGCTTTCTGAAATACCTCCAGATATTATGAACACAAATATCGCATACTGTGTGATTGTGTGTAACACTTAAAACAATATTATGTCTGCCCAGGTGCATTCCAGTATCGCAGTGAGATACAGACTGTTCGTCTCTATCAGTCTACGGGTGGCCTTCACATTTTCGTCATGGCCTCTGAGGTCATCTACTTTCTCTTCATCTTCTACTATATGTATGTCCAGGTGAGTACTTATTAATAATTCATATTTATTGAAGAATTACTAGTAAAAATTAATGATTGTTCCATCTTCGGTAGCCTTTTATCTGATAAGTTCATATTCTTCTCGCTAACAGGGTAAGCTAATGAAGCAGCAAAAGTGGGACTATTTTAAGACCAAATGGAATGTTCTGGAGCTTGCCATCATCATCCTCAGCTGGAGTGCACTGACTGTCTTCATCAAGAGGACATTACTTGGAAACAGGGACCTGGAATTCTATCAAAACAACAAGGACCAGTGGGTGACATTGTCATTGTAGAGGAGATATTGTCAGACATCCCACATCTCCTGTGACCTCCGGGAGTCTCAAGTATTTCAAAAGCGACTGCCAGACGCAAGTAATACAAAATCCTCTCTTCCATTAGGTTCACCAGTTTCCATGAGACTGCTACAGCAGATGCAGCACTGGGCTACCTGATTGCCTTCCTGGTTCTCCTGTCCACCATAAAGCTGTGGCACCTGCTGCGGCTCAATCCCAAACTGCACCTCATCACGGCCACCCTGCAGAGGGCATGGACTGACATCTCAGGCTTCCTGCTGGTCATGACCATCATGATTCTGGCCTACTCCATTGCTGTAGGTTATCCACAATATCCACGCAAACACCTGTCTCCCATCAGTGTAATACTTCCATATCAGATCACAATTACTGATACATGAGCATGCTTTATTGTATGATAGGCTATTTAATTGGGATGTATTCTTATGACTAACAAACAAATCATGTTCATCTATTTACAAGTCCTATGCACAGCCAATTTTCAGGTGCCGGTGAAGTGCAGTTAAGATAATCCAGCGACAAAAAAGGGTTGAATCACCGCACACTGAAAGGACTTAAATTTTAATGTTTTATTGTGAACAACGCGTTTCGCGTGTTGCTTCCTCAGGTTCACAAGTGAACCTGAGGAAGCAACACGCGAAACGCGTTGTTCACAATAAAACATTAAAATTTAAGTCCTTTCAGTGTGCGGTGATTCAACCCTTTTTTGTCGCTAAACAAATCATGTTGTTGCAGTGCAACCTAATTTATGGCTGGAAACTTTACTCATACCGGACTCTCCTTGAAGCAGCACAGACTATGGTCAGCTTACAGCTTGGTATCTTCAACTATGAGGAGGTAAGCTCTTGGTTAAAGTACTTTGTACAGAAATAAAATCCAGATAACATCTAATTGTTCATTAATCTTTTTGTTTGGCATTGAATTGTAGGTGTTGGATTATAACCCCATTCTTGGTGCATTCCTAATTGGATCATGCATCATCTTCATGACCTTTGTGGTGTTAAACCTATTTATTTCGGTCATCCTGGTGGCATTTAGTGAAGAGCAACGTCATCACAAGGTGATACAAAATAGATGCGCTCTAAAACATTACAATCTCCTATCTTTGTAAACGTAAGTGTAGAGCTTGTGAGATTTTAAATTTCCATTGCTGTCTATTTTTATTCCCCAGCCATCTGAAGAGGAAGAGATCGTAGACATGATGCTGATGAAAATCTGCAGTCTGTTTGGGATTAAAATCAAGAAGAAAGGTGAAGACAACCACTGCGGTGCAAAAGACGGCAACTCCCCTTCCACCACCACCAATCCTGGACCATCTGTCATATCATAAAACTGCCAGTAATTGCTACTTTAGAAGCACTGATGAATTAAATGTACAATATAACTAAGGCAATGGGGTTCCTGCATGTAAGAGAAAATGGGTATGCAACAAGAAAAATATTTATAGTCACTGCTTTTGGCTCTTATTTAAGTATGCATATCTGTAGTGCTGCCAACTTGATCCTCTTGAAAGACAGCACCCCAGACTTGGTAAGGTAGTTGTGGTATGGTAAGGTGGATCATGTTGCTTTCATACATGGATGTTTTGGCTGCTGTAAACATCATTAACTGTCAATGAGTTATTCCTGCAAAACCTTAGAGAAACTGCATTTGAATTGTTTAACTATACTATTTAGTGCTTCAGTGGAATATTTGCACGTTTGTTGTGAAGTGGAATAAATACTTACAGGACAAAAATGTGTGAAGTATTTCATAGTGATATACCAAGTCGAAATAAGAACACGTGCACAATACACCTTTGCAAAATGAATTGCCTAATGCAATGCAGTTTTTTCAAGACAAATGCATTTGTTGAAGAGACCACCCCCCCACCCCCATTTAAATAAACTCAAAGACCTCAGAGGCTTATGGTAAACATTCTCAAAGAAAGAATCCAGTATACTGCCTTTCACCCCTTGAATTCTGATGGATAGGCTTCAGGTATACTGACAATTATACTTTGGCATGGAATATTTTCTTTATTTAGTAAAAATGACTTACAAATCGGTCGTTAACAAATTTCTTCTACATTTCCTAAGGGGGGTGGGGTCGGAATTACACACCACAGAAATAAATCTGGTGCAGCCTCGAAGTCCTGTATTTATTTATTTTTAATTCAATTTTATGTAATGTCCAGTATTGTTTGTGATAGAACCGGCAACCTTGGTGCGGGAACTATCAGTTAATTTGCTGTAATTCTCATACATGACTGTCAGATACAAGCATCAGTGCTTTCTCTTACAAAAAACAAAGAAAAAAAGGATGACAGAAGTCACAGAGTGACAGGTTATCATGACTAATGACAAACCACTGGGATTCCCTTGACTCTTTTAAATCAAAAACAGAGCGTATGGAGTCCTCTTTATCAAAAAGATAAATACAACGCCCAGCCACTCCTGTGCATACAAACAGGAGGAGGGTACCAAAAAACAAAACATCTTCTCAACTTTAGTCAAGACTGTTTGAGTCCATGCTAAAAGCACTAAGTTCATTTCTTTTCTTTTTTCTCCTCTTTCTTGGCTGAGGCATCTCCCTTTTCTTTCTCCTTGTCTTTGTCCTTGTCTTCTTTCTTCTCTTTCTTGGCATCATCTTTCTCTTGGCCCTCCTTCTTCTCTGCATCACGGTTTGCAATTTTGTTGTTGATTAGATTGTGGAGGGCCACCACAGAGCGGATTAGGGAGGCCAAGTAGACCACCAGCATCTGGTCGTTTGTCTTGAGGTAGAAGGCCTTGATGAACTCCTGCAGGTTAACATCTGGCAGCAGATTGAACACATCCTGTAGCTGGTAGATAATCTGATGGTTGATAGGAAGCTTGCCTGTTGCCACCTTCTCGAGGTAACTCTTGATGTCCAGCAGTTTGGAGTTCAGACCCTTCAGGCCATGCACCTGGTTGGTGATGCGCTGAGACAGTGTGCCAACTGTTGTGTCCTTGATATCTCTATAAAAATTAAAGCAAAAATGAAGTTTTAAAAACAGACTGGGGGGCGGGGCAGCAAAGAAACCAGTGCATGCCAATTGCCCTTACCTGAGTAAATGCTCCACTCCCACTTCCTCAGCCTCCTCTGCTCCAATTTCACTTGTCACATGTTCAAACGTCTTTGATGTAGGAGTACCATCCTTTAATGCAGAACATAGTAAAGTATGTCAAGCCTTGTTTAACCAATGATTGCATTTTTTTAATTGCTGTGCTGATCATTTATTAAAATTAAAACTCCATTGAAATTTTTTTAATGGGAAATAAATGCTCAGTAGTGCAACAGCAAGTTAAAACATATTTAATACATGTGCACAAAAGTGTCTTTAGGTCAGATAAACAAATCTGCAGAAGAAATTTTACAATTCTTACTGTACATTACACTCTTTTCTACTTATATTATGCTCATGTTTTGTATTGTAACAAGAATCCTGAAAACAAGCTTACATCATGAACTTCTTCCACGGAGATGTAGGCCTCAGTGGGTAGCCCTAGGTCTTTAGGCTTCACATCAATGATAACCAGCACCTTAAAACCAAAAACATCATAGTACCATCTAATCAACCTACATTAATATACATTAATAACAATCAAAATAGTTGGCAAAATGTGTTAGCACACACAAAGAATTTCTTTCTGGCCATCTGCGTCTTCCCTTCTGGCCACTGGTGTCTTTCAAACAATGTAGACATAAACATTATTAACAGGTTAGAATTTGTTACACTTTGAACATGTTTAGAATTACTTACAGAGTTGGAGCAGTACTGCTTCATGAGTTCATTGATGGCAATGTCGTTCTTGTGCAGTTTTGGGCCTGTGTGATACCACCCAACTATCCTTTCCCTGGCTGAAAAGTACAAAAAAAAGCGTTAGATGTTGTCCTCACCAGGTGAGATTAAAAAAATACAAGTATTCACAGCCTGCGAGAGTAAACATCCACACACTTACCATTTACCTTCTTGAACATTCCATACATATTTTCCAAATAGTCATGATCCAGGAACCACACAGAGTCATCTTTGTCATCCTCATCAAAAGGGACTGCATGTCAAAAAACATTGTAATTGATTAGTATTCAACTGCATTTAAATAAGCAATTCTACCTTTCTCTGTGCTGTATAATAGGAGAGCAAGTTATTACCTGCGAAACTGTTGGAGACGTCAAGAACCTTCTTCTGCCATGACCCAAGAAGAACACCCACAACACGCTTCTGACTTCCAACCTTTCCAATTCTAGAGTTGGGGATGTAACAAATACATCTTATGATTCACATCTTGGAAACATCATGACATGTTTTCACATTCCCAATAGTCATACAGCAATGAAACACTTAAACACCTGTCGATGAACAATGACGATTATAAAGACATATGTCTCATCCGAGGTACTTATTTGTATGCTTACTTTTTCAGGAAAAGTAAAGTGAAAACACACACAGACTTGTAACAAAATATAAAACATGACTGAGGCTAACCAGTCGTTTTCAATTACTTTGTTCATGTGTTCCCCCATTCTTTCCTCATATTTAGCCCTGCTACGGTAACTGAGCATTGCATCTCAACAAGCCACTGCCAACAGAACGGGGGAAGTGAAGTTGTCAGAATTTCTTTGGAGTAAGTGGTTACTGCGCTGTAGGATGTTGCATGACTATCCTTAGCTAAATGGCTAAATGACTGTGTCATTTTGCTAGCTTCAAGCTAGCTGAGGCCGGCTGCCATTTGTAGCTATAAACACGTGTGATTCGCTTACTCTGGATGACAGACTCTTGTGACAAATGCATTCAGTAAATACTGGAAGTAGGAATTAAATCACGATGATGGAAAACATCGTCCGACCATGAGATGACATGGTCCTGCGCATCCTTAGCCAAATACGTTACCTGGCTAACGTCGTCCTAGCGAGCAAAATCTCACACTGAAAGTGGTTAGCATTTTTACTATTTAGCCTATTTTATTAAAAGGGACTTGACGTCTGGAGTAATATTGTTATTAGCGCAATCAATAGAGATAGGAACGGCTCGACAGGCACAAATGACTTGTTAGCCGGTATACAAAGAGGGACGCTTTTATCAAATGGAGGCCAAGCCTAACGTGAATTGTCGGTAGTTTTCCAAGTTTAGCTGACGTTGGTGGTACACCAGAGTCCGTGGTAAACACACAATTTAAAGTATCTTATCTTACAAACACCATTACTTTCAGGATATGTGCCATGCGATATAATTACGTTATTAGCCATTTTACTGAGAAACAATTCATATATAACATCTACCCCTGACTAGTTTTGTTATTTCACGTTAGCCAATGAGCCAGCATTGCTGGGCCCCACAAGACAAACCGCCACCCCAAGCCATAGTGTATGAAATAAACAGTAGATACAGTAATGTAATTTTACTAACCTGTTGAAATGGTCAACCACACTCAACAGCACAAGGGGATGTACAACCACTTTTTCTACTGCTAACTCCGGCATTTTGTCAATTAGATATTGAATAACCGAGCTAGCTAACGTTCAATTCACTTGACGTTCTCTTCAGGTTTGTTGGTTGTTTCCTGTCAGCTACTGATAAAGCGTTTCCGTCTTTTGCTTACCGCCATCTACTGGAATGGAAGAGAAGGGGGTCTGACATGCAGACCAGTCTAAGGATAGGATCATACTAACATGATAAAGCTTACTGTTTTTATTTAAATTTTATTATTCTTATTTTATTTCATGAGGTGAGAGTTATAGAGGTCGACCGATAGGCCTATAGGTTTTTTGTTGGTCGATGTGATAACTGGTATTTAATAGTCTAGTCAGGGTCAGCTGATGGCCAACAGGCCTATACGCTGATTATTTTTGGGGGTTGATAAGCTGCTTGTTGATATCTGGACATGTCCATATGTAGGATATGAACCTTTTTCAGCCCATTTCCAGTCATGACACAATTTACATGCAATGCACGCCTGTTCCAAAAAGGTAGAAACAGGGTAAATATTTGTATTAATAATGCTGTCAAGTATGGACAGAAATCATAATAAGACTCTCATCCTTGGCACAGAATTAATAATAATAAAAAAACATCTACACCTGAAGATACTGATATATACTGTACAGTATATATCAGTATATATAGTATATATATACTGTATATATACTGATATATACACAGTATATCAGTATATATCAGTATATATAGTATATATATACTGTATATATACTGATATATACATTACAGCTAAAAGGGAACTATTATGATAGTCAGTGTTGTGTTACTTGCGGTGCATGAGTCAAATAGACTTTAACACGGCCATGACTTGACTTGCCCCTTTAAGGAAATGCCTCTGCCTCGCTCTTTAGGCTATAAATCAGCCTAATATGACACAGATATTGGCCAATGCTGATATCTTTAAAAATAACAAATATCTGCCCCATATATATGTTTATCTCTAGTATTAAGTACTTGAGTGGGTGACTGAAAGTGACTGATTTACTAAATGTGACATGGACTAATATCAGAAACCTCTGGACCTCGTGAAGTTGTATTACAGGTGTGGTAGCATCACCCCATTTCAATGATCATAACAAAAGACAGCATATTTAACATGTGTAGTATCGCCTATACTATTGTTGTGCCTACCATGATGCATTTATGCCTTCAACATTATTGCCGTGCTTCTGCTATATCAGAATTTGCCAATAGGGGGCAGATGTCACTGTCAAACTGTGGGATTTTGTGAAAATTACACCTAAAAAATGTTTCTCACTACCCCCAGAAATTAGAAGCTAATAGCTACATTGCATTACAGTGTTCATTTTATTAATAATCTCTGATAGCCTCCAACAAGTCCAACCTTTTGCGTTATGCTAATTTAAGAAGTCACCTCATGGAGCACTGACCTGTATTTCTTATCTTTACTTTGATATCATCAAGGAATATAGGTTTTGTAGTGAAGGGGATCAGAGAGGTGGTTATCAGCTTAATGCCAATAAAGCCATTTAATGTCAAGGGCACAGCCATAAACAGGAACAACTTGCGCCCTTTGAAGATTCATTTTAAATTTTCTTTGTGTTTATATAAGGCAGACCAATAGGCTGTGTGGCAATGTGGAACAGCTGACAAAACAGTTGCAGTTCATTTACTCCTGTGAAGTAATTATGAAAGTAAGTGAATGAAGATAGTGATATGTGCAGTTCTATTTTTGGGAAGTTGTGATGCAGCAGTAAGTGCTCTTGTCCCTGGTTGAGAGGGTTGACCTTGAAACCCTTGAGAGGTTTTCATCCAAAGTAACCCAGATTACTATTGCATTCAATGTGCAGTAAAACAAGAAAGAAAACTGTATAAATGAATCTCATTTAGAATTTGACATAGGCTAATCATGCAAGGAAAACATGTATTATTTCTTTTTGCATTGTATGCACAATATTTATAGCATACATGACTTCTGCTGTTGACTTTTCACATTGAGCTTAGTAATCGTTGATCTAATTAAAATTAGAAGGAGCAACAAGGAAACAAGCATTTGTTCTTTTAAGAAGATTTAAAAGATAGTAATTAATTTGCAATTGTGAGATGTATAGGCTACTGTGACACCCCATGACGTGAGAATGAGAAAGCATCTAAAAAATCTAAATTAAAACAGCTTTAATTTAATATAGATGAAGAACTGCAGAAAAACAGAACCAGAAACCAGTCTAGAAGCATAATGACATAATCTACAGACTAGAAGGTGTACTAAACCATTTTGTAAACAAATATGTTTTAAAAAATCCCTGATTGTCTGTTGAATTTTAATGTAACAACTCAGCTGCTGGTAAAATTTACAGATTTTTTTTTACAGTGTATGAGTGCATCCCACCTCAAGGAAACTGTATCTCATTCCCATGAGAACTGATATATACATTACAGCTAAAAGGGAACTATTATGATAGTCAGTGTTGTGTTACTTGCGGTGCATGAGTCAAATAGACTTTAACACGGCCATGACTTGACTTGAGATTAATGTCCAGTCTCCTGATTCATATTCATGTTGTATTTTCTAATACAGTTTTGTGTGTGTGTGTGTGTGTGTGTGTGTGTGTGAGAGAGAGAGAGAGAGAGAGAGAGAGGGAGAGAGATAGAGAGAGAGAGAGAGAGAGAGATCTAAGAGGAACAACAAAAAGAAAAGACAACCTTACAACCTTTTCATAGCCCCTGTTTACTGTTTATGTATAGGGGTGCTTTATTGTCACTATTCCATGACTTTTGTGAAGACTGGGGTTTGCCTAAGTGAGATGTGTGTAACAGACTTCGGACTAAATCTGTTTAGCCTACTACATCTGTACATTTTTGACAACACCTTTATTCAGAATCTTTGCAAATGAAAAACAACCTATATTAGAAATGTAGATCTCTGAAGCTCTCCCAATAATAAAAACTTTTAAGAGTCGTTTCGCAGGGCAAAACACAGAGGTAGGCTATACACAAGCTGGACGTAGCTGTCCACCGACCGAGCTGGCTGACGCGCCTGCGTTAGGTGGGAGGGGCAGCACAGGAAACAGAGCACATTGGAAGCTCGTCATTTTACGGAGCCTCGTACCTTTTAACGAGGCAGTTTGTGAAAACGGATGTATACGAATCTGACACTCTCTCCTCTAGCTAATACTTCGACTTCTTATTTTGCCTTTATGTCCTGATGATATCATAACATAGGCACATTTGAAGAGCTCTTGACCAGTTTCCCACCCACCTCCTCAGAGGGATTGCGATGCCCTCTGATTTCATATCTCTTCTGAGCGCGGACCTCGACCTTAATTCCCCCAAGTCCCTCTACTCTAAAGGTAAAGTTAGATCTTCACTATTTCTTTAGTTTCTCCTATAATTCAAACTTTGTAAAGATAATACTAGCTTTGTTTAGTAAATACACCACAGTGTTCACTTGCGCATGTGTGCGTGCGATGTTTTTTTTTTTTTTTTTTTTTTTACTGTACATAGAGTTGGGTAGCTTGCCAACATAAGTAGCAAGGCTCGGTATGTTACACAGATAATGTCACATTTCTGTTTTCTTAAACATGCCTCCCTTAACGTGACGTGAACATGTTCTGTGACTATCATGCCATTTTATTTATGTTAAAATTTTTGCATATGTCTCAGGTGACTGTTAACTTGGCTAGCCACAGCAAGTACAGCGTCTCTGTAAACTCACACTGCTTAGGGGGGCGGGTCAAGCCTCTGTGTTAAGGTAGTTAACGTTAGGCTAAACTGGCCTTGGAAGGTAGGCTATTGATAAACTCGTTGAAACTAATAAAGTCACCGATAACATAAGCACACTCAGAAAAATGCATTTAAGTTTTTGCTCTGTTCACTGATGCAATTTCTATCGTGATTTCTGAAATTAGCCGTGCTCACTATTCTGAGGATATCAGAAGTAGCCTCTCGTGTTCTTCAGAGGTATCTCGCTAGCGTAATGGCTAATTTAGAGTTTTAGAGTTTAGAGTTTCAAAGTTTCACATTACATTTTCAGCACGCCCGTGTGGACACCTAAGAGCTGCTTTGGATTTATTGTGTGTTGGCTAAGGACCTTCGGCGGCTTGGTTGACTAAACGAAAGCGATATAATGTTTACATTATACATTTAGAGAATTCGCAAAGTGCCTGACCACCTCACATTTAGTTAAAATGTTGCCATTAGGCGGTCGCGAATTGCCACGTTGAGTTTCTGAGACGCTCATGGTGTGATGGCCCCTTTTGGGATATGTTTACCCAGTGCTTAATAACTGACGACAGCATGACACGAGAGTTCGTAAAATCTAAATAAAAACGCTTCTCAGAACAGCATATTTAGACCAGCAGTTTTAAGACACTGATTTGGAGACTCTTTGGTCGTGTGTCCTTCAGATGCCATGAAAATAACGAATTGCTTGTGCACCAGTGCATCGTGGACTTTTTGAAAACAAACGCCATTCTTCTGGTCAATCTAAAAGGGAAAAAATATGCATGCTGCTGTTATCTTCCTTTCATACTGTATTTCGCATCTGTCCCTTATTGTATTTCCCATCTGTCCCTTACTGGGAAGCGTATTTGGAAATGTTAAACGTGAAGGTCAGCTCTATTCTAACAGATAAACAGTAGATAAAATGCCCAGTTATGCTTTTTGTGTGATGCAGAGGGTAAATCCGTTTTCCTAGTAAATAAATGTCATTTTGCTCCAGAGGACACAAAGCCACAAAGAGGACACAAACCAAGAAGTTTACATGTCATAAGGTTCTCATCTCCGTAACTCTGTAGTGTTCACCATTAAGTGTCTGAGATTGTGTGTTTGGGGAGGGGGTGTGAACACTGTCAAACATGATTGTTATTGTAGAGAAGAAGAAAATCAGTACCCAAATCTTAAAGAGTTCCCATTAAACACATTATGGTTCAGTTTAATTTCCATCAAGTTTAGGCAGGGCTGCAAAAACAGGTGGACTGTAGGCTACAGTGAAGGCGATCCAAAAAATTAAGTTGTTTTAATGATGAATAGATCAATGAAAAGAGATTAAGGTCATTTAAATTAGATTTCAAATAAAGTAGGTTTTAAAAATTTGCTGACAGGACACTTGCTGCCCATTTAGATCCATGAACAGAGGAGGTTATCACAGAATGACCTTGGGCTCGAGTGACATTCTTTCAGACATTCTTTGTGATTGTTTACTGAAGCTGTCAGTAAAGTGTCCTGCTTTCAGTGGTTTAAACCAACCTGTGCAGCAGACTGGAATGTGAATTGACTATTGTGCAACTCAGTAAGAAAATAAATGAATTATGATGTTATGGGTTTGTGTTATGTAACATACTCAATAGTTATAGCAGATATTAGTTTAGCAAATAGCCTACAGGACATGCCTTGATTGTTTCAAACATTCCCCCTTGACTATTTTGGTCATGACTCATGTTCACCATGCAACATTTACAGTGCCTGAAATGAGGAAACAATGTCTTGGGACTCAGATCTTTATTACAGCAGGACTGTTTATAAGCCCTCTCCCTTGGTGTATCTTCAATTTCCTGTGTGTTTTTAAATCTTTTTTTTTTCAAAATTCTCGTAAAAAGCTCCTCTGATTGCCCTGGTCTTTTTCTTTGTCGTACTTGGCTCAGGATAACAGGCCAATGGGGACAAATGCAAAGTACTTGTCAGATGCCTTTCAAAAAATTGAGACATTGTAACATTACCACATAGATTAGCCATTGATTAGCAATCAATTCACAATGCTAATGCTTGTCAGTTGGCTTAGTAGGTATGCAGACAAGCCCTATAGCAATTTGCCACTTTTGATGTAGTTTTTTTTAGTTAAAAATGAGCTAAAATGTAATCCTGTTTTGGGGGCATTATGAAAAGAAGTACCCAGGCTGAACGCTGAGGTACAGAGCTGCCATTACATAAGGAATAAGCCTGTAGGTAATCCTGGGTAAAGGTTCACTGTTGGCTGCTGCAGTTTGTTGTTGTTATTGAAGTATTTTGAGCACGGCTGAGGTTCAGACAGCAAACCTTGCTCTGGGTGGTTCTCTATGTTTTCTTGTACAGGCTGCTGTCTTTCATTGCCCACTGGCGTGCTATTAACTGATCAGGAGGTTTATATGGTCTGGCTCAGCATAATGCTTCGCTGTTGGAGATTTTTTTTTCAATTGCCATTTTGCTCGCAGTTTAACTGATTTGTTTTGAAGTGTGTTGAAACTGAAAAGTACAGTTCTCTTAAGTCCATGCTGGAGCTGTCTGTGTTTTGATGATGAGGCAGAGAGGGAAGGAGACTTTCTCCAGTACTAGACTGTATAAAGTGAAAAAAAAAAACACAACAATATGGTCAGTCTCATCACCTTAAACAATACTTTTCAGTACTTGTTTTGACTTATTGCCTGAATGATGAACTGTGTGTTTTTTCAGAACCAATTTTGAGCTCCTTGTCACACGTCAGCAGTTATCCCAGTCCAGTCAAAGTGGTTTCTTCGACATGGTTCATTTGGATTTCTGTGAAGCTTCTTTGTTCATCTCTGCACCTGCATTGCCATTAAAAAAATCTGCGCACGAGAAAAAGCACAAACAGCCAGATGTCGTCCACCTTGCTTTAGCTAGCTCAGCTCCCTAAAAATGTCTGCCCTCCTCCCGCTCGTGGTTGACACAGAGGGGGACAGTGAGAGGGAATGCTGAAAAGCTGCCCAGGCGTATGGGCACACAAACGCACTCTCTGTTCCCCAGTGTGTGGTGGAGGTGCCTTGAGTAAATGCCACAGACACAGTGGTTTTGCCATGAAGGCAAATTGGCAAAGAGGAGTGTATGTGTGTGTTTGTGTGTGTGTGTGGGTGTATGAGTGTGGGCACGTGTGTGTGCATAAAGAATGAAAGAATGTCCTTACCAGTATTGTGCAGATTATGCACAGATTGAAGAGAACATACAAAGCCCTCATTAATGTGCATGCAGACAACAGGCCTAGAAATCTTAGCTTTTTTAAAGGTTTTCTCAGGAGTGCCGTTCCATAATTCATATTATTGATGGCTTGTCAGCCCAAGCCAAACTAAATAGGAATACATAACCTTAAACGTATCGCGGCCAGAGGATTTTTTTATGCTATTATGAAAAGGAATGATCTGTGCCCATCCTTGGTTTGAAACTAGTTTATTGGTTTTAGGTCTTTTTCAACAACAAGATGAGTGATGCATTAACTCTTTAGGCGCCAGAGGTTTTCTGCAAAAATGTGTCATTTTGACATCTTTAATTCAAAAGGCTATAACTTAAAATGGCAGAAATGGAATGTGGTTAAAGCAGATTCATATGGCAGCAGAGGACTTATTTGTTTTGATCTTTTGTTACTGCCATGCATATTGCCCTGAGGAAGAAAACTTTTTTGAGTAGCAAACTCTTTACGCAATCCTAATCCAAAGAAGTTTTGCAGAGGCTCAGAAAAAAATCTTTATCCAACTCTTATAATGAGGACCAAGTGAGCGGATGAGGGAAAGCATGAGGACAGGCTTGGTGTTTTTTGACCTGATCTTTTGACCCATCGATGCCCAGCATCTAAAGTACACTGCACATGTTGTGTGCGTCAGTTACGTCCTCTGGTTGTAGTCGTCCGTGGGCCCGTGCACGCCCACGGGATGGCATGCATATTTTTGCTTGCTGGCATTGGATGCCTTGGCCCCATGGCAGAGCGCTTCCTAACAGAGGGGATCAGGCTCACGTGAGCGCTGGATGGAAACAGGGCTGTGTGGAGATGCAGCCCAGCATATGGTTGTGCATTCCCCATGGATGGCAAAACGCCCTGGAGATGAGACTCATGAGTTTATTTTTAGCTGTAATTCACATGGTGGGCTGCTTGTGTGTGTGCATGCATGTGTGTGTGCGTTTGTGAGTGAGAGAGAGAGTAAGTGAGAGTGATGTCAGACAGACTTGGTAAGGACTTTGTTGTGGTTGTAGGCAGATGTATTTCTCTAAATAAACTTGGCCCTGCCTGAATATGGAATACAGAAGATAATTATGGGGCAAATATTCAGGGTGTAAAATGAAAACTTATTTCAGCCTCTCTTCAATTTAATGTCCTCCCCCATAGCTAATTACTGAAGCACACTATTTGGTGTGTGCAGCATGTTGTCTTTGTAACAAGTACGTCTTCCTCTGTTCCGCCACCTCTCCTTGCAAAGATCACTAGGGGTTTGTCATTAACCAGAGTCAGCCAGTGTAAGCTGATGGGCTCCCCCTGATGTTGAGCATGCTTTGCTAAATGTGCTGCTCTGGGCTCCATTTTAATAGAAATAAAATACTCATTCTATTTGTGTGTGTCTCTGTTTCGCTCTGTCTCTTTCTGTCTGTCTGTCTGTCTGTCTGTCTGTCTGTCTCTCTCTCTCTCTCTCTCTCTCTCAACAAAAAGAAAAGACAACCATATTATGTTTAATCTTGCTTTATTGTCACTATTCTCAACAGTGACTTATGTGAACACACACACACACACACACACACACACACACACACACACACACACACACACACACACACACACACACACACACACACACACACACCCCAACACCAACACCAACAACACTCAAGCACACTTCCAACCCAAGTTCTTGCACAAAGAGAAGGATTAGCACTACACTTATTTTGACCTTTTGGATTAGCTGTGGTTTAGAAAAGAGGCTCAAATTGAAAAGAAATTAGCTTCTACACTTGACTGTTTCGATGCCACATCAAAATTGTTGTAAGACACTTAGCAAATGTGTAGCAGTCTTGAGGTTTAAGGCTGTTATAGTTTAAAAGATGAGCTATAAATTATATAACATAATGGTGCATCCACAGGTCTCCCAAAGCCATGCCTGTTAGATATTCCATACTGCATGACTTGATTGTTAACCAGAAGCAAAGAGCCACGAAGTTCATCCACCAGCATGTCAGTCAGATGTGAGAAAGCAGCAGACAGAAGATGCATGCATGCTTCTTAGGCCATGGTGCAAAGGCTCCATGACAGATTTTTTTGCCAGCAGCGATAATACCGTCTAAGGTGCTCATTTTTGTTATTGTCTTTACTTCCACACAGCACCATCAATACAACAACAAAATACAAACCATGGCTTAGATGCACATCAGTGGATTCGTTTGATCTACAGCTCATGTGTGGCTTATTGCAAAAATATTTTTTTCGAAGCTTATTACAACTGCTGTGTGCAGCCTACCCCACAGAGTCCTGTTCTGCATGGCACTTCATGCACTTATGTTGTGTAGGTGAAACCTGACTGTCCGCTTTGTACTGAATTCCTCAGTTAGGATAAACAATATTTCTGTTTGCTTAAGCAAGGTCTTAGGAGCTGTGGTCCATACACAAAAGCATAGCTGTATTTATTCTCGTCAAGATGTCTTGAAAATCAAATAGGGCTATCCTTTTGAAATACCAATGTTTTGAGCAGCATAATTCATGCAAAATATTGTAGAAGTCAGCTGACGCATTGTTTCCCTGTGTGGTTTAACCAGAATGCTGCAAAGAAAGGGTATTCTTCAAGCTTGTGTTTTTATCAACACATATCAACACCTGTGCTTGAGATCTAAGTGTGTGTGTTTTCAGTGCACATTAGAGGCATGGTGCCTGTTCCCCTCTGCACTTGTGTAAAGCCTCTTCACTATTTAAACACCTTTGTGCTGTAGCATTGGCTTCAAGCACCAGTCTTGCCTTTACTGGTCTGTTCTAGCCTGTGCAACAGTGCATAGCTCTTAGTTTTTTTTTGCTCTTTAGTCTATGCAGCGGTTCTTTCAGTGACCTCCAGACTCTTGCCTGTCCACTGCCTCTACCCCTTGAGGGGGCCTCTGCGTTTACTGATCCTCGATCAGGTGAGGGTAAATGGTCCCAGGAATGCCCAGGTTGACCTTTTGAAGTGTGACAGTGATCTCTGTTATCTGAGCGCTGTGGTCATGGGATTGTCTTGTCGACTGGATTCAACCAGCCAGTGAATGTTTTATCTGGGCCTGTGTGGAGGACTCTTGTACCTGTAAGCAGCAGGTTTTTTTTTTGTAATACTTGGGACGAATGGCCAACAGTGACTCTTCCAGCGTATCTTATCAATAAAACAGTTGCTTTGTGATGGTGACAGTTTTGTAATTGTAACAGTTCCACTGTCAGTCAAGGCTTCAGTCCAGGGTGAATCTAGGCTAAATGCTGAAGACCACACATGACTGGGCTGCTGTCTGTCCTGCTGTAGGCTATTTCTGTGTTACAATCTCCCTGTATTGGTCGGGGCGTACATAGTTATGACAGGAATAGGAACATTGTGCACAGACCTGTTTATATGACGAAACATGCTAGGCATCTTACTGCAAGTCCCACTTCTTGTTTCAACATTTGACAACAGGTTGCATGTTGGAACTGTGTGTTCATGTCATGGCTCTGGGAAAGAAACACAGCCTCTTAAATACAGGTCTAAATCCCCCACCCCCCCACCCTGGAACTGCCTTTAGAAAGTCATAAGCGGTTAATGGTTAACACTACCTAAACCACAGTTAAAAAAGTCATCAGCCTTGAGTCAAAATATTACCTCTTCCAATGTTTGCTGTGCACACCCATGATTCTGTTTCACCAGCAGCAACACAATGCATGAGTGGTTTCCCACCACGGCCACCAGCAACAGTCCCAAGGTAACATCAACACACACACACACACACACACACACACACACACACACACACACACACACACACACACACACACACACACACACCTCACCTCACATCTCACCTTGAGGCGGGTGGGGGACTGGTGTTGGCATTTCAAAGTGGCCTATTTCTGCTCAGCAGCCCCTATGCTCTTGAAAGCATTATCTGCACTTATCTGTTTTTGAAAATGTCAAAACCCCAGTTTGCAAATTTCCAAGATGTTGCTTTTCTAAAAGGTGATTGGACAAGAAGGTGAATATATGACAGTTTGATGTGGTGGCAAGTTACATCGTCAAAGCCTTTCATTTGTTTTGATTTTTGAAAAAACCCTGATTGGGGGTTTTTAAGAAACCCCTGACGGTTTCCACAATGAACCTCATGAACTGAAATCTGCAGGCTGTAGACTGAAATCTGTAGGCTGGCATGAAACAGCAATGTGTTGCCAGATTAACCTGTGAATCTACTGGGAAAATACAACTGATGTTGCTCACCATATCTTTGATCACCTGCTGGCTGATGTGCTTAACCTGTATCGCGAATACCTGCTTAACCTGTATCCCAAAAACAGCTGTTTTTTCAGGTAACTCCTATTGATCACAGGGAAGACAAGAAAATGGTCAGTCTCTCAGGCATAGATTGCAGCTTGTGGGATGTTTGAGGAGTGACGGTCCATATTCTCTGCTTCAGTCTACTCCCATAGTGAGCAACAGGAAGCAGCAAAGAGCACTTTCTGATTATATGAAAACTGATACAAAACTATATCAGTCCATTACCTCAGTCGATATCAAACTTGCAATTTCTACTGCATGTCAACTAAAGATGTTTAACAAAGCTCTTCGCTGTTTGCTGAAGATCGAATTTACAGGTCTTACTAATAGCCCTGTGGGTCTTCCTGATTGAGTATAATAGTTTAAAGTGCACTTGTATGTAGCCTGTGCATTAAGTCAAGCTGGTGTGATCTGATGACGCTGCATGGTGCATGTAAACTATAAGTATGCATTCATGCAAGTGACTGCTGACATCATTTAAATCTGGCAAGCGGATTTCCTTCCTTTTTACAATAACCAGAATGTGACTACATAAGCCAGGCTTCACTGGAATAGCTAATCCCCTTAGCAGCACTAAAACGTCAGGGGAAGGCAAAAAAATCAAACTCCTCAGCCAATCTGAGATCATAGTCCACGTATCACGCAATGAATGTTCAATAAATCATATCATAAAGCATGGATTAAACAAAACGTGGCTTTTTAGTCACACAGCTCTAAAGTGTTATTCTCGGTCCAAATGCATTTATCTGAGGTGGAGTCAGCCAGCTCTTCCATGTCCGTTAGTGCAGTGGATGTGGTCTTTTCTATTCAATTCGCAGGCAGTAGCATTCAGGCACTAATTGTCATGTTGCTGCCGCCCTCTCAAGCCACTGGTTGGTAGCACTCTCATGGGAAAAATAAAGATGACTTGTGAGCTCTGATCCCAGACCGCCATATTAGCCCCAGGCAAAACATGGGTTTTAAAGTTACCAAAGCTGTTAAATATTCAGGCGCTAAATCAAAGTGGCGGGGATATATTTTCCAGGGGCTAAATTAAGAGAGGGGGTAAGGTGTCCAGATCAGCTTACACACATCAGCAGTCTTGTGTCAGGGACCAGTGATGGTTGGCCCACCCATTGTTCATCTCCCAGGGTTGCCATCTGCAGCGCAAGCCCTCTGGACTCCTTCTTAGCTCCAGCTCTGACGGGGGTATGTATGAATGGCAGCGCTTTGAAAAAGATCGTAGCCTATTCCACCTCCCACTTCATCCTCAGTGTGCTTTTGGAAGTCAGATTGGCCAAGATCTTAGAGAGAGAGAGAGCGAGAGCAAGAGAGTAAGAGCCGGGGGGGGGGTGGAGGGAGAACGGGGGTTGGAGGGCAAGGGATTTTTTTTGCAACACCTCAGAGCAGTTGTGCAACCTGAGGTTGGCATGTTTTTTTTCTTTTGTGCTCGCTCACCTGTGACTTACCCGTGGGGGTGGGACATTAGTGGCATTATTGTGGCGGCGCCTCATCCGGATTCCCACTGGATTCGTAATGCCCCAGATTCCCTTCTTTATAACTCATGTGAAAGTGTTTTTATATGCTGCTCTAAGCCTGGGATCGTTTTTTTAAGCTTCAAAATAATCGCTTTTTTAACCCAGCAGAGCTGACAGAGATGCTATGACCGAGACATGCTTTATGAGTGGACAATTTATCAAGCCATTCGATGTGCTAAATTGTTTTTTTTTTATCTCTGCAGTGCCCCTTAATAGATTTGTATGCATATTGTCAAGTAGCTGTAAAACTGAGCCACCTCACCAGATCAGCAGAGTTTACCTGAAGAAGTGCTTGTCGATGTATAATTAGCCAGTGTGCTGGAAGGGAAGGCGTGTAGGACTGAACAGGATAAAACCTGTTCACCACCAGTGAAGATAAAGACTACGATATATTTGAGGAGGAGTGTTTTGCTTTCAGTCTATAAATCCTAACCCGAGATAACAACAGCTGCTTTAGGTATAGAATCAGGGTCATGTTGATTGGCTGTCACTCCGCCTTTTGCCATCAAATTGCTAACATCAACCAATCTTCACAAACTGGAGACAGGCAGTTGTTGTTGCTATCATGGTATGTAGTGTGTGTGTGTGTGTGTGTGTGTGTGTGTGTGTGTGTGTGTGTGTGTGGGAGAGGAGGGGGGGTGGGGGTGGTGAGGTGGGGTGTGTTTGGTTACTGATGACGATGACCCTGAGGGGCAGACCGCAAGCCAGGCAGCATAGGCCTTCTAATGAGCACTCTCTCCCTCTCTGGTTGTTTCTAATTAATCAGCAGACATTCTAAAGCTTTAATTAGATTGCCATGGCAAATCCTCTTACGTGATTACTATACTGAAGGTGTGGTCTTAGTCTGGCTGAGCAGGGTCTGAAGGGCAAAGCAGAAAAACTGCTGCCCCTGGTGAAATGGCTGGGCTAGGCTGCGATTAGACCTGTGGCCATTTTAAATGTCTGTGGTTCCAGGGTCCCTGTATGGCTCTGTGCACTGTTATCATGTTTCTGCATTCCAACATAGTGTAACCAGAAGCATATCTATGAGATCAGTAGACAGGTGATTCACATGGGCCCTGTACTGTATAGCCATTTTTTTAACGGTCTTATCTGTCATTGCCACCTCAAAAAACAATCCTTCAGACCTCAAAAATGTGTTCTATTCTGGTGTGGGATTTATATATTATTTTTAAATGGTCCTTGGACATCTGTGGGTGTGCTTTTAGAATGAATCCCTGCTGTCTAAGGGCGGTGTTTGGTCATCTGTTTCATGGGCTGATGACTAAATGGTTTGGAGTCTTTAATAGTCGCTCTGTGCAAACAGTGCAGTCACTGATACAGCGACCACCTCAAACGAGTGGCCCGGCCATCAATCATTCACCTAGAAAAAGCTCCATTAGCTCTCTCTCTCCATTTTGTTAGACCCCATAAAGCCTGCCTTTTGTTTTGTTTTTCTCTATCAAATGTACTGGTAGTATTTCTTATTTTCCAAGCACCTGATAAAGAGGAACAGCAGTGTGTGTGTGTGTGTCTGTGTGTGTGTGTCTCTGTGTGTGTCTCTGTATGTGTGTCTGTGTGTGTGTATCTCTGTATGTGTGTCTGTGTGTATCTCTGTGTGTGTGTCTGTGTGTGTGTCTGTGTGTATGATTGTTGAATGTTTGTTGAGTGACACTCATAGATGTCATGCTGGTCTGTTTTAGACTAGCTGTTATGAAAGCACCCCTCTTTTCCCACCGCAGGGACCATGCATGAGCTCCTTGTGAAAAAGCAACTGGCGCTGTTCATCAGCAAAAAGCAAAGGTAGTGAGCCCTTTGGTCACATGAGCATCATATCCAAAGGGGATGGGGATGTGGCGTCTCCCTGTAGTCACTCACTTTGTGTGTGTGTGTGTGTGCGCACGTGTGCGTGCGCGTGTGTGTGGTGCGTGCGTGCGCGTGTCTCTGTGTGCATGCGCGTGCGTTCGCATGTGTGTATGCATGCGTTTGTGCGTGTGCGTGCGTATATTGGTGTGTGGGTGTGTGTATGCTCAGAGTGTTGGCTTGTGTAAATAGCTGGAATTCCACAGCGCTCTGAGGTCTTGCTTTCATCTGAGTCTAGTGTCTGTTCCTCCTCCTCCTCCTCTCCCTGCTGCTGCCGCTGCTGGTGGAAGCCTCTGGTAAACACAGCACAGACAAACGCTTCCCTGTGCAGACAGACATTGTTGATATTCTCTATCCCACTGCCCCTTGCACGTCCAGCCCCTTACTTACAGCCTGTACTGGTAGGAGACCCAAAAGCAGAAATAGATTAAAGGTTGATCGTGTCAATGTTCACACAAACCTTTAGCATCTCATTCCATCAGGATCACGTCCTAAGGTTAGGTGTTCTTTGTCACCTGGTTCAGTAGTAAATCTTTGTTGTATTGACTGACCAGTCTGTCAGAGGTAATCCAATTACAAAGGGTGGCCTTGGGTCAGGTCGTTACTGGATGACGTTGAGGAGAAGCTGCCCGATGATGGCTAAACCCTGTGACGTGTACCACAGCTCACTTATACCGTGTTTCCACTACGCTCAACTGAGCCATCGCAGAGCCACGAGCCAACCGGTAAACTGTGTCTGCACTGCTAGCACAGCCCCAGCCCCTGTGTGCAGACAGTTACCTCCTGATGCAGGTCAGCTGTGGGAATCCACTTACTATGAATGGGCCAGACTTGCAACACACTACATTGCTATTACGTCACAGTGCACTTAGCAGACTCTTGTATCCAAAGGGACTTGCCATAGGGGGAGTTAGTTTAAAGTTTATTCCTGGAAAGTGGCATTATTGGGGACATTAGCAGCATGTGAAAATGACATTTTTTATTCCAGGTATTCTGTGAGATGTCATTTGAATGGTGTCTTTGTTTTTTTTTTTTCAGTTCAGTTTCAGGGAAATGAGCTTGCGCAATCTATTCACACAATCTCAGCACTTACTAGCATAGGTCTGTCAAACAGTTTCACAAGAAAGTACCATAGCCACTGCACATCAATATGAATTGTAGGAATCATCAACTTGAAAGGGCAAGTCACACTAGAGCATTTAGGAAGGCCCACCACAGGATTGGATTCCTGTCATACATCCTAAATCGTCCCGTGGCTACCATAATCAGTCTGTTTCCTAGCCCGGTCTCCACTGCATGGAATATATTACTCATAATAGGAAGCACATGGTGGCGCCCAGAAAGGAGTAAACATCCGCCCTGTTGCCCACTGATTTTGCGCTGATCTCCCTCTCTCCCTCTCTTTTTCTCTCCGTCTCTTCCTCTCTCACTCTCTCTCTCTCTCTCTCTCTCTCTCTCTCTCTCTCTCTCTCTCTCTCTCTCTCTGCTACTTCTCTCTCTCGCTCACTAGCTGTCTTTCTCTCTGTTCCTCTCTCTTTCTTTTAAACCCAGTCTCACTTTTTGGTCTCGGATTCTTTTCAAGGTTGTTCTATTGTTTGCCCAAGACAGAATGACGCTATCCTATTAATAACACATGGCACAGAACAGGCATGCCAACTGGCTCCCATGGACCATGTCATGGTGTGAGATGTTCATGTTGTATGACTCCTGGCCTGAGCTTTCCTCTTGGTCTGTATGTCTTCCAAGCAGACGTCATGACTGATTTGTCATCAGCAGGAAAGCTGTTTTTTTATCTAATATTTCAACAGACCTGATTACAATAGCCCAGCCACACTATTTCTTCAGAATGCATGACAGACTTGCACAGAAAAAACATACTTCCTGTCAGTAAGGCTGAAATAAATGCATACTCAATAATTTGCTCAGTAGATCTAGATCTCAATAGTAGATCCCTTCCAGTAAAGTATAAGGTTTGCAACTCATCAACTGGAGTTTCATCAACTGGAGTTTTATCAACAGGGCATGCTGTTGTATCAGGAATGCTCATTGTACCTACCTTTAATCCTGACACATTCAGCTAAATCAATAGTAAAGCACTTTGGTCTTAAACTGGTGAGCTGACTACATAAAAGGCATGTGAAACACCAGGCAAACCAAGACCACCAAGGCCACAGTGACTTTGAGGAAGACCTTGCAGACACCAACAAAGCCACACTGACTGCAAGCTAAGTTGAGAAATGTGAAATGCACAGCAATTGGATGACTTTCAAAGTCATGTCATGTGAATTTGACATAAGGAGATGGTGTTCTTTTGTGATCACTGACAAAATGTTGATGTCCACATACGGATGTGTGTGCATTGCCTATGTTGTGATGACTCCAACAGTACCCATACGGACATTGATGTGTTGCATGAAGCTGTGTCTGCAAGAACTAAACTTCCGTTTTTGGTTTACTTTAGGCCATATTGTGCCCTGAACACTTTTTCTCCATTTTTGCTGGGTGCTTGGCTTACGACCACGGAATTACACAGTGCATAGTCTCTGCGGTTATGCATTCTTCTGTCCTTCAATCATCCCACACTAGTCCTTCACTGGAACTTGTATCAACAAGATTAGTTTGATGATGGCACTAAAATTAGGTGCCTGTAAAAACGTAACAAAAGTATCATATTTTTGCATAGTGTAGCCTTAAAGCTCAGTCAGTTTTCTCAAAATTAAGTCTTGGAAAACATGCTAATAAAGAGGCTTAATTTACCTATTTTTGTTGCCTATCTCCAGTTTTAGGGAGCCAAGCCCCTTAAAATCTCTTCAGCCATGACATCCAAACATGAACATTAAGCTATAAATTGTGCGGGATGATCTATTTACTCTGTGTAATGAGGCCTCTGAGAAGACTGGCTCTTTCAAACTAGTTCTCCCAGACTTGCAGAGCTCATAGTGTGACCACTACACTCGACACTGTCTGTTTTCTTTTGAGCTGTAGCTGCTGTGAGTCATGGCGAGACGAGGGGAGCAAAGGGGGCACTAGAATTACGTGTTTGTGTGTTTTCCTCTCAAGCTGTTTGTTAAATCCTTGCTCCTTGCTGTGTGACGACTGAAGAATGGATCTCCCTTCTGACAGCGATTTAATTCCACGCCGAGGCCTGTCATTAAACATTTATCAACACAAGAGATTGGCAAGCGGGGAGAGCTCTCAGGTAACTCAGATCGCATCCGGCAGCCTGAAGAAGCATCAGGATGGGACGGGTGGATAGTCAGACGGAAGCGTGTGTGGTGTGATGGAAAACCTGAGATACAATGAAGTGAGGGCTTCACTGAATGGGTTTTGCTGAATGGGCCCAAGATTGGATGGAAAAGTCAGATATCTGTGTACTGTTGCAAAACGACTCCAAAAGAATGTATTACAAGACAAACAGGCCTGAAGAAGAGCTCACAGTCGAAATGTTGCTTTTATTGAAATGAATTCTTTTGCAACAGTGTGTAGATGTCTTTGATTTTTCCACCTGTTAGAATTAATTTGGATGTGCGCATCCCACACTACTTTTCATCTTCAGTTGGGATGGAACCACAAAGTGGTTTGCCCCCGGTAAAGGGGCCCTGAGTGATGGAGTCTCATCCTGGAGGTTTGCCAGCTGTCTTCCATGAAGGTGTTCGTGCATGTGTGCTTATGTGGGTGCAGCTGTCTGTGATGCCATTATCTAAATGTGTTCCACAACACTGGAAGTGACGCTTTTCACCAGGGCAACTGTGGTCAGTTACCTCACTTCCACTACCCCCCCAGTAAGCAGCATCATCACCCCTGGCTGGACCATGATGTCATGCCTCAGTGTGAGCCAGGATCAGGCCTGTATATTTGCCCAACCATGCAAGTGGATGTAAACGAGGGCAGGTGATGAGAGTGGCGTGAGGGTGGGCGCGTGCCTGCTCGCTCACACAGACTGGGTAGATTAGTAGAAGGGCACCTGTGTCGCACAGTGATGGCTGAGCCGCCTGGATGGCGCCATGTGAATTAGAATGCCAGCTGTAATCCCCGGGCCACAGCTGGCAATGTCATCGCATTTCCTATTATGTACCAGCCTCCACCCTCAGCCAGCCCTCCATACAGGGGTTGCTAAAGATAACAGGAGGTTTGGGTAGAGGTTTCTGTGGTTTTGGGTTAATGAGGACATAGTCATTGCCACCCTGTTTGGTTCTGATCAGCTTAAGTCTCTCAGTGAAAATATAAACTGAGAAAATTGGTCTCTTAAAACCAGCTGACGTCACAAGAGCTGGCTGGGCAAAAGTGAACTATGGAGTTATTGATTCACAGTGAGGCTTTTGCGCAGATCTCTGCACCCGAAGGCAAGTTTATTATCAGCACAATGTGTCAAAGGTGTCTCAAAACCAAGCATTAGAGGGTTTTTTTTGTACTCACCAGGTAGAATTGCAGGTACAGTTTCATCGTTGACCTGTGTAGGGCAGGCAGCAAAGTCTTCATTTTGTTTAAATGAAAGAAGTGCTGTTTGCTGCAGGGTCAGATATTTTGGTGCTCTGGGCTATAGTGGCAGCTCTTTTTTTACTTCAATTATACACAGAACATGTTGTATTTTCATACAACTAAGTGTGGTTTAGCTGTGAAGTTGTTGTAAATCGTGGCCACATTCATAACCTGTGCGGATGTGCTCGATGCCTGTCATAATGTGGATAAAGTTGAAAAACCATAGGTATCCCTGTGCACAAGCCTTGTAGTGATGCAGGCACAGGTGAAAGGACTCAGGACTGAAATATCAAAGGCACTGCACACTGATAAACTGATTTTTAAATGTCTGATTGATAAAAAATAATAATAAAATAATAAAAAATCAGTTTGAGTGATCAGTGTGCGATGTGCTCTTGATTCTTCAGTCTTGTGAAATAAAGTTCAGTTTGAGTGCAGCAGCAGCTGTAAGGCCCCAAGGCTGTTCCAGCAAGCTCCTTTATTCTCCACTCTCATAACCTATCTGGCCTCAGCAGGTCTTGTTACTCTGTAGGAACTTTCCACCGAGGTGTCATCCTTTTTTCAGGGCTTTGTTGTGGGCTAGGCATGCTGGCTGCATGACCGCTAGGAGCCCAGAGCCTAAACGTTGTCTTTGTTGGCAAATGACTTCTAGATTCCAATCAGCAGGCGGTCAGTAAGCATGCTCATTTTCAAGGGAATCAATTTGTCAGTGCAGGAAAGCATTGGTTGGAAACCCAAACGCACCACTAAGTCCTCGCTAGCACTGAATAACCCACTCTGGTATAATCCAGTTTTCAGGAAGTTGAAGTTGAGAGTATGCGCACATCCAAAAAAAGTTCCACAAATTAACAAAAAGGATTACCCGCACACTGCTACTGATGCTCCCAGTGATTTTATTTTACAGACAACGTTTCAACCTTTACGGTCTTCGTCAGGTCAAGGGTCTTTGACCTGACGAAGACTGTAAAGGTCGAAACGTTGTCTGTAAAATAAAATCACTGGGAGCATCAGTAGCAGTGTGCGGGTAATCCTTTTTGATAATCCAGTTTTCACACTACAGAGCAAACCACTTCACTTTTCCACTTGGGAGCAAAAGAAAATAACACACCGTTATTTATTTCAGAACGACCAATTTATGCCATTTAATGCACTGACACAGATATATAGGGTTGGGAGAGACCAAGGTCACAGAGACGCTCTCCACCATCCGGAGTTGCAGAATCCCAACATCAGCACCACTCTGTCTTTTTGGCAATATCTACAATATACACCTCCTATCTAAATTCAAAAAGCCCTTGTTTATTTCTCTAGCTGCCGCTAAGAAAGTAGTCCTCCAGAACTGGAAATCAAGGAATTCATGTCACATTACTCACTGGACTCACTGGACTCAACCCAACACCACCCCCACAAACCACTCGCACACAAAATAATGGTGCCTGTGGAGATGATATGACTGTTGCCACACACTATAAAACCAGCAAAACAAGAAGCAATCAGATTGAAGAGTTGCTGAGAGTTAACAGGGCACTTTGCATTGAGTGATGTTGCAGACCTTCATGTTGTGTATTAGATGAAGCTTTGCCCTTTTAATCTCTGCTCTATCTTTCTCTTTCTCTCTCTCTCCCTCCCTCTCTCCTTCTCTCCCTTTCCCTTTTTCTCTCTTCCTTCCTCTCTCCTCTCCCCTCTCTCTTTCTTTCTCCCTCCCTCACTCCTTCTCTCTCTCTCCTCTCTCTCTCCCTCTCTCTCTCTCTCTCCCTCTCTCTCTCTCTCTGGCTAATTGAAGCTCAGCAAATGCTCTGATGGACAGGGGGGCCCATCCTCCCGTGTTGCTATGGTGTTGTCGTCAGCCCTGAGGAGGACTGAGTTGTAAACATATCACGAGTGCTGTAAATGACTGTATGCCTGAGCCACTGCTACCCTCTGGCTCGACGGTCCCTTTCGCCTCGGCGCACCACAACTGTCCGTGTCTGCGCTTTCCCTGTATCTTTTGCTCCTTAATGTGACAGACAGGGCTCTTGTCCTTGTCTGTCAGTCTCTCTGTCTCTCCCTGACTTTGGATGTTTACCTTTACCCCAGTGTCTCCGTTTCTGCCTGACAAGCTTCCCCATGACAATGGCACCAACCTGTTTAGCTAGTTAACAAAGGGAAAGGGCTCTGTTAACATAGCAAACAAGGAGAAGAGAGAGAGAGGTGGGAGGGGTTTTGAGTGTGTGGGGGGCAGAGGGGGGGTTACCAGGCCTTCAGCCAAAAAACATTGCCACACCCCAGGTGCCAGGGCTAGTGAGAGCAGGCAGGAGGAATGTGTGTGAATGAATGGGAGAGTAAGTCCTGTCTTTCTCATGGTGAGTGATTTTCTCTCTTTTTTTTCTCCCAAATTCTCTTGGTTGTTTTCAACCTAGACACAGACATCCCTTGTTTTTTTAGTAGTACACATTGGAGACACTTTGAGGGGGGGGAAATAAAAAAAACAGAGGAAGAATTTGCCGTGTGGACACGTGAAAGTGTTTGCTCAACTCACGTGCTTAGGCGGAAATCTTTGCGAATGTTCATCAACACACAACACTGGTAATGGTGTGGTTTGCATTTTATTACGTGTTGTCTCATTCAGATAATATTTGAGGGTAGGCTTCATGGCAAGTTGAAGTGTGTTAGAGAGAAACGAAAACAGAACATTGCAAGAACTAAACACAAGATGTTATTCTTGTATCCAGAATTTGTCTCTGGTTTTCTATGGAGACTGTGAAGAGCTGGCCGCATGGAATTCTATGCTCCCAACAATGCCAGTGTTGAGGGAGCAAGGGCCAGGTGAAAGCCAGATTGTGTTTTGGACGTAGAAAAGATAGTTGTTTATCCCTCCAGTTAATTATATTGACTTTTGTTTTCCTTTTTCCCTCAGTGAAAGAGCAACTGTTTTTCAATGTGAAAAGCAAGCACTGTGTGCTGTTTGCGTGGGAGGAAACTATGCAGCAGAATAGGAATTTTCACTCTTTTAAAAATGAGTGGAAACACTTTGAACAGTCCAGCCACTGATTCGAAACCAGGGCTCTGAGAGCAGAGTACATATTTTCTGTCTGTGCGGTTGGCAATCTGTTTACTGGAAGGGCCCTGCAAAACCAACCATGTGTCTGTGTGTGTCTGTGTGTGTGTGTGTGTGTGTGTGTGCGTGTGTATGTGTGTGAGTGTGTGTGTTTGGTGCCGTTTGTGTGCACTCATGTTTGAAGAGGTAGCTTCTAAGCAACAGATCTGTGTTTGCTGATGCAGAAACAAAATGTGGACAATTGCTGGAAAGGCTTAAAACACTTTGTAGGTGACCAAACAAAAATGAAAAGAAACGAATGGCTTCAGGTGGCTTCTATTGCCATGGTGAGGACGGTGTGTCTTTTCGCAGGTGCTGATTGTACCTCCTGGACTGACAGTCTATTGACATCATTCATGTCATCCACTTGTCCTAATCACTAACCTACACTTATCAGCAGTGTGTGTTGATTTTCATGGAACCAGTATCTATTCTGAGGAATTACCCTCATGTTTATTGTGTGTTGCCAGGAAAGGTACCTATTGCCGCTTCACACTGTCATACTTTCTTGGTATGGAGCAGTTTTTCCTATGCCTTTAGTTTATTAGTTAGCTGTGTGCGTAAAGCCCTAAGTACATGCGAGAAGGAGTATTTTTCTTATTCGTCTAGAACTATGCCATTGCTTTTCCGGCTATTTTTTCTGTCACCTCATACTGTAATCCTCATATAGTGTGGAACATATCTAAAATTTACTACAGTTAATTGCTAAAGAAATGACACAGAGTTTGCTGCAGTCTAATTAATTTTAACCTTAGAAGGACACTCAACACTTTCAGAGCAGAGTGGGTGGACTGACCAATGTCAGTGTGTTTTCAGTCAGAGGCTGATCAGAGTGCAATATGAGAAGCACCATATATGTTTTGGATCGTTGAGGCATGTTAATCCATTTCGGTAGACCCCAAAAAATTCAAATTATGAAGAGTTAAAATAGGCATAGGATGTCCACTTTAAATGTCCTCATTGTTCTCCAGCAACCTTGAGGGCTTGTAGGGCCTCTGGGGGTCTTCACATACTCTTTTTCCTTGCGCATGTAAACAGATTGTAAATTCTGTTGAAAGACATGCCAGAGGCTCTGCCTCAGCCTGCATACTGTTGGTAGTTTGCATACTTGTTCATACTCTCATCTTCCTTTGCTCCCACTTCTTGGGATGGGAGCTTTTTTTCCCCCAAGAGGCCTGCAACATGTCTGTTCATGTGTGTCCGATAGAGAATCACACACGAGGAGTCAAGAGAGGTCTAGTGACTCAACGGCTGGATTGGTTTGCGACTGCTTTCTTTTGAATCCTCCAATCCAATCCTTGAATCCTTGAATGAGGTTTGCAACGTCATTGAGATTTTTTCGTTTTATTATTTATCAAACTTTAGTCATTGATAAATATGGTACCGTAAACAATGCTTTAAATTTGCATTGCAGGGGTTTTAGATGGCCTAAAGGTTTTGTCAGGCATGAAGCCTACTAAATTCCTAATTTTTGTCTGGACATTATCTGGAGGCTGTGTGTATGAAAGTGATCTGAACCATTTGGCTCATATATTACCCAGACTTTTCTTGACCAGCAAGCAAGTGTAGTTCATGTAATGCGCAAATAGGTGCATGAAGCACCTGTAAAGTAGCTGTTCATGGAATTCATTGAGAGTGGGTGGGCAATGGGCATGTTGACATGACAAGCCATAGTACCGGTATGCGGTGTGTGCAGAGTAGCGGTGTAACATTGTTTGTGACGGCAGCTTAAGAAATAGTCTGTAGTTGCGGAAAATTAATAATTAGTATGTTTTTTTTAAGCTGAGAACATCTGTACATAGTACAACCACCATGCATTAACTACTTTGTCATAACTAGCTAACTAGCCGAATTAACACTGACAAATTTTAATTTAATTTTAGGCAGCTGCAGAGAAATGTCATTACTGTTCTCTGTCTTCTGTGTCATCAGTGACTGCATTGTAGATCAGATGGACCATTTCTAGAAGGTGTGAACATATTTGGCAGAGACAATTTCTTGTGTGTGAAAGGGTAACCTCAGCCAGTGTCCTTACATAATTATTCACACAACGTCCAGAGTTAAAGTGTGAATGATTGAAGTCATTTCTGGTGCCATGAGACTTTCTTTACATCCCCACCCCCACCACCTTCCAAGTACCCCAGAGGGCCTGCCTTCCCCCACACAGGGACCTTGCTGGCCCTCCTCCACTAGCCTTGTCTGCAGCCAGAGTGTTTCCAAAGCTGTTCATCACATGCTAAACATGGCCGCAGTGCATTGTGCTCGTGTCCGAAAATAGCCGCCTGCCATTGGTGAGCAGCAGGCATCATTGGCTCTTCACACTCGGCGGTTGGTCAGCGGGTGATGCAGCCCATTGGCAGATTATGGAGTCATGCTCGGAATGCAGCCTGAGGTGGTATTTATCACTTAGGGGCAATTATAAACAGTCAGACTTCTTTCCAAAGCCATGGCCAAGCCGAGGAGTGAACTGGGCCATGAGTGTCCTCTGGGTTTGGACACACTTGGCTCAGAGAGGCCACCAAAAAAAAAAAAAACCCAAAAACGTTGGGTTTTCCCATGTTATGAAGGAGGCTGGGAATCTGCTGGTACCATCATAGTACCATCATGGATGTTCAGAAAGAAGGGAGCTTTTCAGTGTTTTGTGGTTTCAAAAAAAAAAAAAAAAAAAACAACATTATGTGCAGTGACTCCAAAAGCAAAGGCCCTTGGCAGACAGTCTCCAATGCTGATTTTGGCTGTATAATTACATTGCTAGTTAGCAAGTTGTGGTTAAGAAAAAAAATGCGAAAGCAGAGAGAGGCAGTATTTTTTTTCAAGTACATTTTGTTCATTGATCATTCTGGGAAATAGCAAATTCTCTCTAACGCCTGCTGCGATAACTACCCCAGCACATTGTAAACATAATTAGAGCATTGGATGTTTGTAGCAGATGCCAACTGTAAAATAAGATTGCCCATGGGAGGAGGTGATGGCAGATTTAAATCTGTACAGAAGGCCTGTGTAGGGTCTACTTTTTGGGAAGAACAGAACCAGCATAGTTAAAAGTATCCAATCTTGGAACAGTGGTAACAGAGCAAGACATAACAGGTTGGGTCATATGACTCAGTTCTGGCAGCCATTTTGATTGCACAACATGTCATTATGTTGATTAAAAAAATAAGCATGGGCCTAACAGGATGAATTCAGTAAGTCCTCTCTGGAGCTAACCTTGTGGCTGTAACAGAAGAGGAAAGCTGCCACCTAAAAACTGGGCCGAAACCCGGTGAACTAAACTTACCAGTGTCAACAAACGGTCCTCAGTTTACCGAGCCGTCTGACACAGACACTGGAGCTGGCACTCGGCACTGTGTAATGGTAACAGTTTTGAGAACAAGGCAAGGGGAAAATTAAAAATCCCAAGGCTGATGTTGGGTTGCAAAAACATTCTCTGGAGACCTGGAAGGCATTTCAAACAAGAAAAACCTGATTCCACCATAGTGGGTTCATGTTGAAAATCTCAGCACCATGCTTAGTAAGGAGCACATTGTAAAGGCACCAAGCTATGGCGACAGAACTGGAACTACACAGACCTATACATTTCCAGTGGTTCTACACCGGTCCAAACCTAAACCAAACCGTATTCCTATATTAACTCTCACCCTAACCCTGTATGAAAAGATTTGGTGTGAAAAAGTGTGTTATCACACGACAACTGTAAATTTGACATCAGTTATAGACTAATGACGACTGTTGCAAAAACCGACTAATAAATGGAGGACAGATCCATAGCTCTTGCCTGTTTCTTGTTTGAAGAGCAAATTTTGATCTAATTTCCCTCTTATTCTCCCCCTTTCTTCTCCCCCTCCCTGTAGAATCGGTGTATGACCTACTACCCAAAGAGCTGCAGCTACCACCTACCATCGAGCCAAACCCCGGGACCATGAGTCAGACAAGCGGCGGAGAGGCAGGTCCTCCTCCCTCAACCACCTTTGCTTCAGGTAAGCCCTCTCCTCTTCCTCCCCCTACCCATGTCTCTGTGCTGCCTTTTGAGCACCATGGTAACAACAGTGAGCAGTGCTGCGACTGGTTCCATCCTGTCTGTCAGCCTGATGGCCGAGCTTCTTTAGGCTACCTGCAAGACATACGCCTAGACACACAGGCCTAGGCAGCATGCACTTGACACTGATGAACCTAGACCTATGTGCAGGCAGGGTGCGTCTTTCGGTTGGCAGGGATTTTTAAAGTAACATCAGAAGAGACTTAAAAATAGAGGAACACACCTGCACCCCTTCAAGGCCTGATGTGCTGAAGACTGGAGTAATGAGGCCTAACTTCCCTCTCTCCCCATTGGCTAATCTGTGGCTCTCAACACCAAGGAAGACATACACCAACCAAATAAACATGTTTGAAAAAAAAAGACATTTCTTGGTAATGCATGTCATCATTTCTGATTTGGTGTTTATGGTCTCTCTGTTTTCCGAAGAGAGACGTGTGAAATGCCTTATGTGAAATCAGCCTTGGTGGCTTGACCTCTTTTAGGTCTTGCTTTGTTTGTGGGGTGGGCAGGATGTAGGTATTACCCAGCTATAGTTAGTTTAACTTACACAAGTCTAAACAAGGAAGCTTAATGGATTAACAGTAAATACACTGTCTGGTTTTGTGTGCACTTAACAAATACATGTTTTCTCCACTTTTATCTGCATGCACTGAAAAAAAGTTAATACATGACTGTATACTTGTGTCCTCATCAGGACATAGACAGTAGACACAGTGCAAATTACCAATAAGAATTAAAACAATATCCCTTTTGAAATTGGCAATTAAGTACAAGACTCATTGAATGCCACTGTGGCTCAATTTAAATAGGATGTTTCAGAATCTTAAAAGTCCTACTGTCTTGTCTTGCTGGGAACACTGTGCCTTGCAGTTGGAGTCTAAGGAAACAATCAGTTTTTATATGTAAAATGATTTCCTCAGAGAAGGCAACCCAGCTACATGGGGAAAGCTAAGAAAGCAAAAGTCTCTTTAGCTGGGCAGCTTAAGTGCTCACAAGCATGGTGGTAAAGTCTGTTTGGGGTTAGCTAAACAAACTTACATCTAACTTTGAAATGAGACAAAGCAAATCATATCAATCCAACAGGGGAAGCCAGAGCAGCTTTCCCCATTTTGAAATGTCAATTGGCTATCATCATCCTAGTACTCTCACTAAGGACGTCAGGAGGAATATTTTTTCCAGACTGATGCCAGTACTATTTTGGTACAAAACCATCTCGGTACTGCTCACAATAATCATTGTCATCAAAACCGGTGAAGTGATACCAAAATATGGAAGGGTGAATATCACTTCTTAATCATGTGTTTTTGCTGTTTCTCAACCAATTAAGTCATTTTTTGTTTACAGCTTTATTGAGTTCTTGGTTTTGAAGATGGTGGGGGGAAAAGCAAGTAGGCTACTTAAAAAAGAAACACTTTTAGCTCTTCCTAAAGGACTGAGGAGGACTGGAAAGGCAAAATGAAGATTCCTCCATCACCAACAGTTCAAAAATTTGTATTTGAACATTCAAAATGCGATTCACTTTAGTGTCTTTTACTCTGCCCCTTTATCAAAGTACCCAGGTTTAGGGTGAGTTTGAATAAACCAGGAGTCTGTTGCCTTTGGACATCAGTACCTAACTGCAGCCAATGCATCCCTGTGACGAGGCAGGACTTGCTGGCTGTAGCTGAAGGAAGGTGAAGTATTTTTAAGCTTAAATGAATTTTTAATTCGGGACTGTAGGTTTCACTGCAAATTGGCCTTACATCTTCTGGCTGTTTTCTCTTCTTTTTTAATTTAATATCTTTAAAATATATATTTATGAAGATATGTTAAAAAAATGACTTAAATCCTTGAATCCATAAAAGGCTTGTTGTATTCAGTAAGCCATGTGGTGTGACGGATATACGGCGGCTATAAATGGTCTGTGTTCATTAAAGACGGCAGTTTGTAAACCAAACTCGCACCAACATTCAGACAAGGTTTTGGGAAGGGGTGGGAGGGCGGAGAGCTGTGGATTTGAAAGTGACGGGGCATCTTCCCCTCCTTCCTCTTGTTTATCTCTTTGTTGTCCCTCTCTCTGGAGTCACACCTGTCGCAAGTCAGCCTGTCGCTCAGGCTGGTCACTCACTCACTTGTTGTTATTCCAGCCATGGAAGCTCGCCCTCTTGTTTTTCTCTTAAGCACTCCTTCCCATAATGCCCTACACAGCCTACTGGTGTGTCAGGGGGAGCCTGTACATGAAGCTGCTGCCTCAGTCACTACCTCAGTGCCATGCTGTTCTCCCTTTACTAAACAACAAAAGAGATAAAAGAACAAGAGAGAAAGACAGACAGAGAGAGACAGAGAGACACTACATTTGGCATACACATTGACAAACACTACCTCTTGCCTGCTATCGAAAACTGCTATTCATAGCTTTGCCTGCCATGACACAGTCACTGTTAGTGTGTCTGTGTGCGACTGTAGCTTTATCTGGTCTTGCCCCCTTTAAACCCTATCCTCCATCTCATACCCCTGCCACTAACCCTCAGCCTTCAGAGCTTGCACTCTATATTCATTTTCTCCTCCCTGCCTGCCTTTGGGAAACGGCTAAAGACAGTAGTACTGCTGGGGAGACTTGGGGGTGACCTCATGTAAAATGTTTCAATGGCTCCTAATTTATACCCAATATGTTTTTTTAAATAACTTTTACCTTAAAAAACACCTCCCTTTTATGCTAAACTGTTATTTATGTCAGTCATGTTTGTTGTTTACTTCCCCTGTCTAAATGTCTGAATTGAGCATGTTAAATCATTGATGTTGTATGACGTCAACTTTCTTCCTTGCCTTTCAGTTCATCCAGAGAGTTTTGATAAATAGAAGGGGGGGGGGGGGGGGGGTAATAAGGATTGTTTGAGCAGATAAATAGAGTGAGAGAGCATCTACATTTACGTGTTGCATTTATGACGAAGGATTGAACCTGTTGCATTGATGACAAAGGATTATGACGTTTCTCTGAAACCTGACCACATTTTCCTTTGGCAATGATATTCTGATATAATGATATTCTGAGTTCAGAGAAAAACCAGTCGCATGCATGGCACACATGACTATCTCCAAAACCAGTGCTTGCCCATGATCTGGTTTTCCCCTCCAAAGTTTGGCGTTAGGCTTTAGGCACCAAGTAACTCTGCATTTAAAGACTGGCGTCAAAGCACTTGCCATAACATGTGCTTAGACTGTTTCGCATGTTTTTCTCTGTGACTGCATGTCTGAATGCACATAATGATGTAATATTTTGTTTCGGATTTATAGATGTTTTTTTTCTATTAATAAACCTAACTTGCATTTTAGCTGGGCTCCACAGCTGTCCGGGTGGGTTGTGTGACAGTGTGTCTGTCAGTAATGAAGACATTTAGCGCCAGGGGCACTTAATCCATCAAATCCCAACCAGGCTGCCACCTAGGTCGGTCTGTCTTTTAGTTTATTTTTGCTATTTTTTTATTTTATTTTGATGTTTTTCTAAGATTGACTGAATGCACTTATAGTGTTCCTTTTTAATTGACATATATCCTATTGTAGAGTGGAACACAGTGTGTTGTTAACAAGGGCAAGAAAGCAGCATTTGTTGCTAATGTGGTCACATAGGTGGAGGCAAGGGCTTGTGGGTAATATGCATCTCAGGATATTTTCATTACAACCTGGACTTTCGTCTTCCAAAGTAGAATGTTAGGTAGCTTGATTTTGTTTTGCTTTATGTCTTTTAATTAAAGGTTGACTGATCTTTTTTTTGTTAATGGGTTTGATTCTATCTGTCAGGTTTGGGAGATCCATGTGGTCTTTTTGTCTCCTAGTTATTATTATGAAAGATCATATGACAAGCTACCCCATTGCTTCCATCTGCTGGGACTTACTAAATAACTAAATAAGACATTTTAATATCTCCAATGCCCATAAGAAATTAGACTGTTGCTTTGCAGCTACTTTTAGCATGATAATGAAACACATTTAGTTTGTTTTTTTTTCTGTGCACAACCTCGACCATAAAACCAAAAACAAATGCACTAATTAACACACTGAAATATGAAATGCTATTAATTAGCGCACATAGAAACTACATATATGCAGGAAGAACATTTAATTAAGCAATTGGTTAAAACCAACACATTTTTGTTTAAAATCTCCCCTGACAACAAATGCTTGACGTGGTAGATAAACATTAAATAATCTTTCGTTTAGCCTTGCCTCGTCTGAATAGTGAATACCAATGAATTTCATTATTCGTGGTCTTGGTACAAAAAACATTACTCATGTTTCTGATTTGAGAAGCTCTCAAGTGTTAGCTGTGTGAGTCAATAAAAACAGTCCCTCTGTTAGTGGAGACACACCTCTCTCTGCTCAGTTGGTAGTGAAGGAATCAGTTGAGCAAGAGATCTGTCAGCCTTAACCACCACCACAGCACCAATTTTCTCAGGGTTATCAAGTGGACGACACATTTACACTGCAGTTTTATCATGTGTCTAATATAGCAGTCACCTACATGTCAGAGGTAGGCCCACTAATGAGAGAACATTAGGAATTAAAGGGAGATTTCAGTTTATATCCTGGAGGTGGATTTGGCAGAGGAACTGTTGGTTTCTATTGAGGTATGTTGGCTGGCTGAAGCAAAGGCTTCAGATGACATGGAATGCTGCACCTCAAAATACACATAAATTATTAATGTTTAACTATTTACAAAATAAGCTTTCCTGATCTGTAGTATGGTTCAGTTTAAATTTTACAGGTGAAATCAAATTAACACAGATATAGTACATCTATATCTGTGTTAATTTGATTTAATCTTTCAAATTTAGATCAAATCTAGATCAAATCTACTCATTAGATTTACTATTAGACTCCATATTGTAATCCCCTCTTGTATACAAAACCTGGGTTTTGTCTAGATTTTGTGTTGTGTAGTTAAAGGCATTTTATTGTTTTGTCTTTTAAGAATGACTGTTCTCAATACTAAGAAAGAATGAAGAATAGCAAGACCTCCAGGAAAGAAGAGGGTGTATAACAATATCAGCTTAAAGTAGCTGCAAAACCATCACTGTGATTCCAACCAGTTGGTCTTAATGGTGTTTTATGCTGCACTATTTTTGCATGGTTTAACATTGTCTGGAAATACACTCCTTAAAATAAAAAGTTTCTTATTTGTGACATATTTTTAATATAAATTGAGTCATTTACTGTCAACCATTGCTTGATTCTCTCCTTGCAGAGTTCTTGAAATACTTTTATTTGTCTAACTTTGCTTAATGCTCTTTGCGGTGTGTGAAAATGGAACTTGATAGGCACTTTGCGAGAACTTTAGGAAACACATACTGGCAATGGGGAAAGGGGAACAAACTCATCCATTCTCATTTTTTGACACCAAATCCAGTGTAATGAAATGTTTTAGCCTTACTTTGAAGAGCTGTATCCACCATTATTGGTCGTGGTTTTCTTATGGACCATGACTGCTCTTTTTAGAAAGACATTGAGTTGATTTTTTACAGCCCTCAATGAATTCACTGTGCCTTTAAGACGCATGTCTCTGTCAAAGTGTGTGTTTGTATAGGTTTTCTATTATGTCGGAACCTTTGAGAAAATATGTTGTTAGTCAATTTACATGTGGACTTTGCTCGTTTCAGTTCAGAACATATTCTGTTGTCTGTTTTGCTTTTTGTGGTTTGCATTGATTGTCTCTCTGGCATTATTCTGATTAGCTAAATTTGGATCGCTTGCTTTTGAAGAAGCCTTTTTCTGTTTTTGGTTTCACTCATGTTAAACGCATCTTAAAGGTACAGGGTCTCTTTTGTTGACGGGCTTTAAATTGTCCTAATGGATGTGAATTGTGATGTGGATACAAGCAAAGAGCTGCACTATTTGAAAGCATTCTTTCACATCAGATCCTCTGATCATCAGTGGTCAAATGTGTATTGTCGTTTTCTTGTGTAGCTTGCATCCATTTTTGCTACTGTCTTGTGTCTGATGTTTATGCTGTTGACTATATTTCAAGACAATCATACTTCAGTTATGGTTTTGACCTGGACACATTTTTACATATGAATTGTTTTTAATTGTATATTTACATTAGTATGGTATTCAGTTAAAATGGTTAACCGAACAGGTTCTGTATTGATTGTGAACCTGTCCCTCTGCATAGGCACATGTCCCAGTTTAGGGGATTATTTGGTTTGATGAAAGACTTTTTACAAATAATATTTTTGTAAATTGTCAGATTTAATGTTGGGTATACATTATATATGCATTACAATGTTGAGCAGTTCAGCACGTTTCTTTGAACTTAAATCTTTTTGCTCTTACAGCAAATGACCATAAGAAAACAACAGATTTTCCCATGTTGGAAAGTTGTTTAGATTTTGGGGACTTAACTGATGGACTTTGACATGATGTGCTTTATCAGACAGCGCTACTTTGCTCTCACATGGCAGCTTTTCCATGTTGTGTTGGTTGGGCAAATTATGGATCTCTTTTTGTTTTCTTCACTAATTTAATGTAATAACAGGCCTTTTTACTGCCTGTGGGGGGCTCTCATCCTTTTCTGTCTTACAAATCTGTGCCTCTAATTGTATGTAAAGGTCACTTGGCTTCACTTGGCAGTTGACTGAATAGTCTCCTCCACTATGAAGGTAATACAGCCAGGGTTACAAATAAAAAGCTTTTAAATATCTTTTGGTCTACCAGCTCAGGTGCCTGGTATAAGCTGTGTTTGGTTTACTAGCCACATGCATTTGTACCTGTCACATTTGTTTTTGAAATTGTTTAATTTTAAATGTGGCAATTGTAAAGCCTTGCAAATGGTAAACATTAGCCCCATAGCATCTTTTAGAGGAACAAGAAAATCTTGTCTTGTCTTGGCTTTTTCTTTACCTAGAGACATATCACTGGATTTCAGGTCGAGACCACAAGAATTCCCCTTATGGCGTCATACAGGCTCCTGACCTTACATGTTTGACTCAGTCTTGTTTTTGCTGGATAAATCAGCCTCGTTCACTGTCTCATCACCATCACTGTGTCATCCCCGCCACTGTCTCGTCAGTCTCATCACTCATTTGCTTTGTGGTGGCATTGAATTCTCATGAACTGTTCAGTTGTGCTAATGTCACTTTGCTACACCATCAACTGAAAAGTTCATCAAACGAAAACAAAACTGGTCTTAGCTGCCACTGGTCAGACCAGAATGTTAGGGGGTAGAGGGTCACCTGGCAATGATAACTTTGTTAAACTCTTTGTGGCTAGGACAGAAAAATCACAAACGACTTCATTTTATGGATTTAAAAGAAACACACTATGCAGTGTTTACAAGACACTGCAGTATTACAATGAATCATTACTGACGTATTGTTGCATCAAGACATTAGTCCCACATATTTGAACTTTTGGAATGGGAAAGCTAAACTGGTATTCCAGAGCCATGGTGAACCAGGAGGTTGGAATTTTTACCCCCGGTGATTTCTCATCCTGAATTGATGTTTTCTCAGTAAATTCCAAACTCCTGACCTCGAGCAGGCAGTCTATAAGACTTAAACAATATCACAGTGTGAACAGATTAAGTCACACAAATGTGTAGTTGCATACATTTCAAAATCATTAAGATCAGACTTTCAGACATTACTATTATTGGTGTCTCATCAGAGTAGTGAGACTGTAGCTGGTCGAATCATCAAGTGGTAGAGTGTGTTATAACCCCTATTATCTCACATGCATGCAAAAACATAAAACATGACTGCTTTTTGTTTTTACCCAATAATTATTGAAGTAGGTGATCTCAGAGATGTTTACATATTTTTTTAATGTTGACCTCTAATTTACCAGCACTCAATAAACTAAAATTGAAATTGCACTCATATACTACTGGCAGTATGAGGACATGAAACATTTTGTTTCCCTTATGAAACACTCATTTTATGGGCACGGTGCCTGTTAAGGTGAAAATGACTCTTGCAACACCCAGCCTAAAACCTGCAGAGGCATGCAGCAGAGTTTATGTAATCAAAGGGGAGCTGATTCATTTGGTCAACGCAGGGTGCCATGCAACGCAGCTCGGAAGGGTGTGTAATTTTTCAAAAGAAAAAAAAAAGAAACAAAAAAAAAACAAATGGCAGACACTTCCAGTAAATGTTGACTACTTCCTGATAATCCATCCAGTGTAGTAGACCTTCAGAGGATATCATATCAGACAAGGATTCACACAGCACAGCCTAAACATTTAGTAGTCAATGTGGTGTGGTGCTCAGACTTGATTTTCTTTTTGTTTTTGTCATGAAAAATACCTGTTCATAATCAAAAATGTAAAGCTGAACTTGTCTGTCACGCATCATCTTATTTTTGTCCTGCCTGCATGACAACTCCGTGTGCCTTAAATGTCAAATTACATGGTGATAGGAATGCTTTCAAAATGTAGCCTTTGCTTGAGTATTCACATCATTCAGCTGACACATTGAATCTGTGGGGCACCAAGTGGAGATAGGAATGTTGAGTGAGGTATCTCTCTCGAAAATGGTTCCATTTTCACAAAAAAAAAAAGAAATCAACTGAATACTCTATTTCAACTTATTTTTAATGGTGGTCAGCTTTTATTGCTCATTGGTTGTCTCGTTTTTATTCCAGGAAGTTCCCTCTGAAGCAGGGAGTGTCTGCATATAAAATGGTCTGCAGGTCTCTGCTTCATAGGTCAGAAGCTGGTTTGTTCTGTTCTTGTGGCTACGCTCAGTCCCAACCACCAAATTATTTGAAGCACTTTGAAAGAAAAAAGCACCAATTGGCATGCATCATCTTACACATGGCAGGGATAACGATTCTTGATATACAATTCACTTAAAAGTGAAATAAATATACATTTTTTAGTGTTACCATACATTTAATGCTTTTACACACTGCCCAAAAAAAACAAGCACAAAATGCAAATTAAAAAATATTTTCAATTGCTGACAGGTACTTGTCATGCTTTTTTTTAACAAATATGCATTCCAAAATATTTTTTGGTTTTATCTTTAGTTTTTCTTTATGCTTGTTATATAAACATTTCAAGAATGGAAAAAAACTCAAGCTATTATTTTTCAAGTTGCACCCATTACCCACAGCCACTCACACTTACACCATGATGCAATAAAAAAAGAAAAAAAATAATTAAAAAAAATTATAATTGGAAACAAATTTTTGTTTAAAAAAAAAAGGAAAAAAGCAGTCATGCTGAAATTTCGCTGCTTGAATGGGACTGCTAGCCAGTGTATGTGTAGAAGCCTGTATTTACTGTCTAATTGTACACACTGCAGATGCCTCGTCCGTCTCCTCTCCTCTGACCATGGGAAGTCCTCGCAGTGCTTTTCCCAACTCTTCCAGCTCCAAGGCCCACTCCTCTACCTCAGCCACCGAGCGACCGGCCGCACCACCCAGCACCCTCACTCCAGGAGACGTAAGTAGCCGGGGGCTGTCCGAGCTGTTGGATGCGGAAGGCAAACTGTGCGGGGGTAGCACCAGGCCGAAGAAAGGAGCAGCAGGAGCAGCAGCAGCAGCAGCAGCAGGAGGAGGAGGTGGTGGTGGAGGAGGAGGAGGTGGAGGGATGGCTACCCAGCAGGCCCCGCAGTACCACCAGATGACTCCATCCAAGCGCCCCGTCTTGAACATCTCGCCCCCGCCGGAGGACCTCTTCGACGACAGCCGCATGTCCTGCCAGGACGAGCTGTCACTAGACTCGGAGCAGAGCAACAGCCTCTGGACAGAGAACTCTGTCTCCAACTTTAGCATCATGAGCTCCAGCTCTTACAACGACAACACCGAGGTGCCCCGCAAGGCCCGCAAGCGCACGCCCCGCCAGAGGCCCGGACCAAAGCCTGTTCCCGCACAGGAGACCAGCATGGACATGTTTGATGCGGACAGTGCCAAAGCGCCCCACTTTGTGCTCTCCCAGCTGGGCTCAGACAGCAAGGCCTGCACCAAAGGAAGGTGAGCGTTAAAGCTTTTCTGTTGAACCTTTGTTCAATTAGACAAATATGCTTAACCTAGTCTGAATGTACACTCACTTTTTTGGTAGACTCTGTGCCCAGTCAGGAACCTCCAGACTTTCTCTATATGTAGAATAACTGGGTTAGGTTTACCTCAGTTAAGTAACCTTATTACATTGATTCTGTTTAGTAAAGGTTCTAAACTTCTCTGTGGATTTGTTGAGGGACTGGCTCTGAGTTTCCACTAATTGTTTTACTCCCAAGTACTCTGTGAAAAGGCAGGCAACACATTTCAACAGGAAACCTGACTCTGAAGCCTGAGAGCTTCTTCTCCTGGTTTATAAATTTACACTGAGATCTGAGGCAGGACAGGGCAAGGTGCAGCAGTTGAGTCTGTGGGCAAATTGTGTCATTAGGAAGTCCTCAGGCTCAGGAGTTTTTTAAATACTGAGATTGTAAGTATCTGTATGTGAATCCTCCCCATCCTCTGCTACACAGATGTGGAGCACTAATGGATAATTTACATTTGTTGGACATTCCATGGGGTGGCAGTGCAAATGACCATTTTGGCATGACTTGGTTAGACTATATTACATTACATTTAGCAGCCACTGAGTGACTTGACTTGCGATTGAGGAAAACAATTAAGCTCCGGCAAGCATGGGTAATGAGTAAGTGCAAGGAGAAGAAGCTATGAGTGCACTTTGGTGTAGAGGAAGAAAAGAAGAGGAAGAGAAGGGTTTTCAAGAGCTTCTTGGAAACGGGAAAGAGACAACCCTGCTCTTGTAGCAACTAGTAGCTTGACCCACCATTGGTGAACCAGAAAAGAGAAGAATTTGGACTGTGATTATGCCTTGTGTAAAGGGAGGGCAAAGCCAGATGACAACACACCTAGGACTGCAGTAGATGCCATGTGTAGACTGAAATAATGCCTCTGTATAGGTACGTGTTGTTTGTGCATTGAAGCACCCAATTGAACAATTTGAGATGGATGTATTCATTCGACAATGTTTATTTGATTAAAACGGAAGTTTAACCCAAGCAATGAATTGATATGGTTAAATGATAGGCTGTATGGGGTTACATGTCTGAAAAGTGTAACCAATCCATCATTGCAATTAAGCATAGTAAAAGGTGTCAGTGTGGCATCCCATCGTTAACTAATTAGAGGTAGTATCTGGTAGTATCTCCTTCTTGGCAGTCAGCCTGGCCTACCTGCACTTTTCCTACTCACCTTTTATCTTGGCTTGTGTTCCAAAAGTTAGCTTAGTTTGTTTCAGTCTTTCACCACTTTTCTTCATGTGAATAAAGACAGCAATAGCTTAGCTACATCAGGCAGACATGTGGCATAAAATGACTTGTGTATCTTGGGACAATAGGTTGTGGGTATTTTGGGCCTTGTGACCTATGTGAATCAGGTCGTGCATTTGTAAATTACTGTAGCTGGTAGGTTATTTATGCACAAATCCAGATTTTGTGTTTTTTGGCATTGCATTAGCTATTCAATGCAAGCCGGGAGTATGAAACCACAAAGGACACAAATGAACATATTTACACTTATATTAGTAAGTAAGTAGTAGTGTGCCTTAGCTGGACAATTTACTCCTTCAGTGTCTGCCACACTGAACACGGCCCAGGCATATTTGTTAAATTGCAGCTGATGGACCTGATCCATGTTACTCCCTGGGTTAATGGCTCTTCGTAAGTGGCTGTGTGTGTGGCTGTGTGTGTGTGTGTGTGTGTGTGTGTGTGTGTGTGTGTGTGTCTGTGTGTGTGAGGGGGGCTCGGGCCCCTGCCTGGCTGGAGCTTGCTTAATGGATGTGCTCCAAGTCCTGCCAAGACCTTTTCCACTTGGAGGAAGTGTGGTGCCAGAAGTGGGGCCCGTCCTTCCCTTAGATAAATGAACACAAGCTTTGCATAGTTCTGGAGTCGCACACACACACACACACACCCACCACCACCCCAGGCCAGGCCTGTAGCGAGACTGCTTTATATTCACAGCACCCCAGACCCTTCTGGCAGATATTTACCTGTGAACTGCCTCCCTGCCACATTTTCACACTTCTGTAAGTAATAGGTTGTCTGACTGCTACCAAACCTGACCTTTAAATTATTGTTTTGTAAAATATTTTTTAAGTGATGCCAAAAATGCTGAAGTCATAAATGTGACTGTAAAAATGTCACAGAACACCGAACTCTACACAGTTTTTCTTTGTGTGGCCAAGGTCAGGGCATTGGTTACAACATACAACATTTTTTGCATATATTCTACAGTAAAAAAAAGAAGGGTTTGAGAATGTGACTGGTAGAATTCTCCCTTTCAGTTCTACGGATGGCCCTCAGGGCCCGGGCCCCAAAGGGGGCACTCTGTGTGGCCAATTCCCCCAGAAGAGTGAGGGCAAGGAGCTGAAGATCCTGGTGCAGCCCGAAACACAGCACAGGGCCCGCTACCTCACCGAAGGCAGCCGAGGTTCTGTCAAAGACCGCACCCAACAAGGATTCCCTACCATCAAGGTATTAACATTAAAACACGCACGCACACACACGCGCACACACACACACACACACGGAATCCATTACAGTTCAAATACACACACATGGATATACACACATATGCCTGCGTATGCTGTTAAATGTCAATCAGTTTTATGTTTGTCTGTTTGCAAAAGCTCTCATTAAATCTGCCATCGCCAAGCACCATACAGTAATCTCTCACTGAGTAAACTGTCAAAGGTGGCTGTGGGCCCAGTTTAGACTTGTTTTAAAAACATGATGCAACTGATCTCCCACAGAGTTTTTTTTGTCCACATGTAAAAAAAGTTCCTATTTCATAAAGCCTGTTTGAGATCTCTCACCATGATAAAACAGGAGAGAAGAAATCCTATTGTTTTTGCTATCAACATCTGCGATGCTTATCGTAAAACTGTACTGCATGTCAGGCTCACATTGCAGATAGGCCTGATACTTCTTGTGACATGTCAAATACTTTCCTCATTTTGCGTAAAAACAAACCACTCTAAAGGAAGTTTTGGTGTGAAAACACAATAAATGAGGAAAGGTTTTGGTTACAGATTACTTCAACAGTGTTAGCACATGTTGCTGTAACAGCAGTCCATCTGATCATGGAGCAACTGTGTTTGTTAGACCTTACGCACAAAAAAACTATCCTGTAGCCCCTATACTAGCACTGTGTAAAACGTGATTCTGCAAATGTGTGTGTGCGTGTGTGTGTGTGCGTGTGTGTGTGTGCGTGTGTGTGTATGTGTGTGTATATATGTAGATAAACCTGCCATATAACTCTGTTTCTTCTCAGCTTGAAGGTGTAAATGATCCAGTGGTCCTGCAGGTGTTTGTGGGTAATGATGTCGGAAGAGTCAAGCCCCATGGGTTTTACCAGGCTTGTCGGGTGACTGGACGGAACACCACAGCTTGCCGGGAGGTTGACATTGAGGGCACCACCGTTATTGAAGTCTCCCTTGAGCCAAGCAACAACATGACCTTGGCGTATGTCACAGTAATATATATTTGCATTACATGCACACAGTAGGTAGAAGGTCAAAACGTACACGCAGTTAGGCTGAACTTTTAAGTTGTTTGATCAAACAATGTGGTCACCATGCTTTACTCAACAAAATAGTACCAAAATAATGTTATTAAACAAATATAAAATAATGCATATAAAATAATAAATAAACAACATTTGTTCTCAGCTTTACAGTAATAAACTGTACTCAGGCCTGATTAGGGCACTACATTTGAGACTTCAAGATGAAAGTAACACTGACATTAAAAATGACATGCAAGGTATAGGTGAAAGCATAAGCAGTTACACTTTGTTTTAATGTTGTGTGTAACAAAATGTAACATTATGTACTTACACAGCATGATAGGGTTAGGTTTAGTGTTAGGTATATACAGTGTAAGTACATAATATTACATGTAGATACACTAAAAAAGGAACTAAGAAACAAGGAACTAAAAAAGGAATGAACTGTTACTGCATAAGCATAGACGAATGCCATTAAGAGCTAAAACCTCAGGACCAGCACTTGGAAGCGCAAACACAGGATCTGAAATTAGTGCAGTGTGTTTATAGTAAATTTAATGATGATAAAAAGCCAAGGCCTAAATAAGGGCTTGTTTTACGTTCTGCACTCACAGACCGCTATCTTTACAGGGTAGACTGTGTGGGGATCCTGAAGCTTCGCAATGCCGACGTGGAGGCACGCATCGGCGTGGCCGGATCCAAAAAGAAGAGCACCCGTGCCCGTCTGGTGTTCCGGGTGAACATTGCGCGGGCCGACGGCTCTGTGCTCACGTTACAGACGCCCTCCTCGCCCATCCTGTGCAGTGAGTGACCCTGGGTTTATTCATAGCTTTCGCCTGCCAGCAGCCAACTTCTAGGAAACCCAGCTGGCACACCTGTCATCGCATAGGAGAGAGAGGGGATTAGGGGAAGAGGGATAATGCTCATTTATATTATGAGGGCCAGAGAGCGGGAGGGGAAGCGACAGGGAATTAGATTTCTCTCTCTCTCTCTCTCTTTCTCTTTCTTTCTCTCCCTCTCTCACTCTCTTGGCCTGCTTTTGGATTTTCAGACTGGCACTTACATTGTCACTGTAATTCTGAAGTCTTGAAGTCCACTCCGGTTTGTAGACTTGCATTCCATACACTACTAGACTAGTACATTGTATTTATGCCTTAAGTTGTCTTTGCTTCCATTGTCAGGTTTGTAGTTGTCTTTGTCTTTGTACTTGTCTCAGAGGGAATCTGTAGTCACTGCCTGCCATCTTGGGCTTCATGGGGTGTGTCCACACAGTGCTCCCGAGTTAAAACAGGAAAGGCCGTTGATGGGCTGTAGAAAGCCCATCTTTCTTGTGGTCTTTCTTGTGTCTCAGAGGCCTGCTCCTGAAACAGGAGAGAATGAAGCAGGGATAATAAAGAGAAAGGCGTGGGTTCCCCTTTGTTTACATGGATTGGGAGTGCAACCCGAGCAGGGGGACCTGTGGTCAGAGCACTACCCCCACCCCCAACCCCCCACCCCCAAGTCAGAGCTATGAGCAGCCAATGAAAGCCTGTGGTCCCTTTTAAATCAGCTTCTCTGTTACTGAGACGTGAGAAAATTGAGTTCTTCTACGGTTCCTTTTTGACTCACCACAATCAAAACAATATTATTCATAACTCTTGCGCTCAGTAGGAGAGAGGCTTTCAGGCTGTCCTTTGCTGATTTTGTCTTTTTTAAAGACCTTGGTTGAAATCCCATACGAAAGAGGAGTACTTACTTAACTATTCCTTGAAGAAGACTTCTGTCAGTGTTTGACTAACTCTCTGTGAATATACATTTTATCTCATAAACTTTATTTAACTATAATATAACAATATATAACAACAACCAGAGCTACATTTGACTATTTTAATGTTGGTTGAGACTGGCATTCAAAACTTTATTGCAAAATTGTCATATTCTACATTTTATTCATCTACGAAATGCTCACGTCTTCGCCTCTGTGCATTCACATGACAGCCCAGCCTGCTGGTTTGCCGGAGATTTTGAAGAAGAGTCTCCACAGCTGCAATGCAAAGGGTGGAGAGGAAGTCTTTATCATCGGCAAGAACTTTCTAAAGGGCACCAAAGTCATTTTTCAAGAAAACATAGCAGGTGTGTTATTTTTTAGGTGCATAGCCTAAAAATTCCCAAACAAACTTGATAAAGACGTGTAATGGAATAAAAATCTGTCATGTTAATTGTTTTTTTAATTCATTTTCAGATGAGAAGTCATGGAAAGCAGAGGCTGAAATTGACGTAGAACTCTTTCATCAGGTAAATGCTGTTGTTTTTTTTTTTCTTTTCCATAACAGACTGCCATTTACATGCCTGCACATCTTCGGTTTGTTTGGAGCATAAGAACTGCATTTTGATTAAATTTAGGAATATTTTATACTTTCCCATCATCTACATTGAATTTCGACATCATGGCCAGCCACACCCCATTCAAGCATTCAGGCAGTGTTTTAGTGGGAGCCAACATGCTACAACCCATACCAATGCCATGCCTTTCTTATAGGGCTGATCTCACTACTTTTTTAATACACTTTATCAATTGATGTACATAATCCTGGTCTTTTTCATGTCAATGATAAAGATATTGTGCATATTTTTTGGCACCTTAATGTCTTTTGCCTGTCTGTATTAACACCTCATTTCCTCCCATCTAGAACCATTTAATAGCAAAGGTACCTCCTTATCAAAACCCCACCATATCCTCTCCTGTCTCCATTGGGATCTTTGTGGTGACCAGCGCAGGTCGCTCTCATGATGTGCACGCCTTCACTTACACTCCAGAACCTGGTAAGTCTTGCAATGCCCACACGCACACACCCATGCAATAGTCCTTGTGTGTGGACATTTATATAAATTACAATTTGTTCATGCCTGTTTTCCAGTTCAAGTTGATGTGCCAGTGAAGAAAGAGGTGTCATCTCCTGTGAAGCCTTGTTCCTATGATCAGATAAAAGGTTGTCTACTTATTGATGAAGTCTGTGTTCTGTTGCTGTGGAACTGTTCTTTTTTACCCATAGTTCCATTTAAGAAATTGTTTCCTAGCATGAACAAATGTTGCTACTGGCTAAATATTCTCTGTCTTCTGTTTAAACAGCAATGGATAGTGCCCTAATGGCCCCGGTTATACCTCTTGTTAAAAGAGAAGATGTCACTCCAATGGAGGTGTCTAACCCTTTGTCTTCAAGTGTCTTCAAGGTATGTATTAAATCTCTAGATTTTATTAAACTGAATTTGTGTGACTGTGCTTGGACATCTGGAATCTGTATTGTGCTGAAGCATGTAATCTTGGGGTGAATCCTAAAATCATGTTTTATTAACAGCAGAACCCAGACGTGATGAATGCTGCTCAACAGACTTCCAGTATCCCCACCAACAGTGGCTCCTTCTCCAACACCCTGCCCTGCCAACCTGGTGACCAGGATCAGACACAAAGCACTGCTTTTGCCAGTAAAGAAACCTTGAGCACCATACAGAAACAGGACATTGCCCCTGCAGGCTCGTTCTCAGTGTCTGGAAAGACCATGCTGCCACCACAGGGACCCTTTATGATGCAGGGTATGGAGCAGGAACGGGCCAGCAGTAACGTCGTGGCCCTCTCCCAGCTGGGTGACTCCGCTCAGCAGCAGACCCAGCAGCTTCCTCTCCTGCCCTTGGATGAGGTGGCGCAGCTGGAACAAGCTGTACGTCAGCTGCAAGCCAAAGGTTTCTGCAGCCTTCCGCTACAGTCAGAAAGTTCATTGGCTAAGCAGCAGCAGAAACAACTTCAGCAGCAGCAAATGCAACAGCAGCAGCAACAACAAATTCAGCAGCAACAGCAGATTCAGCAGCAACAACAAATTCAGCAGCAACAGCAGATTCAGCAGCAACAGCAGATTCAGCAGCAACAACAGATTCAGCAGCAACAACAGATTCAGCAACAACAACAGATCCAGCAGCAACAAATCCAGCAGCAACAGCAGATTCAGCAACAGCAGCAGCTTCAACAACAACAGCTTCAACAACAGCAACTTCAACAGCAACAGCAGCAGCAGCTTCAACAACAGCAGCAGATTCAGCAACAACAGCTTCAGCAGCAGCAGCTTCAACAACAGCAGCAGCAACAGCAAGTCCTTGAGAACCTTCAACATCAGTTGTTCCAGCCACAAATACCAATGTCCCAGAATGCACCACAGAGTATTGTACAGACCAGTGGCTCCCTCTTCCAACCATCCCAACAACAGCAGCAGCAGCAGCAACAACAGCAGCAGCAGCAGCAACAACAGGCTGCTCTCTTCCAGCAGGCCAAAGACCTCCTTTCAATCCAAACTGGTTTCCTTCAGCAGACACCCTCCCACACCTCTCCACCTCTCTTCCACAATCCCAGTCCCATGTCAGATACCCAGGACCCACAGGGAGGACTCTTTCACACCCCAAAGACATCACCTACTCAGGAGCAGGTCCAAGCTGCCCTTTTCCAGAACAGTCTCTCCGCTCTGAACGGCCCTAGTCTTCCTGCAGAACAGCAGGCCTCCCCTTCGGGCATGTTTCTCCCACAGAACACTTTGCCTGGTCCGTTGTCTGTAAACGGAAGCCAGCAGCAGCAGCTCAACTTCCTCAACTCCCTGCAGACGGCGAGCCTCGAGACGCCGTCTGTGTTTCAGAACCAGGCCCAAATGTCCGCCATGCAGCAGAGCACCCCCATGGACCAGCAACAGTGCACCCAACCTCCGTTGCCCACCCCTCAAGCGGGGAATATCTTTCAAAACCTCACACACTCACCTTCCAGCAAACTCCCTCAGGCCCAGCAGCAGCCACCCGGCCTGCTCTTCTGCAATGGCACTCTGCCCTCTGTGAACCCTGAGCAGGCCTCAAGCCTGCTGTTTGGGAACCAGACCCAGATGTCCCCTCTGAGCACCAGTAGCCTATCCTCTCCAGAGCAGCCGAACCCCAGTCTTCCCTTCTCCCAAGCCAACATGGTGACTGTGAGCAGGCCGGACTCGTCGGAGCCAATGTCATTCCAGAACCAGACATCTGTGGTGGGGGGGCCTGCTGTGAACAAGCCACTCCAGCCGAGCCTCTTCCAGGACCAGCAACCCATGCAGCTGGCGCCAAGCTCCAACGCCGGGTCTGCACAGTCTGTTACGCTCTTCATGGCCCAGTCCAACATGTCCCAGGAGCTGCCTCAGGCTGCAGCAGCAGGACTGTTTTCCACACAGAACGGAGTAGCGGGGCTCCAGACCACCACCTCGTCACCCGTGCAGCAACCAGGATCACTGTTCCAGTCGGCGGTGAACGGGACCCTCAACCAGCCTGGGCAGACTCAGCAGCCAGGACTCTTTCTTTTTGAACTGCGGAATGGTAAAAATTACTGGTTATGGTCTAATAGAAATTCTACTATTTTTAACACAGATAAGGCACAATTTTCAACAAAACCTTTAATAAGCTAATGACTGTATTGCAGTAAGCTATGTTAAACGATATTTTTCATCTCTGGTTGTAACTATTAAATGTGTTGTGCAAAACCTTAAATACATTCTCTGTACCAGATTGTGGTGGATTGATGAACTCTGCTGGAACCACGTTGTCGGATCAGATCATCGCCATCAGCCAGTCGGGTCAGAACCAGAGAGAGGCTGAAAGGCAGATCCAGCCCATGCTTACCCAGACCATTTCTGAATCTGGCAGCATGACTGCCACTCAGACCATAGAGAAGATCGATGACCTTCTTGTGAGCCTTCACGAGCAAGGCAACAACCTCTCTCGCTCCTATTAGAGGTAAATAAAAACTTAGACCAACAAGCAATGTTTGATTTGTGTATATTGCACCACAAGATGACAGTGCTAGATGTAATTATCCCATAATTCATAGCTTTTTGTTATTGTGAGCTTGCAGGAAATCATAATTATTATGTAAAACATGTCTATACAGTGTCTAGACAAAGTCACTGTCAGTACACTTGGAAGTCCGGCCGGAATTACGTCGGTTGCTGGAGGTTTTTAGCTGCTTCTTGAATTCCGTCATGGTCCTTGATATAGTAGTTCTTGAGAAACCAAGCAGTTCAGCTGTCTTGGTGATTGAGGCTCCTGCCATACGAGCTCCAACAATTTGCCCTTTTTCAAACTCAGTTAGGTTACGCATTTTAACTGAAATTTTACTACAATCTGAAAAAGAATTAAAAATATACAGTTAAGTAGATAAATAAACCTATCTACAGTGGATATAAACTCCCATAATAACATTTGAATCAATATTCTTGACACAATAGGTCATTGAAATATTAAGAGTGAAATTTACACTGTTCCAATTATTTTGTCTAGACACTGTATATCTCATATGTTATACCATTCTGATGACATTTTGAAAATATCTGTGATGTTTATTTTGCCTTTGTTCTGACGGGGCCTTCTGCTTTGACAGGAACCTCTTTTCCTGGTTGACTGATCTGCAGATTGTCTGACAGCTGAAAGGTGTTACATTCATTTCCCCTGTTTGAAATGAAACAAGATTAGGATGAAGTTGCAGGAAGCAACACAACGCACCTGTGCAGCATCATTAGGAAAGGCATTTTGGGAAGTACTGCATCTACAGTTTCCTCCCAAGGGGATATGTTGCTATGTGTTTTTTTTTGTCTCTCCAACTGTGAATGACAAGTACCATAGGATAGATAGTTTAAGGTTGTCTTTGACACTTTTAATTTTATTTTTGTCTATTTGTTATTACACATTGACACACGCTCACATGCATGTGTCCTGTATTATACAGGACAAAACAGTGTGTACTTATGACTGTTTGTAACACATTATTTTTATAGTTCAAAACTTTTTTAGATGAATCAAATATCATTTTTGAACCATAGAAATCCACGAGTAACACTTGTTGTTATGTGCTCTGTGTTCTCTCTTTCCCTAAGCACTTTATAATGTTCTCCATTGTGACCAGCTTCTCCTTATGGTGAACTCAACATTTTTTCGGCTATTAACCCTTTACCTTAACTAGTGTTTACTCTTTATATATTTTCTGTAATCGCTCTTCATGCCCATTTCAGGGTGATTTATTTTTGTATGAAGTACTGAATACTCATCCGCGCAAACCCTAAAACATACAGTATGAATTGCATAATAAATTTAATACATCATATAATGAATTGAGACAGGAATCTACTTTTAGGTCATTTACTATTCATTTGCTCAGTTTTGTAATGTGAATGTTTATGAGTATTCTACATGCATTTGATTGCATACATATTTATCATATGAACATTGTATGAAAGTACACATGGTCTATGGAAAATATTTTCAGTTGTAGGTATATTTTTCATGCCTTGCATTTATGTTTTGGGTAGGATCATTTAATCGAAATACTATGCTTCATACCCTTTATCTGTTAACTGTGCATTATGCTGCCATATTACATTAGATGGCAGCCGATTTATCATTTACTTTTTGTAAATCTTGCCAAGGTGCTACTCGCTGGAAGAGCATAGCTTTTTGCCATGCTGTTCACTACCTTCAACCATATTGTAAATATTAACATTTATCTTACTGTAAAGTACAGTACCAACATTCTAAAACTAGCCATATGAGAGCCAGTCATGGTCTCCGCTCACCTCTGGCCTCCTGGCCAGTTTTATGGCTTTACTAGGCTCAGTAGTTCATGAGTGTTCTGCAATATTAGAGACTGGCCATCGTTGTTGTGCCTAAATCATGTGGGGTGGGTGTGTTCATTTCTCTATATATCTCAATGTCTGGCATGTTGTAAAGCTGCCAAACTGGTTTGTGTGGTTTTGTTTTCATGCGTTATAGCTTGGCCGGCGGATGTTTATTGTTTATATAGATAGTACACATTACCTGGGGCTGGTCTCGGTGATGACTAATAGCTCAGTTGAGCCTCACTCTCCGTTGATTGTTTTTTTTTTCTTCGGTGAATATGGTTCCACTGTCTCCATTTTATTTTCTAATTCTTTTGACTGACTGTCAGCTTTGTTGAATGGAGTGTGAAATCTCTGGGACAATGATGTCTGATTTTTGATTGACAGGCCTGAGTGGTGTCCTTTTATGTTTAAAGGGACCGGCTGATGCGGGATAAGTCGTACCACCTCCAGATAAATGCTGTGTTGGGGCTTTCATCTCTTTAAAATACTGTTGGATATGTTTCTATACTGTCACGAATATTTATGTGGGAAATCGCACGTACTTGTCCTTCTATCATGTTTTTCATATTATTATCAATCTTCATGTAACCATATCTAATTTATTGTCTGGAGTGTGTAGTGATTGCATTCTCTCAATAGGTTTTTAGCACTGTAAGCAATGTACACAGCTTGTGTTATAGTCTATAAATACACTCTATTTTTCATCTTATTTTGTAAATTAGTAATATATTTGTCTTTTGGCCCATGTTATATGCCTGTCCAAGGGGTATCCCATGCATTTCTGTTTTCAAAATGTACCGTGCTTACAGCAATACAGTTGTACATTCCTGTATATTCCCTTTATTTTACTGTATCGTGCATCACATTCAAATAAATTATAATGTGTTTTGGCAGTCAGCATAATTGGTGAATAGCAATGTAACAGTCATTAATAACCGAAAGCTGTTGCAAGTAAAAGAACAGGATGAAATGTCACGCCAACTATGAAGCCATACATTGAAAAATATTTATCCCCATTTTCAGAAAATTTGTTTAGGTTGCTGCTATTGCCACCCCTTACATTGGACCAATTGCTAACATGAGTACAGTCTTTATCTGTATTATAGTATTCATATAAATATATATTTTAATGTGGGATTGTATACACTTGAGTTATAACTTAGTCTTGATTCTGTTTTCTAATATATACTGTATGAGGAAATAAATCTTTATATCAAATATTAAACAAGTCACAAAGAGACTATTTTCAGAAAAATCAGTATATGCATGTACCCACACACCTACACAAGCAAGTGGATTACTTTTTTCCTCAAATAAATTTACCAGTAATATTTTTCCATGCCCAGGGTCCCTTTTATTTTTTTTAATCTGTAAAGGTATATTTTCTATGTGAACATGTTGACACTTCATATGTGATCAAATGGAAAGTAAATAACAGTTATGTAGGGGTCTGACTCAGTGAATTGGAATTGGAAAATAATATATACTTGTGCCTTGAAAAACCTTGTATTTATACGGAAACTACTTTTGCTCCCGTGGTGCCTGTTGCACAGCAGTTGCACAGTTGTCAGTGGTTGTCCTCTGAATGTTATATATAGGAAGTCTCCAGAACTGTGGCCTAATGTTGGCAACCGGATAGGTGTACTGTGATGTGCAATTTTGTTTGTGCATTTGATGCTATTTCTACAACCATATTCATACCATTTATTGTTGGAAGATGTCAGTGCCGTTGGTATTTTATCTCAACCTGCCATGCAGTTTGATTCCATATAATATTAAATCTGTTACTGTTTAAAAATGTTTTCTACTCTGGCTTTCTCTTCATTCTTTGTAACAAAGGAAAACTCCATAAATCTGCTGGCAATTCATCTAGCCTTTTAAAATAAATTATAATTTTGTAATGGGCCTCTGACAAGTTCTAAAGCCAGTACACACAGATATTGTAAATGAGATGATTTATATAAATCAATGAAATAAGGGTCTTTTGTTCCAGTGTATTTATTTAAATTTATCTGGAAATTCTGTTTAGAAATGTATTGACCTACCTTCCTATGGTGTTCATTAAACCATACAGATCTATGTTTTGTTAACATGAGGCACTGTCAGTTATTGGGAGAACAGATTGCTGAAGTGTGTTAGCTAACTTGTGAACAACTTGTTAATCATTCAAATCTATAAACACATAAACATAAATAAATAAGATTTTGCTTTGTTGGGGCATTTGTATACTTATGCCGTTATATTTCTATAAACTTGCTGCTATCTATCAATAAAATAGATCCTACAATATCTCCTGCCTCTTCTTTTTTATAAGGTGCCATCATTATAAGCCTAACGCTAAATATTAAGCATCCCTGGTGATGTATGGGCTGGCTGTTGCCATTAATTGCATGTTTCAGATGGTCATGGATTCACCCGAGGCCGCATAGGCAATACCAGATGCAATCGACGGCACAACTACACACCCTGGTGTTTGATGTTTGCTCAAGAAAAACGCCTGTAACAACTACAAGGACGTAGGGACAAAAGTGATTGTGATTGGTTTAATGAACCCGGTTTACCATGATCCATTGCGTGTCGACGTTTGCGTGGATTGGTCCGACCACGCGCAGCTAGTCACAGAAGATGGCGGATGCAGCGGCTGTAGATGGAGAGAAACTCAGCAAAAAGTAAGCTAATATCAAGAACAATCGGTATATTCAACAATTCTACTTTCCTAGTCCTATCTCGGCCCTTGGTCGGTGATTTTTTCAATCTTTCACGAAGACTGTTCCCTTTTTAATGACGTGGTGAAGTCGCCATGCGGCATTGCGTTAAATTACATCAGCTGTAACAGCATGATGGGGTTGCATCTGGTCTTTACCTCAAGTTAGCAACTAGCTATGTGGCTGATTTGTGTGCAATTGCTGTGTATTCAAAGGTTTCTCGCAATAAAAAGAACTCATTTTATGTTGCTGCGCTTAGGCTGTACGTCGGATGCGAATCGCTTTGTTCACGATCGCAGATGAAATCGAAACTGTTTTGGAAAGTTAACTGATGTCCCCTTTTGACAGAAGTGAAACCAAACGGACATCCATTACCCAAGCGTCTGAGTGTCATTGTTACGGTTTCTGTAATCTTATGATGCACAACTTCATTATCAGACTTTAATTTGGTTCTCTGTAGTAATTGCCCAAAGACAAACGTCAACTGGTTGTCCCACGATGTACATTTTAACGTGATAAGTTAAGTGCTACGGGCTGAACTGAAGGGGGTATGGATTACCTTGTCGGTCGCTACGAAGCAAACTCCTAGACGGCTTTCCTCTGTTTCCTCAGGTTTGGGCACTGACCAGCCGCGGTAACTTTTAAACTGCCCCAAACCATGCTTACTCTGGTCAGAGTGGCTGGGCGTCAGGTGTGTCAAGCCCTTGGGGTCAGGACACAGTTGCCAAAGTTTGCTTGCCCCCGTCCAGCAGCCGTTCCTGCACTAATTCAGGGAAATCGCTGGCGAGGTGACAAGAGGTTGGTGGCTTTTCCATGTAATGTGAAAAACAACCAACCTTTTGTCACATAGAATTGAATGAATCATTAGGATTTAGGATTTCCTGCATGTGCACTCAACTTCCTACTTACCTCTTTAACCTTGTCAATATTGGAGATTGTTTAACATGCCAATACACCACACACCAGATCATCCTCTTTAAGGAGTCATATCTCTCATGTCTTTCAGTGAGCTGAAAAGGCGCATGAAAGCTGAGAAGAAGGCAGCAGAGAAGGAGGCCAAGGTTAAGGAACAGGAGGAACAGAAGCCTGACAAGGCTGAGCAGAACAACTATGGGGCTGATGAAGAAACATTGGACCCCAATGTAAGTGATCAGTTTAGGAACAAACACTAGGATCCACACTTGCATTTAATTGGTTGCACCATTGTTTCAAGACTTTGACCCTTTTTACATACATTGTTGTTCTAATGACAGTATTGACCACATTCAGGTTGTGTAAGAGTCATGTTCTAAAAACCCATAATGCTTCCTACCATATGCATGTTCTCATTAGTAGTGCAAAAATGTAGATTATACACAGGTTGTAGTTGATGTCTATAACAACTGTGTGACCCTAAGGTAAACCAAAGGCCTTAGATCAATCACCAGAAATAAGATGTTGCTCGTAAAGATCCTAAAACACAGATGGATAATAAGGGTTAAAGGTCAACTTCTATCGTTATTTTTATTCATATTGCTGTGTCGCCACTATGGTTGAATGCATTGTGCGTCATTTCTGTGAAAAATGATGTCCTAGTTCTCTTGCTTGACGCTGTATTCTGTAAGCTAGAACAAGTCTAGTGGTTAAACGACTGGCTTTTCCGGTGTCCCTCATGAATATCCATGACGTGTCAATAAGGCACCTCTGATTGGGCAAATTCGCTGTCTTTCGCTCACCTAGCTTCTGTCCACTGTTCTTTCTCTGGGATGTGGGCGTGCCATACATGGCTCTGGGCGGGGCTTACGACCTAGTGACGTAGATAGGTTTAGCCTGCTCTGGTCCGCTCGTTCTGGTTAGCTCGACCCTTCAATGGCCAGTAAAACCATGAGGGTCGAATTTCACGTCTTGGCGTGCTGCATGCATGTGACCCATCATGTTGTAAATAGAGCTACTCAAAGTGGTTTTTAGCAGAAGGAGCCCTTTAAACCAGGTTTAGGGAATGGCACTGAAAGACCTGAAAGATTAGTTATTCCCCCTTCACTCTGTCTCAAATGTACAACCAGAGGGAGCAAAAGCCGTCCTGTCACACATTCGTAGTGTCACTTATTTTTTTAGCCAACTACAACACATCTTTCCACACCACACACTTTCACAATTAATAGTGTGTGTGTGGGCTACTTATCTGTAGTTTGGTTTAGCCTACCTTAATAAAGCCTTAATATAGTGTCCACCTGAATTACCCACCTTCATCTTCTTATCAGTTAGTTTGGTAAAGTGTTTCTAGTGTTATTAGTTATGGCCTACCTATAAGTGCTGTTCAGGTTATGCAACTAAATGTTTTTAGATTATACAGCCGTTTTTGTTGTAGCCCTGCTGAGATGCAGTGGCAAAGCACAGTCAAGTAGCTTTGTGTTGTCTGCAATGTGGGTTTCCAAAACAATGTGAACGAATTTATTTAGACTTGCTTTGGGGGGGCAATACCAGTAATATAACATTACTTTTTCTCCTGCACAGCAATATTTTAAGATTCGCACGCAAGCCATCCAAACACTGAAGGGCACGGCGGAAGACCCCTACCCCCATAAGTTCCAGGTAGATCTGTCACTGACAGAGTTCATTGAGAAGTACAACCACCTACAACCAGGCGACCAACTAAACGATGTCCTCTGTGTGGCAGGTAAGGATGAGCAGATGACCACTATCTGCAGAACAGTGATGATTGCTAATATTTCATGTCAACTCAAATGAATTTTTTTTTTTCAGGTCGTGTTCATGCTAAGAGAGCCTCAGGTGCTAAGCTGCTGTTCTATGACCTGCGAGGGGAAGGTGTTAAACTGCAAGTCATGGCAAATTCCAGGTGTGACTGAAGTGTTGATCATTACCAAAATTTCTTATTGATGGCCTAATTTTCTAGTGATTTTTAAAAAAAATTTCAATGTTACCAATTCTCACAGGAATTACACATCAGAGGAAGAATTTGTGCGCATCAATAACAAGTTGAGACGTGGTGATATTGTTGGAGTTCGTGGCAACCCTGGAAAGACAAAGAAAGGAGAGCTTAGCATTATTCCTGTGGAAATGACACTTTTGTCCCCATGTCTGCATATGCTGCCCCACCTCCACTTTGGTCTCAAGGACAAGGTACAAGCTTACATGGGCATAGTCACGATCACTTTTTTTTTTTAATTACTCACTCTGCCGGTACTTTAATTGAAACCCCAGCTTTTTCAAAAGTAATCCTGTGAATAAACAAGCAGTCACAAGCTATAAGCATTTAAAAATAGTATTTCTTTATAAAATCAAATAAAAAATCAAACATATAAATTACATTTTCTCAGTTTCTGTATTTGGTGACCATGCCCGTTGTTCCCTTGAATTCATCAATTTGTGTCTTAGAATTCTTTGAACAGGGTTAAGTGTCACAGTACATCCAAATGCAATGAAAATCACATGTACCTACTTGTTGAAATGCATCTCTTGTTAACCCTTTTCTGTCATTTCTGTCCAAAGGAAACACGTTTCCGCCAGCGTTACCTGGATCTCATTTTGAATGACCCTGTTAGGCAAAAGTTTGTGACTCGGTCTAAAATCATCACTTATCTACGGAGTTTCCTTGACCAGCTCGGCTTCCTTGAGGTAAGACGGCCACTAGAGGGCAGATGGTGACCGCATACCAATGTGCTACTGCTTTATGTTTGTGTTGCTGATCATACACACACCTCAGAACATCTCAATCAAAAAAATAAGCATTTGCTGACTTGAGAAATTGTCATCCTCTGTTTTGCAGATTGAGACTCCAATGATGAACATCATCCCTGGTGGTGCAGTGGCTAAACCATTCATTACCTACCACAATGACCTGGACATGAACCTGTACATGAGGATTGCCCCAGAGTTGTATCATAAGGTAAGGCTAATGTGTGCCACTGCCTCATTTGTTGAAAAGGTTTGGTTTTCATGCTCTTATAAGAATGCACCTAGACACCAGTGAATAGATAAATACGAAATATGTTGACTGTAGTTTGGTAGCAGGTGTATAGAGGGGCCCTGTCATGTTGTATGTTGGCCAAGAAATATCAATCACACCAGTTTGACAACTTGAACCTGAAAACACTAATATTGCTGTAGTGCTTTGTCCAGAATGTCCGCAAAAAGGGCATGGTATTTGTACGGCTGTGACATATGTCTCCTTTTATGTGACAATGGTAATTCTTCCCCTAGATGTTGGTGGTTGGAGGCATCGATAGAGTGTATGAGGTTGGTCGTCAGTTCAGGAATGAGGGCATCGACATGACTCACAACCCAGAGTTTACCACCTGTGAGTTCTACATGGCCTACGCTGACTACCATGACCTCATGGAGATCACTGAGAAGCTGCTCTCAGGTCAGTCTCACAGTGAGAACTGAATATCAGGGAGGAAAAACGTACTTTTAACAGTTTGTAACATAGTGTTGACCAGAAATTTGAGAAATCTTAAGAACACTTTTTGGTATGGACTGATGATAAAGTAGTGGTCTGAAAATCTCGTGTATTAAAACGTGTGGCATTAAAACGTGTGGCCTGACAGTGCTTTAGGACCTTGACCTACATGAAGTGTTTTTAAGTTGGGCAATCTATGGCATACCAGTTAGAAATTGGACCATTTAACATAGAATGACCAGAAAATGTGGTTGGGGGGGAGGGGTGCAGCGCTCTCTCCACAGCCACAAATGGAGGTACCCTTGGCAAACTGCTCCCTGGGTGCCGGATTAATGGCAGCCAACTGCTGTGGGTCAAATGCAGAGGACAGATCTCCTCTAGGATAATGATAAAGATTGAAGTGGCTTTGTTGAAAAATTGTAGAATCAGGTGGGTGTGACTAGGGTGACAAAATTCTGAGAGACTGTTCTTATATTTAGGGTGTTGTAATTACACCACAGTACTCAAGTTTGGATATTTTGTCTCATAATACAACCTGCTGGCTTCATGGTTTTATAAATGAACACGTTCTTAACATGGGCGAATTTGCTTTGCTGAATGTTTTTGCTACCTCTGCCTAGAATATTGTGTTCAGGTCTGTCTTATCAACTTAGGTGCCCCTGAAAAGTACATTATAAAAAAGAATTTCTGCTGTCTGCATGTCTATTGCAGTCTCTGTGTCTCATACAAGTCCACGTTTAAGTGGTTTTCAGGGTGGTTATTTCTGTACATGATGTGTCTTTAGGAATGGTGAAGCACATTACTGGTGGCTACAAGGTGACCTACCATCCTGATGGGCCCGAGGGCCAGGCGCACGAGATTGACTTCACCCCGCCTTTCAGACGAGTCAGCATGGTTCACGACCTGGAGAAAGAGATGGGGGTGAAGTTCCCCCCACCGGACACATATGACAGCGATGGTGAGCCAGCTCACAACCCAAACGCTTCTGCAAAACCTTAATACAAATCAGTCAAGGAAAAGTCACTTCATTACACAGCATTGTTGTCTTACTACCACCCATATGCAGTTATAATACTTAGTTGGGAGCTTAGTCAGTGCAAGTTTGTATAACCCAATGGCCTTTCTGTAAAAGCTAAATCCAGCACTCTGAGATGGATGATGCAAGTAGTAGGCTACCCACACCAAAATATTCTGTGTCAGTCAGAGGGTGGAAAATAAACATTGATATTCCAGATATTATCTATTAGTCTACTTAGAGTATACGACTTGCCTTCATGACTAATGCCTCTGTCCTTGATTATGTTCAGAGACTCGTAAGTTCTTCGATCAACTATGCGCCCAGAAGGGAGTAGAGTGCCCTCCTCCTAGAACCACAGCTCGTCTCCTAGACAAGGTGAGTGCCAGCACAGTGAGTCTGTTTAGTGACTGACCAAATGAAAGAGTGGGAAAGTGAATGAGATTAGAAGTCACCATCTGCACTTTTTAAACTGTGCACTTGCATTCGCTCACTCCAGTGAATAAAGCTACAATTGAACCCAATTCTCCATTTTTTTTCCCCTCTGTATCTATGTTTTAACAATGTATGTGCTTAATCTAATATTCCTCCTTGTTTGTGTTCTATTACAGTTGGTGGGAGATTTCCTGGAAGTAACTTGCATCAATCCTACATTCATCTGTGACCATCCACAGATCATGAGTCCACTGGCCAAGTGGTAAGACATAGTGAAAACTGTAACTTTTCAAGTCCATTTGAAGGTTAAACAGATAGTCCGCTATCTGTGCACAAAGCTAATCAGTTGCTTTCTGGAAACATGGCTGTGACGTTCTTGACACATTCCTAAATTTATCTCTCAACACCCAGGCTGTAGCTATTGCCATGATTTTTGTATGCTTTTTTTCTCACTTCAACCTTTGTTCTACTTTGGCTATCAAATAGCCACAGGTGCTAATATGGCATTAAGTGAAATAAAAAAACTACTAACTAATAAAAACTAATAATCAACCTTTGTTTTTCTCCCTAGGCACCGGTCACAGAAAGGGCTGACTGAGCGCTTTGAGCTCTTTGTGATGAAGAAGGAGATCTGTAATGCCTACACTGAGTTGAATGACCCAATTAGACAGAGGGAGCTCTTTGAGCAGCAGGCTAAGGTGGGTATGGCACCAAACTCTTCAGCTCACTTTATATGGAGCACAGTAGCATCTTGTTTCAGTAACCTGTTTGGGTAGATGTATGGGTCTTATAGGCAGAATTAGGGACATAGGTTCTAGTTGCTAATTTGTCTATGTGCAATCCATGCATCAGTTTGCTGACAGGAATTGTTTATACTGTTTGATTTAAATACCTTAAGAAAAATAAAGCCTTGCCTGAATTAACACCAATTTGAATAATTGACAGGAATATAAATTAAGATTTAGGAAAACTTAGATTTTACACATTTTTGTTAACCAACAGAGTAACTTCAGCAGAATTAATTATTGTATAAGTGTTGCTAATGGTTTTGTATCTCTCTGTGTCTAACCCTGACTGGGTGCCAACAGGCAAAGGCAGAGGGCGATGACGAAGCCATGTTCATCGATGAGACCTTCTGCACCGCTCTGGAATATGGCTTGCCACCCACAGCAGGCTGGGGAATGGGCATCGACCGTCTCACTATGTTCCTCACAGACTCCAACAATATCAAGGTACACTATAATACAGTGACTGGTATAATGGGTTCCAGTCAAAGCCTTGGGCTGTTTTGTTCAGCCTTATACCTATGGCCAAAGAACACAGTACAAAAATGTGTGAATCAACATTTCAGATACTGTTATGCACATAGTATGCAGAGACATGTATGGTGTGATCATTTCAGTGATTATTGACAAAATGTCGTATTCAGTGTCTTATTTTCACTAGTTGACAGATTCAATGCTACAAAAATGTCTGTTTTCCTTACAATACCACTAATACCTCTTGTCTACTCATTACTGCAGGAGGTCCTGCTGTTTCCTGCCATGAAGCCTGACGACAATAAGCCTGCCCCAGCAGCAGAGGGCACATCCGTGTAACACAGTGGTTGTCACCTTCACCTGCCATAGGAAAGACACACTGGCAGCAGGGTCTGGATCGGATGGGAGAGAAAAAAAAAAAATTGGTCCAGCACACCACAAAGCTTTGATGGCCATATAACATCAAAGAGGGGTGTTGAGGCTTAATGTCAAGAGTGTGTTGGCATACATAAGGGAATGGGTTGTATGTTGGTTTGTTTGTGTCTTGTCTGCAGTGGTGGGAAATTACAGGACTCGCTGTTGAGAGTAAGGAAGCCACCTGCTTTTTTCAGTGTCCTTTCAGGGCCATGTGGAGGTGGCCAGTGATTTATATGGGTGTCCCTCTGATTTTACAGTTTGTCTATTTTTTAACTATCAAGTAAAATAAATACAGTAAATCGCAATACTGACTTGACACAGGAATAAATAAAAGTTTGAAAAGCAAGTTGTGGATGGGTGTTTTAGTCATGTGGTCCGTTTTTGTGTGTGGTCCTGCTAAATAATACTCTGGATGTAGAGCATGTCTGTGGGTTTATAAGAATGTGATACTGCTAGGTTGTGTGGGAGGAGACCTTTCTGGTCTATGAAGCTGCCAGTAGGCCTGCAACCAATGCACACATGCTAAATAGTAAATGTTGTGCATCTGGTAGTTTTATGAATTAGTCATATGCTTCCAGTATTTCTGCATGATGTAATTAGACGGCTGAGTAGCTATAAGAGCGAAAAGGCAGTAAAGCAGACTACTAGAAATTAGCATTGGACACATTTTTTTTAAAAGCCCACATCTAGTACGTTATGGTGGAGTTGTGGTTTTTGCAACCAAAACAGGCTGTTGTAGTGGATTTTTTTTTAATCGGTCCTAAGTAATAGTTCTACTCTATAGGTGTTATAATGGCACTAGCAACTGTGGAAAATCTATGAATTGATATGGTTAACATCAAACGAAGCATGAGATCAAAGGAATTGATGAAGCCATCACATGAATAGTTGGATGCTGGAAGACGAGCTCTACTTTGAGGGCTACACCAGACACGATTAGAAATAGTCTCCTATCTGAAACTCTGAACTCAAGATTGTTCAGAGTAGGATAAGGGCTTTGTCAGCAAAGATAGTTATTTGTGGGCCTCGAACTTGGACCCTTGTGCCTACTGTTCCTTTCATCTATCGGGAGCGCGCCTCGGAGTAGGACTGCGCGCCTCTCTTCTCACGGTCGAGTGCATCAGCATTATTTATTACACAGTAGACCCCTGGTGAAGATGGCGATGTATGCGGCTCTCCGGTGTGTTTCTTCAAACTTTTCCGCTGCATTACCACTGTTAACTAGATCTACTCAGATTACATCGTGTCAATATTTTTTGAGGACAAACTTTCATCGCACGCTGAGCACAACTTCAAGTCTCACATCAGGTAAAATTTATACATTGTGACCAAGTAGGCGATGCAGGCGTTCTGAATCCCGAATTGGGCTATTAGCCTACTCATTAACAGAAAAAAGGGTAAAACTAAGATTGACAAAAACAAGTCACATAGATGAAATTTGCCACTACGACTCGTGTAATAATGCTGTTTTAAAATAAAATCGTGACAAACGCGTTTACCTAAAGTACTTGTAAAAACAACTGTACCGCTAAGCCTTCGAAGCCTGTTTCAAAGTTCAAACAGGAATTTGGGATGTCGCCCAAAGCTAAGGCTAGCGAAGTTAAACACGCTCCGTGTAGGCTGTGGGAACATAGTTAGCAACATTTCATCAAAAAAATGAGTAATTACATTGTAATGCATAGCTGCCTAACTTTGAGAGGAAGACAGTTAAATGATTCTTGGTCAGGTGCACCCAGTCTTGCTGTGGACCGAATAACTACTGCAAAAATGCAAATGATATGCATTGAAAATTCGAGATGTACATCATGCCAGTGTGGTTTGCAATGCAAGAGCAATCAGATACGGGCAAAGCGCCACGGTTTCCCTCAGAATCATGTGCGTGTGATTATACCAGGGCCTGATATCAATGGTGGAACTCAAACTTAGTTACACACTCGTCGTGTCTCGTGTGCGCACAAGAACAGAATTAACACCGTCAGACCTGCTCAGTTTGAGGCTATGCTGAAAGAAATCTCAATAGTCTCTTTTTGTTTTGCTGGTCATCCAACTGCACTCCTGGATTTCTGTGTTAACCTTTTTACTTTTCTATTACTCCTTTTTTGTATCCAATGCAATGTATCCCTGTTGGTGTGAAGATATGTTGGATGTTTTGAGCCCACACCGATAAGAGGGAGTCGTACTGTGCTTCTTTGAGATTATTCAGCCATGCTTTCAGATCCAGCACTGTCCACAATCTGGTTTGAACCTGTATTTTTCTGCATGCATGGTCTGCTGCTGCCATTGAAGATTGTCGAGTCATTTAAATACTGCCGCGATGTGTCTGAAACGTGGCAGATGTAGGCAAAATGGTGTGAGGATACTTGGCCATAAGCTGCTGATGGGGACATGCCAAGTATCAAACATTTGCATTTATGGCAGATGTCTGTGTATATATAGGGTATTTATATGGTATATGATGTAGTTTCTCTTATGGTTCACTTGTGGGTATAGTCACAAATTGGGTTGTACAACTGATGTCAAAGGTAGGATATTGGTTGGATTGTGATTCCTCATTCATCTTTTGCTGGCCCAATAAAGCTGTGGTTTACGGGGGAGTGGCCCATAGGACAGATTTGTTAGGACAGATTTGCACAAGGTATTGTGTAAAAGTTCTTCCATGTGCTGTGGCCAATTATGTACTGTTTACCTGAGACATTTCCACAAATATTTAACTGACATAATGATACATTGAAGCAACTACAAAACAAAACTCTGTATTTGCATAGTGACTACAGACAATGAGAAGAATATTTATAGACTGCCGAATGTAATGTATCATGCCATTTACTGAAAATGACACTATTTGATCGTCAGCATTATTGCACAATTCTCTGTGTGCTCATGGAGGATGTATTTCAACATACTTTGCATAACGATTGCTTATTCTGATTGTACCTACAGCCCTCAAATACACAGACAAGCATGAGTGGGTTCGAGTGGAGGGGAGTATCGGTACAGTGGGCATCAGCAGCTATGCTCAGGTACACAGCCTGGCAACTCTTTTGATGCTAAAATTGCCTTAATTCTTTAGAACACCTTCTTAAGTTTTTCTTAGTTTCATTTTTACTCCCTTTACTGTTAAAATGCACAAAAATGAAAGAGGAACAGAAAGTTTATTGGGCCGCTGTCAACATTAGCAGGAACTCTTGTTAACACCCCAATGAATTTCCTCTTTTCCGGCACAGTAAATGCTGACTTGTGTTTTCTTGCCAAACTGTTGAAGCACTTTCAGCTGCATCTTGTATGAACTGTGTTATACAAGTACAGTTTATTATTATTATTATTATTATTATTATTATATTACAAGTCTTATTTAGCAACAAACACACTGGAAATCACAGCTATTCCTTCAACCTATGCTATTGTCATATAATGGCTACTCACTGACTGGCCTTCACTTTTCCCCCTCAACTATGTCTTTAGGAGTCATTAGGAGATATTGTTTACTGTGGGCTCCCAGAGGTTGGGACAAAGCTTGAACAAATGGGTAAGACAAGTATGCTTTTAAGGGTCATCATGTATGGGGGCTGACCCCTTAGTCAAAAACGTTCTGAAATGTTCAGCCTTGTTCTGAGTAAACCAAACACAGTTGCTGTTTTCCTGCAGAGGAATTTGGCGCATTGGAAAGTGTAAAGGCTGCCAGTGAGCTCTACTCTCCATTGACGGGAGAGGTAACGGAAATCAACACAGACCTAGCAGACAGCCCTGGTCTAGTGAACTCTGCCTGCTATGAAGGAGGTGAGCATGTCAAGAAGTCTTCTTTTTTTCTGGTAGAAGACAAATAAATATGAATATAATGTAAGAGCCATGTGCAGTTACTTTAAATGATTAAGGCGCTATTACAGAGCGCTATACGCTTAACAGCTCTATACATGATTTTGCTAATGAGGACAAATGTGTTCTTGGTCTACAAGATTCTCATTTTGCACCTTTTATAGTGGATCTGGAAAGATACAGGCACTCGAATATGTAAAAATGCACAGGTTGTGAGCTGAGGTGTTGTGAGATAAAACACTGTTATGGCACCTTTTAAAATGGTCTAACAATGTGTCCTTTCCTCCTTATGGTCTGTAATGTTTAGGACCTGCTTACCCACTTCTGTATTATATTATGTCTAAAAGTATAGTTTATCCATTTGTTGTAATGGGTGTATAAATATGTTGTATGGACATTTACTCTCAAACCCTTATTTATTATCTGCCAGTCAAAAATTGTTTGGCAAAAATGCCTTCACTTTGTTTTTCATGTATTTATTTTAATTTGCTGAATAAGGCCTTGGGCATTGTAACATTGTACCTTTCACATTTGTTTAGTGTTTGGGAGAAGCACGTGCTGTGAATTTTGTGTTGAGCAGCTACATATCAAAAATAATGTTAAAGCTAGTTGAGGCATGAAGACAACGCACATATGTGTCCCCATAAACAGACTGATGCAGCATTATGCAAAAATAATGCATAATAACCCTCCACCCTCCAACACACACATTTCTGTAAGAGTTGTGATGATTTAAGAAATAGCATAGTAATAGTTTAAGTCTTTCAACAGTGAAAAACACTATCAGGTGATAAATTGGAGCTGTTAACCCCTGAATTAATATGGAATACCCCATATGCATTTCGGAATGTCCCATGTATCCATGTACATTGTGGATTTGGCTGTCCTCCTGAACTATTTAGCAACGTGTAGTAATTGTCCTTTTTTACTCATAGGCTGGTTGATTAAGATGACCATTGACAATCCTGGAGAACTTGACGGTTTGATGGATGAAGACGCATATGGCAAATTTGTAAAGTCACTTGATGGCTAATACTCTTAAGATTTTTTCTTTCTTTCACATTAATCATGATCATGTTGAAGGTGTTTTTCTGCAGTTTCATCTCATGGGAGAATTGCTA
>CM059280.1:24914041-24974041 GCA_030347295.1 Setipinna tenuifilis
TGGGCCAGACTTGCAACACACTACATTGCTATTACGTCACAGTGCACTTAGCAGACTCTTGTATCCAAAGGGACTTGCCATAGGGGGAGTTAGTTTAAAGTTTATTCCTGGAAAGTGGCATTATTGGGGATATTAGCAGCATGTGAAAATGACATTTTTTTATTCCAGGTATTCTGTGAGATGTCATTTGAATGGTGTCTTTGTTTTTTTTTTTTCAGTTCAGTTTCAGGGAAATGAGCTTGCGCAATCTATTCACACAATCTCAGCACTTACTAGCATAGGTCTGTCAAACAGTTTCACAAGAAAGTACCATAGCCACTGCACATCAATATGAATTGTAGGAATCATCAACTTGAAAGGGCAAGTCACACTAGAGCATTTAGGAAGGCCCACCACAGGATTGGATTCCTGTCATACATCCTAAATCGTCCCGTGGCTACCATAATCAGTCTGTTTCCTAGCCCGGTCTCCACTGCATGGAATATATTACTCATAATAGGAAGCACATGGTGGCGCCCAGAATGGAGTAAACATCCGCCCTGTTGCCCACTGATTTTGCGCTGATCTCCCTCTCTCCCTCTGTTTCTCTCTCCGTCTCTTCCTCTCTCACTCTCTCTCTCTCTCTCTCTCTCTCTCTCTCTCTCTCGCTACTTCTCTCTCTCGCTCACTAGCTGTCTTTCTCTCTCTTCCTCTCTCTTTCTTTTAAACCCAGTCTCACTTTTTGGTCTCGGATTCTTTTCAAGGTTGTTCTATTGTTTGCCCAAGACAGAATGACGCTATCCTATTAATAACACATGGCACAGAACAGGCATGCCAACTGGCTCCCATGGACCATGTCATGGTGTGAGATGTTCATGTTGTATGACTCCTGGCCTGAGCTTTCCTCTTGGTCTGTATGTCTTCCAAGCAGACGTCATGACTGATTTGTCATCAGCAGGAAAGCTGTTTTTTTATCTAATATTTCAACAGACCTGATTACAATAGCCCAGCCACACTATTTCTTCAGAATGCATGACAGACTTGCACAGAAAAAACATACTTCCTGTCAGTAAGGCTGAAATAAATGCATACTCAATAATTTGCTCAGTAGATCTAGATCTCAATAGTAGATCCCTTCCAGTAAAGTATAAGGTTTGCAAATAATCAACTGGAGTTTCATCAACTGGAGTTTTATCAACAGGGCATGCTGTTGTATCAGGAATGCTCATTGTACCTATCTTTAATCCTGACACATTCAGCTAAATCAATAGTAAAGCACTTTGGTCTTAAACTGGTGAGCTGACTACATAAAAGGCATGTGAAACACCAGGCAAACCAAGACCACCAAGGCCACAGTGACTTTGAGGAAGACCTTGCAGACACCAACAAAGCCACACTGACTGCAAGCTAAGTTGAGAAATGTGAAATGCACAGCAATTGGATGACTTTCAAAGTCATGTCATGTGAATTTGACATAAGGAGATGGTGTTCTTTTGTGATCACTGACAAAATGTTGATGTCCACATACGGATGTGTGTGCATTGCCATGTTGTGATGACTCCAACAGTACCCATACGGACATTGATGTGTTGCATGAAGCTGTGTCTGCAAGAACTAAACTTCCGTTTTTGGTTTACTTTAGGCCATATTGTGCCCTGAACACTTTTTCTCCATTTTTGCTGGGTGCTTGGCTTACGACCACGGAATTACACAGTGCATAGTCTCTGCGGTTATGCATTCTTCTGTCCTTCAATCATCCCACACTAGTCCTTCACTGGAACTTGTACAAGATTAGTTTGATGATGGCACTAAAATTAGGTGCCTGTAAAAACGTAACAAAAGTATCATATTTTTGCATAGTGTAGCCTTAAAGCTCAGTCAGTTTTCTCAAAATTAAGTCTTGGAAAACATGCTAATAAAGGCTTAATTTACCTATTTTTGTTGCCTATCTCCAGTTTTAGGGAGCCAAGCCCCTTAAAATCTCTTCAGCCATGACATCCAAACATGAACATTAAGCTATAAATTGTGCGGGATGATCTATTTACTCTGTGTAATGAGGCCTCTGAGAAGACTGGCTCTTTCAAACTAGTTCTCCCAGACTTGCAGAGCTCATAGTGTGACCACTACACTCGACACTGTCTGTTTTCTTTTGAGCTGTAGCTGCTGTGAGTCATGGCGAGACGAGGGGAGCAAAGGGGGCACTAGAATTACGTGTTTGTGTGTTTTCCTCTCAAGCTGTTTGTTAAATCCTTGCTCCTTGCTGTGTGACGACTGAAGAATGGATCTCCCTTCTGACAGCGATTTAATTCCACGCCGAGGCCTGTCATTAAACATTTATCAACACAAGAGATTGGCAAGCGGGGAGAGCTCTCAGGTAACTCAGACAGATCGCATCCGGCAGCCTGAAGAAGCATCAAGATGGGACGGGTGGATAGTCAGACGGAAGCGTGTGTGGTGTGATGGAAAACCTGAGATACAATGAAGTGAGGGCTTCACTGAATGGGTTTTGCTGAATGGGCCCAAGATTGGATGGAAAAGTCAGATATCTGTGTACTGTTGCAAAACGACTCCAAAAGAATGTATTACAAGACAAACAGGCCTGAAGAAGAGCTCACAGTCGAAATGTTGCTTTTATTGAAATGAATTCTTTTGCAACAGTGTGTAGATGTCTTTGATTTTTCCACCTGTTAGAATTAATTTGGATGTGCGCATCCCACACTACTTTTCATCTTCAGTTGGGATGGAACCACAAAGTGGTTTGCCCCCGGTAAAGGGGCCCTGAGTGATGGAGTCTCATCCTGGAGGTTTGCCAGCTGTCTTCCATGAAGGTGTTCGTGCATGTGTGCTTATGTGGGTGCAGCTGTCTGTGATGCCATTATCTAAATGTGTTCCACAACACTGGAAGTGACGCTTTTCACCAGGGCAACTGTGGTCAGTTACCTCACTTCCACTACCCCCCCAGTAAGCAGCATCATCACCCCTGGCTGGACCATGATGTCATGCCTCAGTGTGAGCCAGGATCAGGCCTGTATATTTGCCCAACCATGCAAGTGGATGTAAACGAGGGCAGGTGATGAGAGTGGTGAGGGTGGGCGCGTGCCTGCTCGCTCACACAGACTGGGTAGATTAGTAGAAGGGCACCTGTGTCGCACAGTGATGGCTGAGCCGCCTGGATGGCGCCATGTGAATTAGAATGCCAGCTGTAATCCCCGGGCCACAGCTGGCAATGTCATCGCATTTCCTATTATGTACAGCCTCCACCCTCAGCCAGCCCTCCATACAGGGGTTGCTAAAGATAACAGGAGGTTTGGGTAGAGGTTTCTGTGGTTTTGGGTTAATGAGGACATAGTCATTGCCACCCTGTTTGGTTCTGATCAGCTTAAGTCTCTCAGTGAAAATATAAACTGAGAAAATGGTCTCTTAAAACCAGCTGACGTCACAAGAGCTGGCTGGGCAAAAGTGAACTATGGAGTTATTGATTCACAGTGAGGCTTTTGCAGATCTCTGCACCCGAAGGCAAGTTTATTATCAGCACAATGTGTCAAAGGTGTCTCAAAACCAAGCATTAGAGGGTTTTTTTTGTACTCACCAGGTAGAATTGCAGGTACAGTTTCATCGTTGACCTGTGTAGGGCAGGCAGCAAAGTCTCATTTTGTTTAAATGAAAGAAGTGCTGTTTGCTGCAGGGTCAGATATTTTGGTGCTCTGGGCTATAGTGGCAGCTCTTTTTTTACTTCAATTATACACAGAACATGTTGTATTTTCATACAACTAAGTGTGGTTTAGCTGTGAAGTTGTTGTAAATCGTGGCCACATTCATAACCTGTGCGGATGTGCTCGATGCCTGTCATAATGTGGATAAAGTTGAAAAACCATAGGTATCCCTGTGCACAAGCCTTGTTAGTGATGCAGGCACAGGTGAAAGGACTCAGGACTGAAATATCAAAGGCACTGCACACTGATAAACTGATTTTTAAATGTCTGATTGATAAAAAATAATAATAAAATAAAAAATCAGTTTGAGTGATCAGTGTGCGATGTGCTCTTGATTCTTCAGTCTTGTGAAATAAAGTTCAGTTTGAGTGCAGCAGCAGCTGTAAGGCCCCAAGGCTGTTCCAGCAAGCTCCTTTATTCTCCACTCTCATAACCTATCTGGCCTCAGCAGGTCTTGTTACTCTGTAGGAACTTTCCACCGAGGTGTCATCCTTTTTTCAGGGCTTTGTTGTGGGCTAGGCATGCTGGCTGCATGACCGCTAGGAGCCCAGAGCCTAAACGTTGTCTTTGTTGGCAAATGACTTCTAGATTCCAATCAGCAGGCGGTCAGTAAGCATGCTCATTTTCAAGGGAATCAATTTGTCAGTGCAGGAAAGCATTGGTTGGAAACCCAAACCACCACTAAGTCCTCGCTAGCACTGAATAACCCACTCTGGTATAATCCAGTTTTCAGGAAGTTGAAGTTGAGAGTATGCGCACATCCAAAAAAAGTTCCACAAATTAACAAAATGGATTACCCGCACACTGCTACTGATGCTCCCAGTGATTTTATTTTACAGACAACGTTTCAACCTTTACGGTCTTCGTCAGGTCAAGGGTCTTTGACCTGACGAAGACTGTAAAGGTCGAAACGTTGTCTGTAAAATAAAATCACTGGGAGCATCAGTAGCAGTGTGCGGGTAATCCTTTTTGATAATCCAGTTTTCACACTACAGAGCAAACCACTTCACTTTTCCACTTGGGAGCAAAAGGAAATAACACACCGTTATTTATTTCAGAACGACCAATTTATGCCATTTAATGCACTGACACAGATATATGGGTTGGGAGAGACCAAGGTCACAGAGCTCTCCACCATCCGGAGTTGCAGAATCCCAACATCAGCACCACTCTGTCTTTTTGGCAATATCTACAATATACACCTCCTATCTAAATTCAAAAAGCCCTTGTTTATTTCTCTAGCTGCCGCTAAGAAAGTAGTCCTCCAGAACTGGAAATCAAGGAATTCATGTCACATTACTCACTGGACTCACTGGACTCAACCCAACACCACCCCCACAAACCACTCGCACACAAAATAATGGTGCCTGTGGAGATGATATGACTGTTGCCACACACTATAAAACCAGCAAAACAAGAAGCAATCAGATTGAAGAGTTGCTGAGAGTTAACAGGGCACTTTGCATTGAGTGATGTTGCAGACCTTCATGTTGTGTATTAGATGAAGCTTTGCCCTTTTAATCTCCTCTATCTTTCTCTTTCTCTCTCTCTCCCTCCCTCTCTCCTTCTCTCCCTTTCCCTTTTTCTCTCTTCCTTCCTCTCTCCTCTCCCCTCTCTCTTTCTTTCTCCCTCCCTCACTCCTTCTCTCTCTCCTCTCTCTCTCTCCCTCTCTCTCTCTCTCTCCTCTCTCTCTCTCTCTGGCTAATTGAAGCTCAGCAAATGCTCTGATGGACAGGGGGGCCCATCCTCCCGTGTTGCTATGGTGTTGTCGTCAGCCCTGAGGAGGACTGAGTTGTAAACATATCACGAGTGCTGTAAATGACTGTATGCCTGAGCCACTGCTACCCTCTGGCTCGACGGTCCCTTTCGCCTCGGCGCACCACAACTGTCCGTGTCTGCGCTTTCCCTGTATCTTTTGCTCCTTAATGTGACAGACAGGGCTCTTGTCCTTGTCTGTCAGTCTCTCTGTCTCTCCCTGACTTTGGATGTTTACCTTTACCCCAGTGTCTCCGTTTCTGCCTGACAAGCTTCCCCATGACAATGGCACCAACCTGTTTAGCTAGTTAACAAAGGGAAAGGGCTCTGTTAACATAGCAAACAAGGAGAAGAGAGAGAGAGGTGGGAGGGGTTTTGAGTGTGTGGGGGGCAGGGGGGGGTTACCAGGCCTTCAGCCAAAAAACATTGCCACACCCCAGGTGCCAGGGCTAGTGAGAGCAGGCAGGAGGAATGTGTGTGAATGAATGGGAGAGTAAGTCCTGTCTTTCTCATGGTGAGTGATTTTCTCTCTTTTTTTTCTCCCAAATTCTCTTGGTTGTTTTCAACCTAGACACAGACATCCCTTGTTTTTTTAGTAGTACACATTGGAGACACTTTGAGGGGGGGGAAATAAAAAAAAAACAGAGGAAGAATTTGCCGTGTGGACACGTGAAAGTGTTTGCTCAACTCACGTGCTTAGGCGGAAATCTTTGCGAATGTTCATCAACACAACACTGGTAATGGTGTGGTTTGCATTTTATTACGTGTTGTCTCATTCAGATAATATTTGAGGGTAGGCTTCATGGCAAGTTGAAGTGTGTTAGAGAGAAACGAAAACAGAACATTGCAAGAACTAAACACAAGATGTTATTCTTGTATCCAGAATTTGTCTCTGGTTTTCTATGGAGACTGTGAAGAGCTGGCCGCATGGAATTCTATGCTCCCAACAATGCCAGTGTTGAGGGAGCAAGGGCCAGGTGAAAGCCAGATTGTGTTTTGGACGTAGAAAAGATAGTTGTTTATCCCTCCAGTTAATTATATTGACTTTTGTTTTCCTTTTTCCCTCAGTGAAAGAGCAACTGTTTTTCAATGTGAAAAGCAAGCACTGTGTGCTGTTTGCGTGGGAGGAAACTATGCAGCAGAATAGGAATTTTCACTCTTTTAAAAATGAGTGGAAACACTTTGAACAGTCCAGCCACTGATTCGAAACCAGGGCTCTGAGAGCAGAGTACATATTTTCTGTCTGTGCGGTTGGCAATCTGTTTACTGGAAGGGCCCTGCAAAACCAACCATGTGTCTGTGTGTGTCTGTGTGTGTGTGTGTGTGTGTGTGCGTGTGTTGTGTGTGAGTGTGTGTTTGGTGCCGTTTGTGTGCACTCATGTTTGAAGAGGTAGCTTCTAAGCAACAGATCTGTGTTTGCTGATGCAGAAACAAAATGTGGACAATTGCTGGAAAGGCTTAAAACACTTTGTAGGTGACCAAACAAAAATGAAAAGAAACGAATGGCTTCAGGTGGCTTCTATTGCCATGGTGAGGACGGTGTGTTTTTCGCAGGTGCTGATTGTACCTCCTGGACTGACAGTCTATTGACATCATTCATGTCATCCACTTGTCCTAATCACTAACCTACACTTATCAGCAGTGTGTGTTGATTTTCATGGAACCAGTTTCTATTCTGAGGAATTACCCTCATGTTTATTGTGTGTTGCCAGGAAAGGTACCTATTGCCGCTTCACACTGTCATACTTTCTTGGTATGAAGCAGTTTTTCCTATGCCTTTAGTTTATTAGTTAGCTGTGTGCGTAAAGCCCTAAGTACATGCGAGAAGGAGTATTTTTCTTATTCGTCTAGAACTATGCCATTGCTTTTCCGGCTATTTTTTCTGTCACCTCATACTGTAATCCTCATATAGTGTGGAACATATCTAAAATTTACTACAGTTAATTGCTAAAGAAATGACAAAGAGTTTGCTGCAGTCTAATTAATTTTAACCTTAGAAGGAGGACACTCAACACTTTCAGAGCAGAGTGGGTGGACTGACCAATGTCAGTGTGTTTTCAGTCAGAGGCTGATCAGAGTGCAATATGAGAAGCACCATATATGTTTTGGATCGTTGAGGCATGTTAATCCATTTCGGTAGACCCCAAAAAATTCAAATTATGAAGAGTTAAAATAGGCATAGGATGTCCACTTTAAATGTCTTCATTGTTCTCCAGCAACCTTGAGGGCTTGTAGGGCCTCTGGGGGTCTTCACATACTCTTTTTCCTTGCGCATGTAAACAGATTGTAAATTCTGTTGAAAGACATGCCAGAGGCTCTGCCTCAGCCTGCATACTGTTGGTAGTTTGCATACTTGTTCATACTCTCATCTTCCTTTGCTCCCACTTCTTGGGATGGGAGCTTTTTTTCCCCCAAGAGGCCTGCAACATGTCTGTTCATGTGTGTCCGATAGAGAATCACACACGAGGAGTCAAGAGAGGTCTAGTGACTCAACGGCTGGATTGGTTTGCGACTGCTTTCTTTTGAATCCTCCAATCCAATCCTTGAATCCTTGAATGAGGTTTGCAACGTCATTGAGATTTTTTCGTTTTATTATTTATCAAACTTTAGTCATTGATAAATATGGTACCGTAAACAATGCTTTAAATTTGCATTGCAGGGGTTTTAGATGGCCTAAAGGTTTTGTCAGGCATGAAGCCTACTAAATTCCTAATTTTTGTCTGGACATTATCTGGAGGCTGTGTATGAAAGTGATCTGAACCATTTGGCTCATATATTACCCAGACTTTTCTTGACCAGCAAGCAAGTGTAGTTCATGTAATGCACAAATAGGTGCATGAAGCACCTGTAAAGTAGCTGTTCATGGAATTCATTGAGAGTGGGTGGGCAATGGGCATGTTGACATGACAAGCCATAGTACCGGTATGCGGTGTGTGCAGAGTAGCGGTGTAACATTGTTTGTGACGGCAGCTTAAGAAATAGTCTGTAGTTGTGGAAAATTAATAATTAGTGTTTTTTTTTAAGCTGAGAACATCTGTACATAGTACAACCACCATGCATTAACTACTTTGTCATAACTAGCTAACTAGCCGAATTAACACTAACAAATTTTAATTTAATTTTAGGCAGCTGCAGAGAAATGTCATTACTGTTGTCTTCTGTGTCATCAGTGACTGCATTGTAGATCAGATGGACCATTTCTAGAAGGTGTGAACATATTTGGCAGAGACAATTTCTTGTGTGTGAAAGGGTAACCTCAGCCAGTGTCCTTACATAATTATTCACACAACGTCCAGAGTTAAAGTGTGAATGATTGAAGTCATTTCTGGTGCCATGAGACTTTCTTTACATCCCCACCCCCACCACCTTCCAAGTACCCCAGAGGGCCTGCCTTCCCCCACACAGGGACCTTGCTGGCCCTCCTCCACTAGCCTTGTCTGCAGCCAGAGTGTTTCCAAAGCTGTTCATCACATGCTAAACATGGCCGCAGTGCATTGTGCTCGTGTCCGAAAATAGCCGCCTGCCATTGGTGAGCAGCAGGCATCATTGGCTCTTCACACTCGGCGGTTGGTCAGCGGGTGATGCAGCCCATTGGCAGATTATGGAGTCATGCTCGGAATGCAGCCTGAGGTGGTATTTATCACTTAGGGGCAATTATAAACAGTCAGACTTCTTTCCAAAGCCATGGCCAAGCCGAGGAGTGAACTGGGCCATGAGTGTCCTCTGGGTTTGGACACACTTGGCTCAGAGAGGCCACCAAAAAAAAAAAAAACCCAAAAACGTTGGGTTTTCCCATGTTATGAAGGAGGCTGGGAATCTGCTGGTACCATCATAGTACCATCATGGATGTTCAGAAAGAAGGGAGCTTTTCAGTGTTTTTGTGGTTTCAAAAAAACAAAACAAAAAAAACAACATTATGTGCAGTGACTCCAAAAGCAAAGGCCCTTGGCAGACAGTCTCCAATGCTGATTTTGGCTGTATAATTACATTGCTAGTTAGCAAGTTGTGGTTAAGAAAAAAAATGCGAAAGCAGAGAGAGGCAGTATTTTTTTCAAGTACATTTTGTTCATTGATCATTCTGGGAAATAGCAAATTCTCTCTAACGCCTGCTGCGATAACTACCCCAGCACATTGTAAACATAATTAGAGCATTGGATGTTTGTAGCAGATGCCAACTGTAAAATAAGATTGCCCATGGGAGGAGGTGATGGCAGATTTAAATCTGTACAGAAGGCCTGTGTAGGGTCTACTTTTTGGGAAGAACAGAACCAGCATAGTTAAAAGTATCCAATCTTGGAACAGTGGTAACAGAGCAAGACATAACAGGTTGGGTCATATGACTCAGTTCTGGCAGCCATTTTGATTGCACAACATGTCATTATGTTGATTAAAAAAATAAGCATGGGCCTAACAGGATGAATTCAGTAAGTCCTCTCTGGAGCTAACCTTGTGGCTGTAACAGAAGAGGAAAGCTGCCACCTAAAAACTGGGCCGAAACCCGGTGAACTAAACTTACCAGTGTCAACAAACGGTCCTCAGTTTACCGAGCCGTCTGACACAGACACTGGAGCTGGCACTCGGCACTGTGTAATGGTAACAGTTTTGAGAACAAGGCAAGGGGAAAATTAAAAATCCCAAGGCTGATGTTGGGTTGCAAAAACATTCTCTGGAGACCTGGAAGGCATTTCAAACAAGAAAAACCTGATTCCACCATAGTGGGTTCATGTTGAAAATCTCAGCACCATGCTTAGTAAGGAGCACATTGTAAAGGCACCAAGCTATGGCGACAGAACTGGAACTACACAGACCTATACATTTCCAGTGGTTCTACACCGGTCCAAACCTAAACCAAACCGTATTCCTATATTAACTCTCACCCTAACCCTGTATGAAAAGATTTGGTGTGAAAAAGTGTGTTATCACACGACAACTGTAAATTTGACATCAGTTATAGACTAATGACGACTGTTGCAAAAACGACTAATAAATGGAGGACAGATCCATAGCTCTTGCCTGTTTCTTGTTTGAAGAGCAAATTTTGATCTAATTTCCCTCTTATTCTCCCCCTTTCTTCTCCCCCTCCCTGTAGAATCGGTGTATGACCTACTACCCAAAGAGCTGCAGCTACCACCTACCATCGAGCCAAACCCCGGGACCATGAGTCAGACAAGCGGCGGAGAGGCAGGTCCTCCTCCCTCAACCACCTTTGCTTCAGGTAAGCCCTCTCCTCTTCCTCCCCCTACCCATGTCTCTGTGCTGCCTTTTGAGCACCATGGTAACAACAGTGAGCAGTGCTGCGACTGGTTCCATCCTGTCTGTCAGCCTGATGGCCGAGCTTCTTTAGGCTACCTGCAAGACATACGCCTAGACACACAGGCCTAGGCAGCATGCACTTGACACTGATGAACCTAGACCTATGTGCAGGCAGGGTGCGTCTTTCGGTTGGCAGGGATTTTTAAAGTAACATCAGAAGAGACTTAAAAATAGAGGAACACACCTGCACCCCTTCAAGGCCTGATGTGCTGAAGACTGGAGTAATGAGGCCTAACTTCCCTCTCTCCCCATTGGCTAATCTGTGGCTCTCAACACCAAGGAAGACATACACCAACCAAATAAACATGTTTGAAAAAAAAGACATTTCTTGGTAATGCATGTCATCATTTCTGATTTGGTGTTTATGGTCTCTCTGTTTTCCGAAGAGAGACGTGTGAAATGCCTTATGTGAAATCAGCCTTGGTGGCTTGACCTCTTTTAGGTCTTGCTTTGTTTGTGGGGTGGGCAGGATGTAGGTATTACCCAGCTATAGTTAGTTTAACTTACACAAGTCTAAACAAGGAAGCTTAATGGATTAACAGTAAATACACTGTCTGGTTTTGTGTGTACTTAACAAATACATGTTTTCTCCACTTTTATCTGCATGCACTGAAAAAAAGTTAATACATGACTGTATACTTGTGTCCTCATCAGGACATAGACAGTAGATACAGTGCAAATTACCAATAAGAATTAAAACAATATCCCTTTTGAAATTGGCAATTAAGTACAAGACTCATTGAATGCCACTGTGGCTCAATTTAAATTGGATGTTTCAGAATCTTAAAAGTCCTACTGTCTTGTCTTGCTGGGAACACTGTGCCTTGCAGTTGGAGTCTAAGGAAACAATCAGTTTTTATATGTAAAATGATTTCCTCAGAGAAGGCAACCCAGCTCCATGGGGAAAGCTAAGAAAGCAAAAGTCTCTTTAGCTGGGCAGCTTAAGTGCTCACAAGCATGGTGGTAAAGTCTGTTTGGGGTTAGCTAAACAAACTTACATCTAACTTTGAAATGAGACAAAGCAAATCATACCAATCCAACAGGGGAAGCCAGAGCAGCTTTCCCCATTTTGAAATGTCAATTGGCTATCATGATCCTAGTACTCTCACTAAGGACGTCAGGAGGAATATTTTTTCCAGACTGATGCCAGTACTATTTTGGTACAAAACCATCTCGGTACTGCTCACAATAATCATTGTCATCAAAACCGGTGAAGTGATACCAAAATATGGAAGGGTGAATATCACTTCTTAATCATGTGTTTTTGCTGTTTCTCAACCAATTAAGTCATTTTTTGTTTACAGCTATATTGAGTTCTTGGTTTTGAAGATGGTGGGGGGAAAAGCAAGTAGGCTACTTAAAAAAGAAACACTTTTAGCTCTTCCTAAAGGACTGAGGAGGACTGGAAAGGCAAAATGAAGATTCCTCCATCACCAACAGTTCAAAAATTTGTACTTGAACATTCAAAATGCGATTCACTTTAGTGTCTTTTACTCTGCCCCTTTATCAAAGTACCCAGGTTTAGGGTGAGTTTGAATAAACCAGGAGTCTGTTGCCTTTGGACATCAGTACCTAACTGCAGCCAATGCATCCCTGTGACGAGGCAGGACTTGCTGGCTGTAGCTGAAGGAAGGTGAAGTATTTTTAAGCTTAAATGAATTTTTAATTCGGGACTGTAGGTTTCACTGCAAATTGGCCTTACATCTTCTGGCTGTTTTCTCTTCTTTTTTAATTTAATATCTTTAAAATATATATTTATGAAGATATGTTAAAAAATGACTTAAATCCTTGAATCCATAAAAGGCTTGTTGTATTCAGTAAGCCATGTGGTGTGACGGATATACGGCGGCTATAAATGGTCTGTGTTCATTAAAGACGGCAGTTTGTAAACCAAACTCGCACCAACATTCAGACAAGGTTTTGGGAAGGGGTGGGAGGGCGGAGAGCTGTGGATTTGAAAGTGACGGGGCATCTTCCCCTCCTTCCTCTTGTTTATCTCTTTGTTGTCCCTCTCTCTGGAGTCACACCTGTCGCAAGTCAGCCTGTCGCTCAGGCTGGTCACTCACTCACTTGTTGTTATTCCAGCCATGGAAGCTCGCCCTCTTGTTTTTCTCTTAAGCACTCCTTCCCATAATGCCCTACACAGCCTACTGGTGTGTCAGGGGGAGCCTGTACATGAAGCTGCTGCCTCAGTCACTACCTCAGTGCCATGCTGTTCTCCCTTTGCTAAACAACAAAAGAGATAAAAGAACAAGAGAGAAAGACAGACAGAGAGAGACAGAGAGACACTACACTTGGCATACACATTGACAAACACTACCTCTTGCCTGCTATCGAAAACTGCTATTCATAGCTTTGCCTGCCATGACACAGTCACTGTTAGTGTGTCTGTGTGCGACTGTAGCTTTATCTGGTCTTGCCCCCTTTAAACCCTATCCTCCATCTCATACCCCTGCCACTAACCCTCAGTCTTCAGAGCTTGTACTCTATATTCATTTTCTCCTCCCTGCCTGCCTTTGGGAAACGGCTAAAGACAGTAGTACTGCTGGGGAGACTTGGGGGTGACCTCATGTAAAATGTTTCAATGGCTCCTAATTTATACCCAATATGTTTTTTTAAATAACTTTTACCTTAAAAAACACCTCCCTTTTATGCTAAACTGTTATTTATGTCAGTCATGTTTGTTGTTTACTTCCCCTGTCTAAATGTCTGAATTGAGCATGTTAAATCATTGATGTTGTATGACGTCAACTTTCTTCCTTGCCTTTCAGTTCATCCAGAGAGTTTTGATAAATAGAAGGGGGGGGTAATAAGGATTGTTTGAGCAGATAAATAGAGTGAGAGAGCATCTACATTTACGTGTTGCATTTATGACGAAGGATTGAACCTGTTGCATTTATGACAAAGGATTATGACGTTTCTCTGAAACCTGACCACATTTTCCTTTGGCAATGATATTCTGATATAATGATATTCTGAGTTCAGAGAAAAACCAGTCGCATGCATGGCACACATGACTATCTCCAAAACCAGTGCTTGCCCATGATCTGGTTTTCCCCTCCAAAGTTTGGCGTTAGGCTTTAGGCACCAAGTAACTCTGCATTTAAAGACTGGCGTCAAAGCACTTGCCATAACATGTGCTTAGACTGTTTCGCATGTTTTTCTCTGTGACTGCATGTCTGAATGCACATAATGATGTAATATTTTGTTTCGGATTTATAGATGTTTTTTTTCTATTAATAAACCTAACTTGCATTTTAGCTGGGCTCCACAGCTGTCCGGGTGGGTTGTGTGACAGTGTGTCTGTCAGTAATGAAGACATTTAGCGCCAGGGGCACTTAATCCATCAAATCCCAACCAGGCTGCCACCTAGGTCGGTCTGTCTTTTAGTTTATTTTTGCTATTTTTTTATTTTATTTTGATGTTTTTCTAAGATTGACTGAATGCACTTATAGTGTTCCTTTTTAATTGACATATATCCTATTGTAGAGTGGAACACAGTGTGTTGTTAACAAGGGCAAGAAAGCAGCATTTGTTGCTAATGTGGTCACATAGGTGGAGGCAAGGGCTTGTGGGTAATATGCATCTCAGGATATTTTCATTACAACCTGGACTTTCGTCTTCCAAAGTAGAATGTTAGGTAGCTTGATTTTGTTTTGCTTTATGTCTTTTAATTAAAGGTTGACTGATCTTTTTTTTGTTAATGGGTTTGATTCTATCTGTCAGGTTTGGGAGATCCATGTGGTCTTTTTGTCTCCTAGTTATTATTATGAAAGATCATATGACAAGCTACCCCATTGCTTCCATCTGCTGGGACTTACTAAATAACTAAATAAGACATTTTAATATCTCCAATGCCCATAAGAAATTAGACTGTTGCTTTGCAGCTACTTTTAGCATGATAATGAAACACATTTAGTTTGTTTTTTTTTCTGTGCACAACCTCGACCATAAAACCAAAAACAAATGCACTAATTAACACACTGAAATATGAAATGCTATTAATTAGCGCACATAGAAACTACATATATGCAGGAAGAACATTTAATTAAGCAATTGGTTAAAACCAACACATTTTTGTTTAAAATCTCCCCTGACAACAAATGCTTGACGTGGTAGATAAACATTAAATAATCTTTCGTTTAGCCTTGCCTCGTCTGAATAGTGAATACCAATGAATTTCATTATTCGTGGTCTTGGTACAAAAAACATTACTCATGTTTCTGATTTGAGAAGCTCTCAAGTGTCAGCTGTGTGAGTCAATAAAAACAGTCCCTCTGTTAGTGGAGACACACCTCTCTCTGCTCAGTTGGTAGTGAAGGAATCAGTTGAGCAAGAGATCTGTCAGCCTTAACCACCACCACAGCACCAATTTTCTCAGGGTTATCAAGTGGACGACACATTTACACTGCAGTTTTATCATGTGTCTAATATAGCAGTCACCTACATGTCAGAGGTAGGCCCACTAATGAGAGAACATTAGGAATTAAAGGGAGATTTCAGTTTATATCCTGGAGGTGGATTTGGCAGAGGAACTGTTGGTTTCTATTGAGGTATGTTGGCTGGCTGAACCAAAGGCTTCAGATGACATGGAATGCTGCACCTCAAAATACACATAAATTATTAATGTTTAACTATTTACAAAATAAGCTTTCCTGATCTGTAGTATGGTTCAGTTTAAATTTTACAGGTGAAATCAAATTAACACAGATATAGTACATCTATATCTGTGTTAATTTGATTTCATCTTTCAAATTTAGATCAAATCTAGATCAAATCTACTCATTAGATTTACTATTAGACTCCATATTGTAATCCCCTCTTGTATACAAAACCTGGGTTTTGTCTAGATTTTGTGTTGTGTAGTTAAAGGCATTTTATTGTTTTGTCTTTTAAGAATGACTGTTCTCAATACTAAGAAAGAATGAAGAATAGCAAGACCTCCAGGAAAGAAGAGGGTGTATAACAATATCAGCTTAAAGTAGCTGCAAAACCATCACTGTGATTCCAACCAGTTGGTCTTAATGGTGTTTTATGCTGCACTATTTTTGCATGGTTTAACATTGTCTGGAAATACACTCCTTAAAATAAAAAGTTTCTTATTTGTGACATATTTTTAATATAAATTGAGTCATTTACTGTCAACCATTGCTTGATTCTCTCCTTGCAGAGTTCTTGAAATACTTTTATTTGTCTAACTTTGCTTAATGCTCTTTGCGGTGTGTGAAAATGGAACTTGATAGGCACTTTGCGAGAACTTTAGGAAACACATACTGGCAATGGGGAAAGGGGAACAAACTCATCCATTCTCATTTTTTGACACCAAATCCAGTGTAATGAAATGTTTTAGCCTTACTTTGAAGAGCTGTATCCACCATTATTGGTCGTGGTTTTCTTATGGACCATGACTGCTCTTTTTAGAAAGACATTGAGTTGATTTTTTACAGCCCTCAATGAATTCACTGTGCCTTTAAGACGCATGTCTCTGTCAAAGTGTGTGTTTGTATAGGTTTTCTATTATGTCGGAACCTTTGAGAAAATATGTTGTTAGTCAATTTACATGTGGACTTTGCTCGTTTCAGTTCAGAACATATTCTGTTGTCTGTTTTGCTTTTTGTGGTTTGCATTGATTGTCTCTCTGGCATTATTCTGATTAGCTAAATTTGGATCGCTTGCTTTTGAAGAAGCCTTTTTCTGTTTTTGGTTTCACTCATGTTAAACGCATCTTAAAGGTACAGGGTCTCTTTTGTTGACGGGCTTTAAATTGTCCTAATGGATGTGAATTGTGATGTGGATACAAGCAAAGAGCTGCACTATTTGAAAGCATTCTTTCACATCAGATCCTCTGATCATCAGTGGTCAAATGTGTATTGTCGTTTTCTTGTGTAGCTTGCATCCATTTTTGCTACTGTCTTGTGTCTGATGTTTATGCTGTTGACTATATTTCAAGACAATCATACTTCAGTTATGGTTTTGACCTGGACACATTTTTACATATGAATTGTTTTTAATTGTATATTTACATTAGTATGGTATTCAGTTAAAATGGTTAACCGAACAGGTTCTGTATTGATTGTGAACCTGTCCCTCTGCATAGGCACATGTCCCAGTTTAGGGGATTATTTGGTTTGATGAAAGACTTTTTACAAATAATATTTTTGTAAATTGTCAGATTTAATGTTGGGTATACATTATATATGCATTACAATGTTGAGCAGTTCAGCCCGTTTCTTTGAACTTAAATCTTTTTGCTCTTACAGCAAATGACCATAAGAAAACAACAGATTTTCCCATGTTGGAAAGTTGTTTAGATTTTGGGGACTTAACTGATGGACTTTGACATGATGTGCTTTATCAGACAGCGCTACTTTGCTCTCACATGGCAGCTTTTCCATGTTGTGGTGGTTGGGCAAATTATGGATCTCTTTTTGTTTTCTTCACTAATTTAATGTAATAACAGGCCTTTTTACTGCCTGTGGGGGGCTCTCATCCTTTTCTGTCTTACAAATCTGTGCCTCTAATTGTATGTAAAGGTCACTTGGCTTCACTTGGCAGTTGACTGAATAGTCTCCTCCACTATGAAGGTAATACAGCCAGGGTTACAAATAAAAAGCTTTTAAATATCTTTTGGTCTACCAGCTCAGGTGCCTGGTATAAGCTGTGTTTGGTTTACTAGCCACATGCATTTGTACCTGTCACATTTGTTTTTGAAATTGTTTAATTTTAAATGTGGCAATTGTAAAGCCTTGCAAATGGTAAACATTAGCCCCATAGCATCTTTTAGAGGAACAAGAAAATCTTGTCTTGTCTTGGCTTTTTCTTTACCTAGAGACATATCACTGGATTTCAGGTCGAGACCACAAGAATTCCCCTTATGGCGTCATACAGGCTCCTGACCTTACATGTTTGACTCAGTCTTGTTTTTGCTGGATAAATCAGCCTCGTTCACTGTCTCATCACCATCACTGTGTCATCCCCGCCACTGTCTCGTCAGTCTCATCACTCATTTGCTTTGTGGTGGCATTGAATTCTCATGAACTGTTCAGTTGTGCTAATGTCACTTTGCTACACCATCAACTGAAAAGTTCATCAAACGAAAACAAAACTGGTCTTAGCTGCCACTGGTCAGACCAGAATGTTAGGGGGTAGAGGGTCACCTGGCAATGATAACTTTGTTAAACTCTTTGTGGCTAGGACAGAAAAATCACAAACGACTTCATTTTATGGATTTAAAAGAAACACACTATGCAGTGTTTACAAGACACTGCAGTATTACAATGAATCATTACTGACGTATTGTTGCATCAAGACATTAGTCCCACATATTTGAACTTTTGGAATGGGAAAGCTAAACTGGTATTCCAGAGCCATGGTGAACCAGGAGGTTGGAATTTTTACCCCCGGTGATTTCTCATCCTGAATTGATGTTTTCTCAGTAAATTCCAAACTCCTGACCTCGAGCAGGCAGTCTATAAGACTTAAACAATATCACAGTGTGAACAGATTAAGTCACACAAATGTGTAGTTGCATACATTTCAAAATCATTAAGATCAGACTTTCAGACATTACTATTATTGGTCTCTCATCAGAGTAGTGAGACTGTAGCTGGTCGAATCATCAAGTGGTAGAGTGTGTTATAACCCCTATTATCTCACATGCATGCAAAAACATAAAACATGACTGCTTTTTGTTTTTACCCAATAATTATTGAAGTAGGTGATCTCAGAGATGTTTACATATTTTTTTAATGTTGACCTCTAATTTACCAGCACTCAATAAACTAAAATTGAAATTGCACTCATATACTACTGGCAGTATGAGGACATGAAACATTTTGTTTCCCTTATGAAACACTCATTTTATGGGCACGGTGCCTGTTAAGGTGAAAATGACTCTTGCAACACCCAGCCTAAAACCTGCAGAGGCATGCAGCAGAGTTTATGTAATCAAAGGGGAGCTGATTCATTTGGTCAACGCAGGGTGCCATGCAACGCAGCTCGGAAGGGTGTGTAATTTTTCAAAAGAAAAAAAAAAGAAACAAAAAAAAAACAAATGGCAGACACTTCCAGTAAATGTTGACTACTTCCTGATAATCCATCCAGTGTAGTAGACCTTCAGAGGATATCATATCAGACAAGGATTCACACAGCACAGCCTAAACATTTAGTAGTCAATGTGGTGTGGTGCTCAGACTTGATTTTCTTTTTGTTTTTGTCATGAAAAATACCTGTTCATAATCAAAAATGTAAAGCTGAACTTGTCTGTCACGCATCATCTTATTTTTGTCCTGCCTGCATGACAACTCTGTGTGCCTTAAATGTCAAATTACATGGTGATAGGAATGCTTTCAAAATGTAGCCTTTGCTTGAGTATTCACATCATTCAGCTGACACATTGAATCTGTGGGGCACCAAGTGGAGATAGGAATGTTGAGTGAGGTATCTCTCTCGAAAATGGTTCCATTTTCACACAAAAAAAAAGAAATCAACTGAATACTCTATTTCAACTTATTTTTAATGGTGGTCAGCTTTTATTGCTCATTGGTTGTCTCGTTTTTATTCCAGGAAGTTCCCTCTGAAGCAGGGAGTGTCTGCATATAAAATGGTCTGCAGGTCTCTGCTTCATAGGTCAGAAGCTGGTTTGTTCTGTTCTTGTGGCTACGCTCAGTCCCAACCACCAAATTATTTGAAGCACTTTGAAAGAAAAAAGCACCAATTGGCATGCATCATCTTACACATGGCAGGGATAACGATTCTTGATATACAATTCACTTAAAAGTGAAATAAATATACATTTTTTAGTGTTACCATACATTTAATGCTTTTACACACTGCCCAAAAAAAACAAGCACAAAATGCAAATTAAAAAATATTTTCAATTGCTGACAGGTACTTGTCATGCTTTTTTTTAACAAATATGCATTCCAAAATATTTTTTGGTTTTATCTTTAGTTTTTCTTTATGCTTGTTATATAAACATTTCAAGAATGGAAAAAAACTCAAGCTATTATTTTTCAAGTTGCACCCATTACCCACAGCCACTCACACTTACACCATGATGCAATAAAAAAAGAAAAAAAATAATTAAAAAAAATTATAATTGGAAACAAATTTTTGTTTAAAAAAAAAAGGAAAAAAGCAGTCATGCTGAAATTTCGCTGCTTGAATGGGACTGCTAGCCAGTGTATGTGTAGAAGCCTGTATTTACTGTCTAATTGTACACACTGCAGATGCCTCGTCCGTCTCCTCTCCTCTGACCATGGGAAGTCCTCGCAGTGCTTTTCCCAACTCTTCCAGCTCCAAGGCCCACTCCTCTACCTCAGCCACCGAGCGACCGGCCGCACCACCCAGCACCCTCACTCCAGGAGACGTAAGTAGCCGGGGGCTGTCCGAGCTGTTGGATGCGGAAGGCAAACTGTGCGGGGGTAGCACCAGGCCGAAGAAAGGAGCAGCAGGAGCAGCAGCAGCAGCAGCAGCAGGAGGAGGAGGTGGTGGTGGAGGAGGAGGAGGTGGAGGGATGGCTACCCAGCAGGCCCCGCAGTACCACCAGATGACTCCATCCAAGCGCCCCGTCTTGAACATCTCGCCCCCGCCGGAGGACCTCTTCGACGACAGCCGCATGTCCTGCCAGGACGAGCTGTCACTAGACTCGGAGCAGAGCAACAGCCTCTGGACAGAGAACTCTGTCTCCAACTTTAGCATCATGAGCTCCAGCTCTTACAACGACAACACCGAGGTGCCCCGCAAGGCCCGCAAGCGCACGCCCCGCCAGAGGCCCGGACCAAAGCCTGTTCCCGCACAGGAGACCAGCATGGACATGTTTGATGCGGACAGTGCCAAAGCGCCCCACTTTGTGCTCTCCCAGCTGGGCTCAGACAGCAAGGCCTGCACCAAAGGAAGGTGAGCGTTAAAGCTTTTCTGTTGAACCTTTGTTCAATTAGACAAATATGCTTAACCTAGTCTGAATGTACACTCACTTTTTTGGTAGACTCTGTGCCCAGTCAGGAACCTCCAGACTTTCTCTATATGTAGAATAACTGGGTTAGGTTTACCTCAGTTAAGTAACCTTATTACATTGATTCTGTTTAGTAAAGGTTCTAAACTTCTCTGTGGATTTGTTGAGGGACTGGCTCTGAGTTTCCACTAATTGTTTTACTCCCAAGTACTCTGTGAAAAGGCAGGCAACACATTTCAACAGGAAACCTGACTCTGAAGCCTGAGAGCTTCTTCTCCTGGTTTATAAATTTACACTGAGATCTGAGGCAGGATAGGGCAAGGTGCAGCAGTTGAGTCTGTGGGCAAATTGTGTCATTAGGAAGTCCTCAGGCTCAGGAGTTTTTTAAATACTGAGATTGTAAGTATCTGTATGTGAATCCTCCCCATCCTCTGCTACACAGATGTGGAGCACTAATGGATAATTTACATTTGTTGGACATTCCATGGGGTGGCAGTGCAAATGACCATTTTGGCATGACTTGGTTAGACTATATTACATTACATTTAGCAGCCACTGAGTGACTTGACTTGCGATTGAGGAAAACAATTAAGCTCCGGCAAGCATGGGTACAGAGTAAGTGCAAGGAGAAGAAGCTGTGAGTGCACTTTGGTGTAGAGGAAGAGAAGGGTTTTCAAGAGCTTCTTGGAAACGGGAAAGAGACAACCCTGCTCTTGTAGCAACTGGTAGCTTGACCCACCATTGGTGAACCAGAAAAGAGAAGAATTTGGACTGTGATTATGCCTTGTGTAAAGGGAGGGCAAAGCCAGATGACAACACACCTAGGACTGCAGTAGATGCCATGTGTAGACTGAAATAATGCCTCTGTATAGGTACGTGTCGTTTGTGCATTGAAGCACCCAATTGAACAATCTGAGATGGATGTATTCATTCGACAATGTTTATTTGATTAAAACGGAAGTTTAACCCAAGCAATGAATTGATATGGTTAAATGATAGGCTGTATGGGGTTACATGTCTGAAAAGTGTAACCAATCCATCATTGCAATTAAGCATAGTAAAAGGTGTCAGTGTGGCATCCCATCGTTAACTAATTAGAGGTAGTATCTGGTAGTATCTCCTTCTTGGCAGTCAGCCTGGCCTACCTGTACTTTTCCTACTCACCTTTTAGTTCAGTTTGTTTCAGTCTTCCACCACTTTTCTTCATGTGAATAAACACACCAATAGCTTAGCTACATCAGGCAGACATGTGGCATAAAATGACTTGTGTATCTTGGGACAATAGGTTGTGGGTATTTTGGGCCTTGTGACCTATGTGAATCCGATCGTGCATTTGAAAATTACTGTAGCTGGTAGGTTATTTATGCACAAATCCAGATTTTGTGTTTTTTGGCATTGCATTAGCTATTCAATGCAAGTCGGGAGTATGAAACCACAAAGGACACAAATGAACATATTTACACTTATATTAGTAAGTAAGTAGTAGTGTGCCTTAGCTGGACAATTTACTCCTTCAGTGTCTGCCACACTGAACACGGCCCAGGCATATTTGTTAAATTGCAGCTGATGGACTTGATCCATGTTACTCCCTGGGTTAATGGCTCTTCGTAAGTGGCTGTGTGTGTGTGTGTGTGTGTGTGTGTCTGTGTGTGTGTGTGTGTGTGAGGGGGGCTCGGGCCCCTGCCTGGCTGGAGCTTGCTTAATGGATGTGCTCCAAGTCCTGCCAAGACCTTTTCCACTTGGAGGAAGTGTGGTGCCAGAAGTGGGGCCCGTCCTTCCCTTAGATAAATGAACACAAGCTTTGCATAGTTCTGGAGTCACCCCCCCCCCCCCCCCCCCCCCCCCCACCACCACCACCACCACCCCCCCAGGCCAGGCCTGTAGCGAGACTGCTTTATATTCACAGCACCCCAGACCCTTCTGGCAGATATTTACCTGTGAACTGCCTCCCTGCCACATTTTCACACTTCTGTAAGTAATAGGTTGTCTGACTGCTACCAAACCTGACCTTTAAATTATTGTTTTGTAAAATATTTTTTAAGTGGTGCCAAAAATGCTGAAGTCATAAATGTGACTGTAAAAATGTCACAGAACACCGAACTCTACACAGTTTTTCTTTGTGTGGCCAGGGTCAGGGCATTGGTTACAACATACAACATTTTTTGCATATATTCTACAGTAAAAAAAAAGAAGGGTTGAGAATGTGACTGGTAGAATTCTCCCTTTCAGTTCTACAGATGGCCCTCAGGGCCCGGGCCCCAAAGGAGGCACTCTGTGTGGCCAATTCCCCCAGAAGAGTGAGGGCAAGGAGCTGAAGATCCTGGTGCAGCCCGAAACACAGCACAGGGCCCGCTACCTCACCGAAGGCAGCCGAGGTTCTGTCAAAGACCGCACCCAACAAGGATTCCCTACCATCAAGGTATTAACATTAAAACACGCACGCACACACACACGCGCACACACACGCGCACACACACACACACACACACACACACACACACACACACACACACACACACACACACACACATACATACACACATACATACACACATACATACACACATACATACACACACACACACACACACACACACACACACACGGAATCCATTACAGTTCAAATACACACACATGGATATACACACATGCGCCTGTGTATGCTGTTAAATGTCAATCAGTTTTATGTTTGTCTGTTTGCAAAAGCTCTCATTAAATCTGCCATCGCCAAGCACCATACAGTAATCTCTCACTGAGTAAACTGTCAAAGGTGGCTGTGGGCCCAGTTTAGACTTGTTTTAAAAACATGATGCAACTGATCTCCCACAGAGTTTTGTCCACATGAAAAAAAAGTTCCTATTTCATAAAGCCTGTTTGAGATCTCTCACCATGATAAAACAGGAGAGAAGAAATCCTATTGTTTTTGCTATCAACATCTGCGATGCTTATCGTAAAACTGTACTGCATGTCAGGCTCACATTGCAGATAGGCCTGATACTTCTTGTGACATGTCAAATACTTTCCTCATTTTGCTTAAAAACAAACCACTCTAAAGGAAGTTTTGGTGTGAAAACACAATGAATGAGGAAAGGTTTTGGTTACAGATTACTTCAACAGTGTTAGCACATGTTGCTGTAACAGCAGTCCATCTGATCATGACATTTCGGAAGGTGATGGACTTATGGAGCAACTGTGTTTGTTAGACCTTACGCACAAAAAACCCATCCTGTAGCCCCTATACTAGCACTGTGTAAAACGTGATTCTGCAAATGTGTGTGTGTGTGTGTATGTGTGTGTATATATGTAGATAAACCTGCCATATAACTCTGTTTCTTCTCAGCTTGAAGGTGTAAATGATCCAGTGGTCCTGCAGGTGTTTGTGGGTAATGATGTCGGAAGAGTCAAGCCCCATGGGTTTTACCAGGCTTGCCGGGTGACTGGACGGAACACCACAGCTTGCCGGGAGGTTGACATTGAGGGCACCACCGTTATTGAAGTCTCCCTTGAGCCAAGCAACAACATGACCTTGGCGTAGGTCACAGTAATATATATTTGCATTACATGCACACAGTAGGTAGAAGGTCAAAACGTACACGCAGTTAGGCTGAACTTTTAAGTTGTTTGATCAAACAATGTGGTCACCATGCTTTACTCAACAAAATAGTACCAAAGTAATGTTATTAAACAAATATAAAATAATGCATATAAAATAATAAAAAAAACAACATTTGTTCTCAGCTTTACAGTAATAAACTGTACTCAGGCCTGATTGGGGCACTACATTTTAGACTTCAAGATGAAAGTAACACTGAAATACATAAAAAAAATGACATACAAGGTATAGGTGAAAGCATAAGCAGTTACACTTTGTTTTAATGTTGTATGTAACAAAATGTAACATTATGTACTTACACAGCACGATAGGGTTAGGTTTAGTGTTAGGTATATACAGTGTAAGTACATAATATTACATGTAGATACACTAAAAAAGAAACTAAGAAACAAGGAACTAAAAAAGGAATAAACTGTTACTGCATAAGCATAGACAAATGCCATTAAGAGCTAAAACCTCAGGACCAGCACTTGTAAGCACAAACACAGGATCTGAAATTAGTGTAGTGTGTTTATAGTAAATTTAATGATGATAAAAAGCCAAGGCCTAAATAAGGGCTTGTTTTACGTTCTGCACTCACAGACCGCTATCTTTACAGGGTAGACTGTGTGGGGATCCTGAAGCTTCGCAATGCCGACGTGGAGGCACGCATCGGCGTGGCCGGATCCAAAAAGAAGAGCACCCGTGCCCGCCTGGTGTTCCGGGTGAACATTGCGCGGGCCGACGGCTCTGTGCTCACGTTACAGACGCCCTCCTCGCCCATCCTGTGCAGTGAGTGACCCTGGGTTTATTCATAGCTTTCGCCTGCCAGCAGCCAACTTCTAGGAAACCCAGCTGGCACACCTGTCATCGCATAGGAGAGAGAGGGGATTAGGGGAAGAGGGATAATGCTCATTTATATTATGAGGGCCAGAGAGCGGGAGGGGAAGCGACAGGGAATTAGATTTCTCTCTCTCTCTCTCTTTCTCTTTCTTTCTCTCCCTCTCTCACTCTCTTGGCCTGCTTTTGGATTTTCAGACTGGCACTTACATTGTCACTGTAATTCTGAAGTCTTGAAGTCCACTCCGGTTTGTAGACTTGCATTCCATACACTACTAGACTAGTACATTGTATTTATGCCTTAAGTTGTCTTTGCTTCCATTGTCAGGTTTGTAGTTGTCTGTCTTTGTACTTGTCTCAGAGGGAATCTGTAGTCACTGCCTGCCATCTTGGGCTTCATGGGGTGTGTCCACACAGTGCTCCAGAGTTAAAACAGGAAAGGCCGTTGATGGGCTGTAGAAAGCCCATCTTTCTTGTGGTCTTTCTTGTGTCTCAGAGGCCTGCTCCTGAAACAGGAGAGAATGAAGCAGGGATAATAAAGAGAAAGGCGTGGGTTCCCCTTTGTTTACATGGATTGGGAGTGCAACCCGAGCAGGGGGACCTGTGGTCAGAGCACTACCCCCACCCCCAACCCCCCACCCCCAAGTCAGAGCTATGAGCAGCCAATGAAAGCCTGTGGTCCCTTTTAAATCAGCTTCTCTGTTACTGAGACGTGAGAAAATTGAGTTCTTCTACGGTTCCTTTTTGACTCACCACAATCAAAACAATATTATTCATAACTCTTGCGCTCAGTAGGAGAGAGGCGTTCAGGCTGTCCTTTGCTGATTTTGTCTTTTTTAAAGACCTTGGTTGAAATCCCATACGAAAGAGGAGTACTTACTTTACTATTCCTTGAAGAAGACTTCTGTCAGTGTTTGACTAACTGTCTGTGAATATACATTTTATCTCATAAACTTTATTTAACTATAATATAACAATATATAACAACAACCAGAGCTACATTTGACTATTTTAATGTTGGTTGAGACTGGCATTCAAAACTTTATTGCAAAATTGTCATATTCTACATTTTATTCATCTACGAAATGCTCACGTCTTCGCCTCTGTGCATTCACATGACAGCCCAGCCTGCTGGTTTGCCGGAGATTTTGAAGAAGAGTCTCCACAGCTGCAATGCAAAGGGTGGAGAGGAAGTCTTTATCATCGGCAAGAACTTTCTAAAGGGCACCAAAGTCATTTTTCAAGAAAACATAGCAGGTGTGTTATTTTTTAGGTGCATAGCCTAAAAATTCCCAAACAAACTTGATAAAGACGTGTAATGGAATAAAAATCTGTCATGGTAATTGTTTTTTTAATTCATTTTCAGATGAGAAGTCATGGAAAGCAGAGGCTGAAATTGACGTGGAACTCTTTCATCAGGTAAATGCTGGTGTTTTTTTTTTCTTTTCCATAACAGACATCCATTTACATGCCTGCACATCTTCGGTTTGTTTGGAGCATAAGAACTGCATTTTGATTAAATTTAGGAATATTTTATACTTTCCCATCATCTACATTGAATTTCGACATCATGGCCAGCCACACCCCATTCAAGCATTCAGGCAGTGTTTTAGTGGGAGCCAACATGCTACAACCCATACCAACGCCATGCCTTTCTTATAGGGCTGATCTCACTACTTTTTTAATACACTTTATCAATTGATATACATAATCCTGGTCTTTTTCATGTCAATGATAAAGATATTGTGCATATTTTTTGGCACCTTAATGTCTTTTGCCTGTCTGTATTAACACCTCATTTCCTCCCATCTAGAACCATTTAATAGCAAAGGTACCTCCTTATCAAAACCCCACCATATCCTCTCCTGTCTCCATTGGGATCTTTGTGGTGACCAGCGCAGGTCGCTCTCATGATGTGCACGCCTTCACTTACACTCCAGAACCTGGTAAGTCTTGCAATGCCCACGCGCACACACCCATGCAACAGTCCTTGTGTGTGGACATTTATATAAATTACAATTTGTTTATGCCTGTTTTCCAGTTCAAGTTGACGTGCCAGTGAAGAAAGAGGTGTCATCTCCTGTGAAGCCTTGTTCCTATGATCAGATAAAAGGTTGTCTACTTATTGATGAAGTCTGTGTTCTGTTGCTGTGGAACTGTTCTTTTTTACCCATAGTTCCATTTAAGAAATTGTTTCCTAGCATGAACAAATGTTGCTACTGGCTAAATATTCTCTGTCTTCTGTTTAAACAGCAATGGATAGTGCCCTAATGGCCCCGGTTATACCTCTTGTTAAAAGAGAAGATGTCACTCCAATGGAGGTGTCTAACCCTTTGTCTTCAAGTGTCTTCAAGGTATGTATTAAATCTCTAGATTTTATTAAACTGAATTTGTGTGACTGTGCTTGGACATCTGGAATCTGTATTGTGCTGAAGCAAGTAATCTTGGGGTGAATCCTAAAATCATGTTTTATTAACAGCAGAACCCAGACGTGATGAATGCTGCTCAACAGACTTCCAGTATCCCCACCAACAGTGGCTCCTTCTCCAACACCCTGCCCTGCCAACCTGGTGACCAGGATCAGACACAAAGCACCGCTTTTGCCAGCAAAGAAACCTTGAGCACCATACAGAAACAGGACATTGCCCCTGCAGGCTCGTTCTCAGTGTCTGGAAAGACCATGCTGCCACCACAGGGACCCTTTATGATGCAGGGTATGGAGCAGGAACGGGCCAGCAGTAACGTCGTGGCCCTCTCCCAGCTGGGTGACTCCGCTCAGCAGCAGACCCAGCAGCTTCCTCTCCTGCCCTTGGATGAGGTGGCACAGCTGGAACAAGCTGTACGTCAGCTGCAAGCCAAAGGTTTCTGCAGCCTTCCGCTACAGTCAGAAAGTTCATTGGCTAAGCAGCAGCAGAAACAACTTCAGCAGCAGCAAATGCAACAGCAGCAGCAACAACAAATTCAGCAGCAACAGCAGATTCAGCAGCAACAACAAATTCAGCAGCAACAGCAGATTCAGCAGCAACAGCAGATTCAGCAGCAACAACAGATTCAGCAGCAACAACAGATTCAGCAACAACAACAGATCCAGCAGCAACAAATCCAGCAGCAACAGCAGATTCAGCAACAGCAGCAGCTTCAACAACAACAGCTTCAACAACAGCAACTTCAACAGCAACAGCAGCAGCAGCTTCAACAACAGCAGCAGATTCAGCAACAACAGCTTCAGCAGCAGCAGCTTCAACAACAGCAGCAGCAACAGCAAGTCCTTGAGAACCTTCAACATCAGTTGTTCCAGCCACAAATACCAATGTCCCAGAATGCACCACAGAGTATTGTACAGACCAGTGGCTCCCTCTTCCAACCATCCCAACAACAGCAGCAGCAGCAACAACAGCAGCAGCAGCAGCAGCAACAACAGGCTGCTCTCTTCCAGCAGGCCAAAGACCTCCTTTCAATCCAAACTGGTTTCCTTCAGCAGACACCCTCCCACACCTCTCCACCTCTCTTCCACAATCCCAGTCCCATGTCAGATACCCAGGACCCACAAGGAGGACTCTTTCACACCCCAAAGACATCACCTACTCAGGAGCAGGTCCAAGCTGCCCTTTTCCAGAACAGTCTCTCCGCTCTGAACGGCCCTAGTCTTCCTGCAGAACAGCAGGCCTCCCCTTCGGGCATGTTTCTCCCACAGAACACTTTGCCTGGTCCGTTGTCTGTAAACGGAAGCCAGCAGCAGCAGCTCAACTTCCTCAACTCCCTGCAGACGGCGAGCCTCGAGACGCCGTCTGTGTTTCAGAACCAGGCCCAAATGTCCGCCATGCAGCAGAGCACCCCCATGGACCAGCAACAGTGCACCCAACCTCCGTTGCCCACCCCTCAAGCGGGGAATATCTTTCAAAACCTCACACACTCACCTTCCAGCAAACTCCCTCAGGCCCAGCAGCAGCCACCCGGCCTGCTCTTCTGCAATGGCACTCTGCCCTCTGTGAACCCTGAGCAGGCCTCAAGCCTGCTGTTTGGGAACCAGACCCAGATGTCCCCTCTGAGCACCAGTAGCCTGTCCTCTCCAGAGCAGCCGAACCCCAGTCTTCCCTTCTCCCAAGCCAACATGGTGACCGTGAGCAGGCCGGACTCGTCGGAGCCAATGTCATTCCAGAACCAGACATCTGTGGTGGGGGGGCCTGCTGTGAACAAGCCACTCCAGCCGAGCCTCTTCCAGGACCAGCAACCCATGCAGCTGGCGCCAAGCTCCAACGCCGGGTCTGCACAGTCTGTTACGCTCTTCATGGCCCAGTCCAACATGTCCCAGGAGCTGCCTCAGGCTGCAGCAGCAGGACTGTTTTCCACACAGAACGGAGTAGCGGGGCTCCAGACCACCACCTCGTCACCCGTGCAGCAACCAGGATCACTGTTCCAGTCGGCGGTGAACGGGACCCTCAACCAGCCTGGGCAGACTCAGCAGCCAGGACTCTTTCTTTTTGAACTGCGGAATGGTAAAAATTACTGGTTATGGTCTAATAGAAATTCTACTATTTTTAACACAGATAAGGCACAATTTTCAACAAAACCTTTAATAAGCTAATGACTGTATTGCAGTAAGTTATGTTAAACGATATTTTTCATCTCTGGTTGTAACTATTAAATGTGTTGTGCAAAACCTTAAATACATTCTCTGTACCAGATTGTGGTGGATTGATGAACTCTGCTGGAACCACGTTGTCGGATCAGATCATCGCCATCAGCCAGTCGGGTCAGAACCAGAGAGAGGCTGAAAGGCAGATCCAGCCCATGCTTACCCAGACCATTTCTGAATCTGGCAGCATGACTGCCACTCAGACCATAGAGAAGATCGATGACCTTCTTGTGAGCCTTCACGAGCAAGGCAACAACCTCTCTCGCTCCTATTAGAGGTAAATAAAAACTTACAGACCAACAAGCAATGTTTGATTTGTGTATATTGCACCACAAGATGACAGTGCTAGATGTAATTATCCCATAATTCATAGCTTTTTGTTATTGTGAGCTTGCAGGAAATCATAATTATTATGTAAAACATGTCTATACAGTGTCTAGACAAAGTCACTGTCAGTACACTTGGAAGTCCGGCCGGAATTACGTCGGTTGCTGGAGGTTTTTAGCTGCTTCTTGAATTCCGTCATGGTCCTTGATATGGTAGTTCCTGAGAAACCAAGCAGTTCAGCTGTCTTGGTGATTGAGGCTCCTGCCATACGAGCTCCAACAATTTGCCCTTTTTCAAACTCAGTTAGGTTACGCATTTTAACTGAAATTTTACTACAATCTGAAAAAGAATTAAAAATATACAGTTAAGTAGATAAATAAACCTATCTACAGTGGATATAAACTCCCATAATAACATTTGAATCAATATTCTTGACACAATAGGTCATTGAAATATTAAGAGTGAAATTTACACTGTTCCAATTATTTTGTCTAGACACTGTATATCTCATATGTTATACCATTCTGATGACATTTTGAAAATATCTGTGATGTTTATTTTGCCTTTGTTCTGACGGGGCCTTCTGCTTTGACAGGAACCTCTTTTCCTGGTTGACTGATCTGCAGATTGTCTGACAGCTGAAAGGTGTTACATTCATTTCCCCTGTTTGAAATGAAACAAGATTAGGATGAAGTTGCAGGAAGCAACACAACGCACCTGTGCAGCATCATTAGGAAAGGCATTTTGGGAAGTACTGCATCTACAGTTTCCTCCCAAGGGGATATGTTGCTATGTGTTTTTTTTTGTCTCTCCAACTGTGAATGACAAGTACCATAGGATAGAAAGTTTAAGGTTGTCGTTGACACTTTTAATTTTATTTTTGTCTATTTGTTATTACACATTGACACACGCTCACATGCATGTGTCCTGTATTATACAGGACAAAACAGTGTGTACTTATGACTGTTTGTAACACATTATTTTTATAGTTCAAAACTTTTTTAGATGAATCAAATATAATTTTTGAACCATAGAAATCCACGAGTAACACTTGTTATGTGCTCTGTGTTCTCTCTTTCCCTAAGCACTTTATAATGTTCTCCATTGTGACCAGCTTCTCCTTATGGTGAACTCAACATTTTTTCGGCTATTAACCCTTTACCTTAACTAGTGTTTACTCTTTATATATTTTCTGTAATCGCTCTTCATGCCCATTTCAGGGTGATTTATTTTTGTATGAAGTACTGAATACTCATCCGCGCAAACCCTAAAACATACAGTATGAATTGCATAATAAATTTAATACATCATATAATGAATTGAGACAGGAATCTACTTTTAGGTCATTTACTATTCATTTGCTCAGTTTTGTAATGTGAATGTTTATGAGTATTCTACATGCATTTGATTGCATACATATTTATCATATGAACATTGTATGAAAGTACACATGGTCTATGGAAAATATTTTCAGTTGTAGGTATATTTTTCATGCCTTGCATTTATGTTTTGGGTAGGATCATTTAATCGAAATACTATGCTTCATACCCTTTATCTGTTAACTGTGCATTATGCTGCCATATTACATTAGATGGCAGCCGATTTATCATTTACTTTTTGTAAATCTTGCCAAGGTGCTACTCGCTGGAAGAGCATAGCTTTTTGCCATGCTGTTCACTACCTTCAACCATATTGTAAATATTAACATTTATCTTACTGTAAAGTACAGTACCAACATTCTAAAACTAGCCATATGAGAGCCAGTCATGGTCTCCGCTCACCTCTGGCCTCCTGGCCAGTTTTATGGCTTTACTAGGCTCAGTAGTTCATGAGTGTTCTGCAATATTAGAGACTGGCCATCGTTGTTGTGCCTAAATCATGTGGGGTGGGTGTGTTCATTTCTCTATATATCTCAATGTCTGGCATGTTGTAAAGCTGCCAAACTGGTTTGTGTGGTTTTGTTTTCATGCGTTATAGCTTGGCCGGCGGATGTTTATTGTTTATATAGATAGTACACATTACCTGGGGCTGGTCTCGGTGATGACTAATAGCTCAATTGAGCCTCACTCTCCGTTGATTGTTTTTTTTTCTTCGGTGAATATGGTTCCACTGTCTCCATTTTATTTTCTAATTCTTTTGACTGACTGTCAGCTTTGTTGATTGGAGTGTGAAATCTCTGGGACAATGATGTCTGATTTTTGATTGACAGGCCTGAGTGGTGTCCTTTTATGTTTAAAGGGACCGGCTGATGCGGGATAAGTCGTACCACCTCCAGATAAATGCTGTGTTGGGGCTTTCATCTCTTTAAAATACTGTTGGATATGTTTCTATACTGTCACGAATATTTATGTGGGAAATCGCACGTACTTGTCCTTCTATCATGTTTTTCATATTATTATCAATCTTCATGTAACCATATCTAATTTATTGTCTGGAGTGTGTAGTGATTGCATTCTCTCAATAGGTTTTTAGCACTGTAAGCAATGTACACAGCTTGTGTTATAGTCTATAAATACACTCTATTTTTCATCTTATTTTGTAAATTAGTAATATATTTGTCTTTTGGCCCATGTTATATGCCTGTCCAAGGGGTATCCCATGCATTTCTGTTTTCAAAATGTACCGTGCTTACAGCAATACAGTTGTACATTCCTGTATATTCCCTTTATTTTACTGTATCGTGCATCACATTCAAATAAATTATAATGTGTTTTGGCAGTCAGCATAATTGGTGAATAGCAATGTAACAGTCATTAATAACCGAAAGCTGTTGCAAGTAAAAGAACAGGATGAAATGTCACGCCAACTATGAAGCCATACATTGAAAAATATTTATCCCCATTTTCAGAAAATTTGTTTAGGTTGCTGCTATTGCCACCCCTTACATTGGACCAATTGCTAACATGAGTACAGTCTTTATCTATATTATAGTATTCATATAAATATATATTTTAATGTGGGATTGTATACACTTGAGTTATAACTTAGTCTTGATTCTGTTTTCTAATATATACTGTATGAGGAAATAAATCTTTATATCAAATATTAAACAAGTCACAAAGAGACTATTTTCAGAAAAATCAGTATATGCATGTACCCACACACCTACACAAGCAAGTGGATTACTTTTTTCCTCAAATAAATTTACCAGTAATATTTTTCCATGCCCAGGGTCCCTTTTATTTTTTTTAATCTGTAAAGGTATATTTTCTATGTGAACATGTTGACACTTCATATGTGATCAAATGGAAAGTAAATAACAGTTATGTAGGGGTCTGACTCAGTGAATTGGAATTGGAAAATAATATATACTTGTGCCTTGAAAAACCTTGTATTTATACGGAAACTACTTTTGCTCCCGTGGTGCCTGTTGCACAGCAGTTGCACAGTTGTCAGTGGTTGTCCTCTGAATGTTATATATAGGAAGTCTCCAGAACTGTGGCCTAATGTTGGCAACCGGATAGGTGTACTGTGATGTGCAATTTTGTTTGTGCATTTGATGCTATTTCTACAACCATATTCATACCATTTATTGTTGGAAGATGTCAGTGCCGTTGGTATTTTATCTCAACCTGCCATGCAGTTTGATTCCATATAATATTAAATCTGTTACTGTTTAAAAATGTTTTCTACTCTGGCTTTCTCTTCATTCTTTGTAACAAAGGAAAACTCCATAAATCTGCTGGCAATTCATCTAGCCTTTTAAAATAAATTATAATTTTGTAATGGGCCTCTGACAAGTTCTAAAGCCAGTACACACAGATATTGTAAATGAGATGATTTATATAAATCAATGAAATAAGGGTCTTTTGTTCCAGTGTATTTATTTAAATGTATCTGGAAATTCTGTTTAGAAATGTATTGACCTACCTTCCTATGGTGTTCATTAAACCATACAGATCTATGTTTTGTTAACATGAGGCACTGTCAGTTATTGGGAGAACAGATTGCTGAAGTGTGTTAGCTAACTTGTGAACAACTTGTTAATCATTAAAATCTATAAACACATAAACATAAATAAATAAGATTTTGCTTTGTTGGGGCATTTGTATACTTATGCCGTTATATTTCTATAAACTTGCTGCTATCTATCAATAAAATAGATCCTACAATATATCCTGCCTCTTCTTTTTTATAAGGTGCCATCATTATAAGCCTAACGCTAAATATTAAGCATCCCTGGTGATGTATGGGCTGGCTGTTGCCATTAATTGCATGTTTCAGATGGTCATGGATTCACCCGAGGCCGCATAGGCAATACCAGATGCAATCGACGGCACAACTACACACCCTGGTGTTTGATGTTTGCTCAAGAAAAACGCCTGTAACAACTACAAGGACGTAGGGACAAAAGTGATTGTGATTGGTTTAATGAACCCGGTTTACCATGATCCATTGCGTGTCGACGTTTGCGTGGATTGGTCCGACCACGCGCAGCTAGTCACAGAAGATGGCGGATGCAGCGGCTGTAGATGGAGAGAAACTCAGCAAAAAGTAAGCTAATATCAAGAACAATCGGTATATTCAACAATTCTACTTTCCTAGTCCTATCTCGGCCCTTGGTCGGCGATTTTTTCAATCTTTCACGAAGACTGTTCCCTTTTTAATGACGTGGTGAAGTCGCCATGCGGCATTGCGTTAAATTACATCAGATGTAACAGCATGATGGGGTTGCATCTGGTCTTTACCTCAAGTTAGCAACTAGCTATGTGGCTGATTTGTGTGCAATTGCTGTGTATTCAAAGGTTTCTCGCAATAAAAAGAACTCATTTTATGTTGCTGCGCTTAGGCTGGACGTCGGATGCGAATCGCTTTGTTCACGATCGCAGATGAAATCGAAACTGTTTTGGAAAGTTAACTGATGTCCCCTTTTGACAGAAGTGAAACCAAACGGACATCCATTACCCAAGCGTCTGAGTGTCATTGTTACGGTTTCTGTAATCTTATGATGCACAACTTCATTATCAGACTTTAATTTGGTTCTCTGTAGTAATTGCCCAAAGACAAACGTCAACTGGTTGTCCCACGATGTACATTTTAACGTGATAAGTTAAGTGCTACGGGCTGAACTGAAGGGGGTATGGATTACCTTGTCGGTCGCTACGAAGCAAACTCCTAGACGGCTTTCCTCTGTTTCCTCAGGTTTGGGCACTGACCAGCCGCGGTAACTTTTAAACTGCCCCAAACCATGCTTACTCTGGTCAGAGTGGCTGGGCGTCAGGTGTGTCAAGCCCTTGGGGTCAGGACACAGTTGCCAAAGTTTGCTTGCCCCCGTCCAGCAGCCGTTCCTGCACTAATTCAGGGAAATCGCTGGCGAGGTGACAAGAGGTTGGTGGCTTTTCCATGTAATGTGAAAAACAACCAACCTTTTGTCACATAGAATTGAATGAATCATTAGGATTTAGGATTTCCTGCATGTGCACTCAACTTCCTACTTACCTCTTTAACCTTGTCAATATTGGAGATTGTTTAACATGCCAATACACCACACACCAGATCATCCTCTTTAAGGAGTCATATCTCTCATGTCTTTCAGTGAGCTGAAAAGGCGCATGAAAGCTGAGAAGAAGGCAGCAGAGAAGGAGGCCAAGGTTAAGGAACAGGAGGAACAGAAGCCTGACAAGGCTGAGCAGAACAACTATGGGGCTGATGAAGAAACATTGGACCCCAATGTAAGTGATCAGTTTAGGAACAAACACTAGGATCCACACTTGCATTTAATTGGTTGCACCATTGTTTCAAGACTTTGACCCTTTTTACATACATTGTTGTTCTAATGACAGTATTGACCACATTCAGGTTGTGTAAGAGTCATGTTCTAAAAACCCATAATGCTTCCTACCATATGCATGTTCTCATTAGTAGTGCAAAAATGTAGATTATACACAGGTTGTAGTTGATGTCTATAACAACTGTGTGACCCTAAGGTAAACCAAAGGCCTTAGATCAATCACCAGAAATAAGATGTTGCTCGTAAAGATCCTAAAACACAGATGGATAATAAGGGTTAAAGGTCAACTTCTATCGTTATTTTTATTCATATTGCTGTGTCGTCACTATGGTTGAATGCATTGTGCGTCATTTCTGTGAAAAATGATGTCCTAGTTCTCTTGCTTGACGCTGTATTCTGTAAGCTAGAACAAATCTAGTGGTTAAACGACTGGCTTTTCCGGTGTCCCTCGTGAATATCCATGACGTGTCAATAAGGCACCTCTGATTGGGCAAATTCGCTGTCTTTCGCTCACCTAGCTTCTGTCCACTGTTCTTTCTCTGGGATGTGGGCGTGCCATACATGGCTCTGGGCGGGGCTTACGACCTAGTGACGTAGATAGGTTTAGCCTGCTCTGGTCCGCTCGTTCTGGTTAGCTCGACCCTTCAATGGCCAGTAAAACCATGAGGGTCGAATTTCACGTCTTGGAGTGCTGCATGCATGTGACCCATCATGTTGTAAATAGAGCTACTCAAAGTGTTTTTTAGCAGAAGGAGCCCTTTAAACCAGGTTTAGGGAATGGCACTGAAAGACCTGAAAGATTAGTTATTCCCCCTTCACTCTGTCTCAAATGTACAACCAGAGGGAGCAAAAGCCGTCCTGTCACACATTCGTAGTGCCACTTATTTTTTTAGCCAACTACAACACATCTTTCCACACCACACACTTTCACAATTAATAGTGTGTGTGTGGGCTACTTATCTGTAGTTTGGTTTAGCCTACCTTAATAAAGCCTTAATATAGTGTCCACCTGAATTACCCACCTTCATCTTCTTATCAGTTAGTTTGGTAAAGTGTTTCTAGTGTTATTAGTTATGGCCTACCTATAAGTGCTGTTCAGGTTATGCAACTAAATGTTTTTAGATTATACAGCCGTTTTTGTTGTAGCCCTGCTGAGATGCAGTGGCAAAGCACAGTCAAGTAGCTTTGTGTTGTCTGCAATGTGGGTTTCCAAAACAATGTGAACGAATTTATTTAGACTTGCTTTGGGGGGGCAATACCAGTAATATAACATTACTTTTTCTCCTGCACAGCAATATTTTAAGATTCGCACGCAAGCCATCCAAACACTGAAGGGCACGGCGGAAGACCCCTACCCCCATAAGTTCCAGGTAGATCTGTCACTGACAGAGTTCATTGAGAAGTACAACCACCTACAACCAGGCGACCAACTAAACGATGTCCTCTGTGTGGCAGGTAAGGATGAGCAGATGACCACTATCTGCAGAACAGTGATGATTGCTAATATTTCATGTCAACTCAAATGAATTTTTTTTTTCAGGTCGTGTTCATGCTAAGAGAGCCTCAGGTGCTAAGCTGCTGTTCTATGACCTGCGAGGGGAAGGTGTTAAACTGCAAGTCATGGCAAATTCCAGGTGTGACTGAAGTGTTGATCATTACCAACATTTCTTATTGATGGCCTAATTTTCTAACAATTTTCTAGTGATTTTTAAAAAAAAATTCAATGTTACCAATTCTCACAGGAATTACACATCAGAGGAAGAATTTGTGCGCATCAATAACAAGTTGAGACGTGGTGATATTGTTGGAGTTCGTGGCAACCCTGGAAAGACAAAGAAAGGAGAGCTTAGCATTATTCCTGTGGAAATGACACTTTTGTCCCCATGTCTGCATATGCTGCCCCACCTCCACTTTGGTCTCAAGGACAAGGTACAAGCTTACATGGGCATAGTCACGATCACTTTTTTTTTTTAATTACTCACTCTGCCGGTACTTTAATTGAAACCCCAGCTTTTTCAAAAGTAATCCTGTGAATAAACAAGCAGTCACAAGCTATAAGCATTTAAAAATAGTATTTCTTTATAAAATCAAATAAAAAATCAAACATATAAATTACATTTTCTCAGTTTCTGTATTTGGTGACCATGCCCGTTGTTCCCTTGAATTCATCAATTTGTGTCTTAGAATTCTTTGAACAGGGTTAAGTGTCACAATACATCCAAATGCAATGAAAATCACATGTACCTACATCTCTTGTTAACCCTTTTCTGTCATTTCTGTCCAAAGGAAACACGTTTCCGCCAGCGTTACCTGGATCTCATTTTGAATGACCCTGTTAGGCAAAAGTTTGTGACTCGGTCTAAAATCATCACTTATCTACGGAGTTTCCTTGACCAGCTCGGCTTCCTTGAGGTAAGACGGCCACTAGAGGGCAGATGGTGACCGCATACCAATGTGCTACTGCTTTATGTTTGTGTTGCTGATCATACACACACCTCAGAACATCTCAATCAAAAAAATAAGCATTTGCTGACTTGAGAAATTGTCATCCTCTGTTTTGCAGATTGAGACTCCAATGATGAACATCATCCCTGGTGGTGCAGTGGCTAAACCATTCATTACCTACCACAATGACCTGGACATGAACCTGTACATGAGGATTGCCCCAGAGTTGTATCATAAGGTAAGGCTAATGTGTGCCACTGCCTCATTTGTTGAAAAGGTTTGGTTTTCATGCTCTTATAAGAATGCACCTAGACACCAGTGAATAGATAAATACGAAATATGTTGACTGTAGTTTGGTAGCAGGTGTATAGAGGGGCCCTGTCATGTTGTATGTTGGCCAAGAAATATCAATCACACCAGTTTGACAACTTGAACCTGAAAACACTAATATTGCTATAGTGCTTTGTCCAGAATGTCCGCAAAAAGGGCATGGTATTTGTACGGCTGTGACATATGTCTCCTTTTATGTGACAATGGTAATTCTTCCCCTAGATGTTGGTGGTTGGAGGCATCGATAGAGTGTATGAGGTTGGTCGTCAGTTCAGGAATGAGGGCATCGACATGACTCACAACCCAGAGTTTACCACCTGTGAGTTCTACATGGCCTATGCTGACTACCATGACCTCATGGAGATCACTGAGAAGCTGCTCTCAGGTCAGTCTCACAGTGAGAACTGAATGTCAGGGAGGAAAACCGTACTTTTAACAGTTTGTAACATAGTGTTGACCAGAAATTTGAGAAATCTTAAGAACACTTTTTGGTATGGACTGATGATAAAGTAGTGGTCTGAAAATCTCGTGTATTAAAATGTGTGGCATTAAAACGTGTGGCCTGACAGTGCTTCAGGACCTTGACCTACATGAAGTGTTTTTAAGTTGGGCAATCTGTGGCATACCAGTTAGAAATTGGACCATTTAACATAGAATGACCAGAAAATGTGGTTGGGGGGGAGGGGTGCAGCGCTCTCTCCACAGCCACAAATGGAGGTACCCTTGGCAAACTGCTCCCTGGGTGCCGGATTAATGGCAGCCAACTGCTGTGGGTCAAATGCAGAGGACAGATCTCCTCTAGGATAATGATAAAGATTGAAGTGGCTTTGTTGAAAAATTGTAGAATCAGGTGGGTGTGACTAGGATGACAAAATTCTGAGAGACTGTTCTTATATTTAGGGTGTTGTAATTACACCACAGTACTCAAGTTTGGATATTTTGTCTCATAATACAACCTGCTGGCTTCATGGTTTTATAAATGAACACGTTCTTAACATGGGCGAATTTGCTTTGCTGAATGTTTTTGCTACCTCTGCCTAGAATATTGTGTTCAGGTCTGTCTTATCAACTTAGGTGCCCCTGAAAAGTACATTATAAAAAAGAATTTCTGCTGTCTGCATGTCTATTGCAGTCTCTGTGTCTCATACAAGTCCACGTTTAAGTGGTTTTCAGGGTGGTTATTTCTGTACATGATGTGTCTTTAGGAATGGTGAAGCACATTACTGGTGGCTACAAGGTGACCTACCATCCTGATGGGCCCGAGGGCCAGGCGCACGAGATTGACTTCACCCCGCCTTTCAGACGAGTCAGCATGGTTCACGACCTGGAGAAAGAGATGGGGGTGAAGTTCCCCCCACCGGACACATATGACAGCGATGGTGAGCCAGCTCACAACCCAAACGCTTCTGCAAAACCTTAATACAAATCAGTCAAGGAAAAGTCACTTCATTACACAGCATTGTTGTCTTATTACCACCCATATGCAGTTATAATACTTAGTTGGGAGCTTAGTCAGTGCAAGTTTGTATAACCCAATGGCCTTTCTGTAAAAGCTAAATCCAGCACTCTGAGATGGATGATGCAAGTAGTAGGCTACCCACACCAAAATATTCTGTGTCAGTCAGAGGGTGGAAAATAAACATTGATATTCCAGATATTACCTATTAGTCTACTTAGAGTATACGACTTGCCTTCATGACTAATGCCTCTGTCCTTGATTATGTTCAGAGACTCGTAAGTTCTTCGATCAACTATGCGCCCAGAAGGGAGTAGAGTGCCCTCCTCCTAGAACCACAGCTCGTCTCCTAGACAAGGTGAGTGCCAGCACAGTGAGTCTGTTTAGTGACTGACCAAATGAAAGAGTGGGAAAGTGAATGAGATTAGAAGTCACCATCTGCACTTTTAAAACTGTACACTTGCATTCCCTCACTCCAGGGAATAAAACTACAATTGAACCCAATTCTCCATTTTTTCCCCCTCTGTATCTATGTTTTAACAATGTATGTGCTTAATCTAATATTCCTCCTTGTTTGTGTTCTATTGCAGTTGGTGGGAGATTTCCTGGAAGTAACTTGCATCAATCCTACATTCATCTGTGACCATCCACAGATCATGAGTCCACTGGCCAAGTGGTAAGACATAGTGAAAACTGTAACTTTTCAAGTCCATTTGAAGGTTAAACAGATAGTCCGCTATCTGTGCACAAAGCTAATCAGTTGCTTTCTGGAAACATGCCTGTGACGTTCTTGACACATTCCTAAATTTATCTCTCAACACCCAGGCTGTAGCTATTGCCATGATTTTTGTATCTTTTTGTATGCTTTTTTCTCACTTCAACCTTTGTTCTACTTTGGCTATCAAATAGCCACAGGTGCTAATATGGCAATAAGTTAAATAAAAAAACTACTAACTAATAAAAACTAATAATCAACCTTTGTTTTTCTCCCTAGGCACCGGTCACAGAAAGGGCTGACTGAGCGCTTTGAGCTCTTTGTGATGAAGAAGGAGATCTGTAATGCCTACACTGAGTTGAATGACCCAATTAGACAGAGGGAGCTCTTTGAGCAGCAGGCTAAGGTGGGTATGGCACCAAACTCTTCAGCTCACTTTATATGGAGCACAGTAGCATCTTGTTTCAGTAACCTGTTTGGGTAGATGTATGGGTCTTATAGGCAGAATTAGGGACATAGGTTCTAGTTGCTAATTTGTCTATGTGCAATCAGTTTGCTGACAGGAATTGTTTATACTGTTTGATTTAAATACCTTAAGAAAAATAAAGCCTTGCCTGAATTAACACCAATTTGAATAATTGACAGGAATATAAATTAAGATTTAGGAAAACTTAGATTTTACACATTTTTGTTAACCAACAGAGTAACTTCAGCAGAATTAATTATTGTATAAGTGTTGCTAATGGTTTTGTATCTCTCTGTGTCTAACCCTGACTGGGTGCCAACAGGCAAAGGCAGAGGGCGATGACGAAGCCATGTTCATCGATGAGACCTTCTGCACCGCTCTGGAATATGGCTTGCCACCCACAGCAGGCTGGGGAATGGGCATCGACCGTCTCACTATGTTCCTCACAGACTCCAACAATATTAAGGTACACTATAATACAGTGACTGGTATAATGGGTTTCAGTCAAAGCCTTGAGCTGTTTTGTTCAGCCTTATACCTATGGCCAAAGAACACAGTGTGAATCAACATTTCAGATACTGTTATGCACATAGTATGCAGAGACATGTATGGTGTGATCATTTCAGTGATTATTGACAAAATGTCATGTATTCAGTGTCTTATTTCACTAGTTGACAGATTCAATGCTACAAAAATGTCTGTTTTCCTTACAATACCACTAATATCTCTTGTCCACTCATTACTGCAGGAGGTCCTGCTGTTTCCTGCCATGAAGCCTGACGACAATAAGCCTGCCCCAGCAGCAGAGGGCACATCCGTGTAACACAGTGGTTGTCACCTTCACCTGCCATAGGAAAGACACACTGGCAGCAGGGTCTGGATCGGATGGGAGAGAAAAAAAAAAAATTGGTCCAGCACACCACAAAGCTTTGATGGCCATATAACATCAAAGAGGGGTGTTGAGGCTTAATGGCAAGAGTGTGTTGGCATACATAAGGGAATGGGTTGTATGTTGGTTTGTTTGTGTCTTGTCTGCAGTGGTGGGAAATTACAGGACTCGCTGTTGAGAGTAAGGAAAGCCACCTGCTTTTTTCAGTGTCCTTTCAGGGCCATGTGGAGGTGGCCAGTGATTTATATGGGTGTCCCTCTGATTTTACAGTCTGTCTATTTTTTAACTATCAAGTAAAATAAATACAGTAAATCGCAATACTGACTTGACACAGGAATAAATAAAAGTTTGAAAAGCAAGTTGTGGATGGGTGTTTTAGTCATGTGGTCCGTTTTTGTGTGTGGTCCTGCTAAATAATACTCTGGATGTAGAGCATGTCTGTGGGTTTATAAGAATGTGATACTGCTAGGTTGTGTGGGAGGAGACCTTTCTGGTCTATGAAGCTGCCAGTAGGCCTGCAACCAATGCACACATGCTAAATAGTAAATGTTGTGCATCTGGTAGTTTTATGAAGTAGTCTCATGCTTCCAGTATTTCTGCATGATGTAATTAGACGGCTGAGTAGCTATAAGAGCGAAAATGCAGTAAAGCAGACTACTAGAAATTAGCATTGGACACATTTTTTAAAAGCCCACATGTAGTCCGTTATGGTGGAGTTGTGGTTTTTGCAACCAAAACAGGCTGTTGTAGTGGATTTTTTTTGTAATCGGTCCTAAGTAATAGTTCTACTCTATAGGTGTTATAATGGCACTAGCAACTGTGGAAAATCTACGAATTGATATGATTAACATCAAACGAAGCATGAGATCAAAGGAATTGATAAAGCCATCACATGAATAGTTGGATGCTGGAAGACGAGCTCTACTTTGCAGGCTACACCAGACACGATTAGAAATAGTCTCCTATCTGGAACTCTGAACTCAAGATTGTTCAGAGTAGGATAAGGACATTGTCAGCAAAGATAGTTATTTGTGGGCCTCGAACTTGGACCCTTGTGCCTACTGTTCCTTTCATCTATCGGGAGCGCGCCTCAGAGTAGGACTGCGCGCCTCTCTTCTCACGGTCGAGTGCATCAGCATTATTTATTACACAGTAGACCCCTGGTGAAGATGGCGATGTATGCGGCTCTCCGGTGTGTTTCTTCAAACTTTTCCGCTGCATTACCACTGTTAACTAGATCTACTCAGATTACATCGTGTCAATATTTCTTGAGGACAAACTTTCATCGCACGCTGAGCACAAGTCTCACATCAGGTAAAATTTATACATTGTGACCAAGTAGGCGATGCAGGCGTTCTGAATCCCGAATTGGGCTATTAGCCTACTCATTAACAGAAAAAAGGGTAAAACTAAGATTGACAAAAACAAGTCACATAGATGAAATTTGCCAATACGACTCGTGTAATAATGCTGTTTTAAAATAAAATCGTGACAAACGCGTTTACCTAAAGTACTTGTAAAAACAACTGTACAGCTAAGCCTTCGAAGCCTGTTTCAAAGTTCAAACATAGGAATTTGGGATGTCGCCCAAAGCTAAGGCTAGCGAAGTTAAACACGCTCCGTGTAGGCTGTGGGAACATAGTTAGCAACATTTCATCAAAGACACTTAATGGGAATGGCCTCTGTTTTAAAACGAGTAATTACATTGCAATGCATAGCTGCCAAACTTTGAGAGGAAGACAGTTAAATGATTCTTGGTCAGGTGCACCCAGTCTTGCTGTGGACCGAATAACTACTGCAAAAATGCAAATGATATGCATTGAAAATTCGAGATGTACATCATGCCAGTGTGGTTTGCAATGCAAGAGCAATCAGATACGGCAAAGCGCCACGGTTTCCCTCAGAATCATGTGCGTGTGATTATGCCAGGGCCTGATATCAATGGTGGAACTCAAACTTAGTTACACACTCGTCGTGTCTCGTGTGCGCACAAGAACAGAATTAACACCGTCAGACCTGCTCAGTTTGAGGCTATGCTGAAAGAAATCTCAATAGTCTCTTTTTGTTTTGCTGGTCATCCAACTGCACAGTGGTCTCCTGGATTTCTGTGTTAACCTTTTTACTTTTCTATTACTCCTTTTTTGTATCCAATGCAATGTATCCCTGTTGGTGTGAAGATATGTTGGATGTTTTGAGCCCACACCGATAAGAGGGAGTCGTACTGTGCTTCTTTGAGATTATTCAGCCATGCTTTCAGATCCAGCACTGTCCACAATCTGGTTTGAACCTGTATTTTTCTGCATGCATGGTCTGCTGCTGCCATTGAAGATTGTCGAGTCATTTAAATACTGCCGCGATGTGTCTGAAACGTGGCAGATGTAGGCAAAATGGTGTGAGGATACTTGGCCATAAGCTGCTGATGGGGATATGCCAAGTATCAAACATTTGCATTTATGGCAGATGTCTGTGTATATATAGGGTATTTATATGGTATATGATGTCGTTTCTCTTATGATTCACTTGTGGGTATAGTCACAAATTGGGTTGTACAACTAATGTCAAAGGTAGGATATTGGTTGGACTGTGATTCCTCATTCATCTTTTGCTGGCCAATAAAGCTGTGGTTTACGGGGGAGTGGCCCATAGGACAGATTTGTTAGGACAGATTTGCACAAGGTATTGTGTAAAAGTTCTTCCATGTGCTGTGGCCAATTATGTACTGTTTACCTGAGACATTTCCACAAATATTTAACTGACATAATGATACATTGAAGCAACTACAAAACAAAACTCTGTATTTGCATAGTGACTACAGACAATGAGAAGAATATTTATAGACTGCCGAATGTAATGTATCATGCCATTTACTGAAAATGACACTATTTGATCGTCAGCATTATTGCACAATTCTCTGTGTGCTCATGGAGGATGTATTTCAACATACTTTGCATAACGATTGCTTATTCTGATTGTACCTACAGCCCTCAAATACACAGACAAGCATGAGTGGGTTCGAGTGGAGGGGAGTATCGGTACAGTGGGCATCAGCAGCTATGCTCAGGTACACAGCCTGGCAACTCTTTTGATGCTAAAATTGCCTTAATTCTTTAAAACACCTTCTTCAGTTTTTCTTAGTTTCATTTTTACTCCCCTTACTGTTAAAATGCACAAAAATGAAAGAGGAACAGAAAGTTTATTGGGCCGCTGTCAACATTAGCAGGAACTCTTGTCAACACCCCAATGAATTTCCTCTTTTCCGGCACAGTAAATGCTGACTTGTGTTTTCTTGCCAAACTGTTGAAGCACTTTCAGCTGCATCTTGTATGAACTGTGTTATACAAATACAGTTTATTATTATTATTATTATTATTATTATTATTATTATTATATTACAAGTCTTATTTAGCAACAAACACACTGGAAATCACAGCTATTCCTTCAACCTATGCTATTGTCATATAATGGCTACTCACTGACTGGCCTTCACTTTTCCCCCTCAACTATGTCTTTAGGAGTCATTAGGAGATATTGTTTACTGTGGGCTCCCAGAGGTTGGGACAAAGCTTGAACAAATGGGTAAGACAAGTATGCTTTTAAGGGTCATCATGTATGGTGGCTGACCCCTTAGTCAAAAACGTTCTGAAATGTTCAGCCTTGTTCTGAGTAAACCAAACACAGTTGCTGTTTTCCTGCAGAGGAATTTGGCGCATTGGAAAGTGTAAAGGCTGCCAGTGAGCTCTACTCTCCATTGACGGGAGAGGTAACGGAAATCAACACAGACCTAGCAGACAGCCCTGGTCTAGTGAACTCTGCCTGCTATGAAGGAGGTGAGCATGTCAAGAAGTCTTCTTTTTTTCTGGTAGAAGACAAATAAATATGAATATAATGTAAGAGCCATGTGCAGTTACTTTAAATGATTAAGGCGCTATTACAGAGCGCTATACGCTTAACAGCTCTATACATGATTTTGCTAATGAGGACAAATGTGTTCTTGGTCTACAAGATTCTCATTTTGCACCTTTTATAGTGGATCTGGAAAGATACAGGCACTCGAATATGTAAAAATGCACAGGTTGTGAGCTGAGGTGTTGTGGAGATAAAACACTGTTATGGCACCTTTTAAAATGGTCTAACAATGTGTCCTTTCCTCCTTATGGTCTGTAATGTTTAGGACCTGCTTACCCACTTCTGTATTATATTATGTCTAAAAGTATAGTTTATCCATTTGTTGTAATGGGTGTATAAATATGTTGTATGGACATTTACTCTCAAACCCTTATTTATTATCTGCCAGTCAAAAATTGTTTGGCAAAAATGCCTTCACTTTGTTTTTCATGTATTTATTTTAATTTGCTGAATAAGGCCTTGGGCATTGTAACATTGTACCTTTCACATTTGTTTAGTGTTTGGGAGAAGCACGTGCTGTGAATTTTGTGTTGAGCAGCTACATATCAAAAATAATGTTAAAGCTAGTTGAGGCATGAAGACAACGCACATATGTGTCCCCATAAACAGACTGATGCAGCATTATGCAAAAATAATGCATTATAACCCTCCACCCTCCAACACACACATTTCTGTAAGAGTTGTGATGATTTAAGAAATAGCATAGTAATAGTTTAAGTCTTTCAACAGTGAAAAACACTTATCAGGTGATAAATTGGAGCTGTTAACCCCTGAATTAATATGGAATACCCCATATGCATTTCGGAATGTCCCATGTATCCATGTACATTGTGGATTTGGCTGTCCTCCTGAACTATTTAGCAACGTGTAGTAATTGTCCTTTTTTACTCATAGGCTGGTTGATTAAGATGACCATTGACAATCCTGGAGAACTTGACGGTTTGATGGATGAAGACGCATATGGCAAATTTGTAAAGTCACTTGATGGCTAATACTCTTAAGATTTTTTCTTTCTTTCACATTAATCATGATCATGTTGAAGGTGTTTTTCTGCAGTTTCATCTCATGGGAGAATTGCTAATATTTTACTATTCCTGTTTTTATTTATTTTGATTGTGATTTGTTACAAAAGTAATCAAAAGTAGTTCACCCCAAATGTTAACCAAAAAACTCACACATAACACTTAAAAATTGAATAATTTTTCAAAGGGCTTCAGTTTTGTACGATGAAATGGGTGGGGCCAGCTACATGTTGTTGATCTTTGTAAGCATGTTTTTTTCTTTGTAAACAAAGTGACACAATAAAGCACAACTCTATGATCAAAAGACTTCACCAAAGTCTTAATTTTTTACACATGGTATGTTTGCATAACGGGGAGATGTGAATTATTATCAATAAAAATAATGTATGGAAATGGAAAAAAACTCACTTTCAATGTAGTTCATCAGCCATGTACTTTGTTAAACACCTTCCTTACACTAGATAGCTTTCACAGTAAAGAATGCTTTATCTGTGTGGTATATTAAACACTGCAGTGCAGAACACTGAATTGTAATCATAATGTGTTGTTTAGAACCTTCGTTTATCAGCAGAGGTGATTCTAGACTCTAAGGGCTCAGGGCAAAAACTGTAGTGTAGGGCTTGTAAACCCTCCAAGGTCTTTTTCTTTATTTAATGTCCCGGGGGTCCCAATCAGTTTGCTGTATTGCCTGTTGGCTAGCTGGTTTTCTGAGTTGCAGAGACCTGCACTTTTTCAGCAGTCTCCCACATTGTATATCTGCACGTGCTGTGCAGACAGGAATTGCCCCTCACAGCCAGAGTGCAGTTTGACACACCTTGACCATTGCACTCTGATTAAGATAAAGATGCACTATGGGGAGAAAGACAATCAATCATTAATGATGAGGTCAGAGTATAAATAGAGACCAGCATACAGTAGGAGAGAGTTTATTGTGCCTTTAACCTGTTAAAGTTTTAGGAGACTATTGACTTTATCATGAGCATAGAATTCATTAACCCTTCAAACACTCTGGACTATCTGGTGATCTTTAAACTCGTCTGTTCTGAATGTGCTGCTTGGAATAGATAGCCTACTCTGGCAGAAAAAAAGTTTTCAATATGAAATATGTATCTAGCATTGGGACAAAAACAAATTCTAGCAGAAATTATTAAATAGAGCCATTTAACAAGGGAATCATTTCAGATTTCACAGGTTTTAATACTCACATACATACTATGCCACAATGCATAGGCTATAAGCCAGATGCATTAGACCGTTATTTTGGCATGAGCCCAGAGATTCACATTATCTGTACTTTAATCAAAAGCTCTATTGTAAACATCACAATTAACTTAAGGTATGGTAACAGGAAACAATTAAATAATTACCTCCCCCCGAGAGGTTATGTTTTAGCCAGCAAGGTTTGTCTGCTTGTTTGTTTGTTAGCAACTTTATACAAAAAATAATGAACGAAGTAAGGTTGTAAATGGGCTAATGAAAAAAGATAAGATTTTGGTGGGGATGCGGATCACCGTCTGCAGGGGTGCTGCTACAGGGGGTTGATCAGGCTGAGCTTCACAGGGGCTCACGGAGGTCATAAATATGGAAATTTGTTAAGGTCACTTGATGGCTAATACTCTTAAGATGTTTCCTTTCTTTCACATTAATCATGACCATGTTGAAAATCTTTTTCTGTGGTTCCATCTCATGGGAGAAATGCTCATATTTTACTATTTCTCTTTTTATTTATTTTAATTGTGATTTGTTACAAAAGTAATCAAACAGTAGTTCACCCCAATTGTTAACCCAAAACTCACACATAACACAACATTTCATTTAAGGTAAGGTAAGTAAGGTTGTAAATGGGCTAATGAAAACAACCGCTACAGGTTGATCAGGCTGAGCTTCACAGGGGCCCACGGAGGTCAAAAATAATTTTCTTTCAGGGCCCATAATCTCTACTGGTGCCCCTGACATGCACTCTCCAAGTGCTTATATATAGTAGGTCGACAAGGAAGGAAAAGGCTGAGGTTGATATGATGTTTCATAAAGGTTCATTTTATCTATTGACAGACTGCACTTGCACGGTTCACACTGCCCCCTAACGTTTGTTTACAGCTGTGATCTTACAGACTAAAGTGGCAATATTGTTTTTCATTCATTTCAGTCTCATCCAGAAGTTTATTCTCACCTTCAGTGTGCTGCTCTTGACACTCAGTGAAGATTCTCACAATGTTTCTGAAAAAAAATAATCAACTTATTCATCAACTTATTTTAGTTCCCCTTGAAGTAACATTTTTTTTGTCACAGAAACCTTTAGTTACTTCACCCCATAGGTCTCTTTATTAATAATAACAATGATCTTTTAGTTTTATTTTACTAATAGCTGATGTAATGATACCATAATTCATATTGAATAAAATGAATGCCTGATGCATATACGGTCATTAGTGTGTGTGATACATTTTTGAATGATGACGATCGATTTTTTGGTTATGTTCCTCTCTGTACCAGGGAGCGGCAGCACAGATTCCGAAAAGCATCCTCCCTGTGAGAAAAACACAAGAAGAAGATGACGCTTTCAGCAAACGCTCTCCATTGGTTATCACTTATATATCCCACAATGCATCGCTGTGCTACTTCCTTTTCTTTTCGGCCATTTTCCGCTACGAACGGTATGTGAAATTTCACCTAGGTTATCAATAATTTTATCTACAATAATCCTACGTGTATGAGTTATTACAGGAATTGATCTGAACATTGTATGATTGTACAACGCGCCCCTTTTATGTATGTGGTATTATTTTGTGCCTGGCGTAAATAACAACTATGTACGGCAAAGTACAAGTTAACACTATCTGTCTCTGTCCGCTGCATGTCTACTCATGCTGGCTAAATAGCCGATGGTTTTTCAGTGTTAAAAAATTAACAGGACCATGACAAAACAGTGAGTGAAAGCATTTTCTCTGTGCCCGCTATTAAATATGTTATGATCAGAAGGAACTAATTCCTTTTAGTTGTCACTGGAGCTTGGTTAGCAAGCTAGCTAACGTTAGCTTCTCAGTGCACTCACGAACTGCTAACATCGCCTAGTTTGTTGACGCGTGGTGATCTTGAGAGAATGCTGGTCAAACTGCTGTCTATCTGTACATTTGTGTCGTTGTGTTTAACTCTGAGCACATAGACAAACCATGTCCATTTCTTCCTTGCGTGCAGTCACATGCGCAGAAACTTGGAAAGGTAATAAGTTAAAATGTGTATGTATTCTTGTCTGTGCAGGGAGGTAGGCAACCATGGCCCCCAGTCGGAATGGCATGATCTTGAACCCTCACTTTCACAAAGACTGGCAGAGGAGAGTGCGAACATGGTTCAACCAGCCAGCCAGGAAACTGCGCAGGTAAGATGCACTGAAAACTGAGGTACTCTAAGAAATCCACAAGCAGTTCTGATTAGGCCAGACTGTGAACAGTTTATGCAATCGCAGGTCGTGATGGCATGTCTTTTAAAAACGTTTGCTCATTAAGCAAAGTCAAAATTAGTTCTACAGTAAACTCTATTTCTGCGTTACAGACGTAAGGCTCGCCTGGCAAAGGCTCGCCGCATCGCACCTCGTCCTGTCGCTGGACCCCTGCGACCAGCAGTGAAGTGTCCAACCATCAGATACCACAACAAGGTTCGGTCTGGACGGGGTTTCTCCCTGGAGGAGCTGAAGGTATTGACTGGTTTTCTTTAGCTCACCTGTATGAATCACTTACTCTGGTTTTGCATTATGGTGTCAAATGAATAACACAATATTGCACTCATTTAGCATGTAAGATCACATCTGAATCAATGACTGGGTAGCATTAAATTTAGCCAGCTTTTGGAAGGTTCAATCAAGGGTTGAACATTGCGGAAATGTAATTTGCAAAAGTCCACTAGCCTAAATGTTTCTGTCCATAGACAGATCAGAGTGTGACTAGTATCGAACAGCACAGAGGTAGTTGGTTAAAATATAATTGGCCAGTGGTGATTGGGTTTTGGGAGCATCTTGACATTTGATTTCTGACTTTTTTCTGACTCAATTTTTTTGAGGTACTGGTAATACAAGTAGTCCAAGTACTGTTGGTCTTATGATTTAAACCTTGTACCCTAATGTTATTTGATGGTGAAAACCAGTGCTTAGTGTATATGTATATTTTGTAAACGGTCTTGAGGTGTAGTGTAGATATGCTACTGAAAAGCCTTGTGTGGTTGAGTTCATATGGCACAATAGAGAACTTATAATGAAGTAAAATAAAGTGCACTCGGCTTTGGCCAGTGCTGTTATTTACTTCCTTAACATTGCAGTGTTGAATAGTTCACTGAATAAAGTCACAATTTGAGACTGTGAACCATTAGTTTTTTTTTTACCTCTTGTTCAGTTTCTCATTTCTTAAGTTTTGAAAGGTGTCTTTTCCTTTATGTAGTTGCTCTTTTATTTCACAATTAGCATTTCCCTAAAAATAGTTGTTTGTTCTCACCAGTGTCCATCTGCAGTTTCACTTGCATTTAATATTATTTGTATCGTCCTGGGTAATGTCCTGCAGTCAGATGACGACAATTCTCCGGAATCTCTGTATCACCTTGATGATACCCCTGAACCCTTTTATCTGATGACTGTCTGGATTTGAAGTTGTCCCTCTTGACACCCCCCCCCCCCCCCTTTTTTTTTTTTTTGTTTACTGGTCACAGAAAAGCTGGCCTTTTAAAACATTTGTCACTCTGATGGTAACGGGGTGGTCAGTACACCTGTTAATAACTAGATCTGTGGTGCCCCTCCTGTCCCCCTCAGGCTGCTGGCATCAACAAGAAGGTGGCCCGCACCATTGGCATCGCCGTGGACCACCGCCGCCGCAACAGATCCACAGAGTCGCTGCAGCTGAATGTGCAGAGGCTGAAGGAGTACCGATCCAAGCTCATCGTCTTCCCCAGGAAGGCCTCCGCTCCCAAGAAGGGCGACAGCACTGTAAGTCATCCACATGCTTCATTGCCATATGAGTGCGTCTGACTTCACATATTACTTGATTGCAAGCCTTAACCTTGCAAAGACGTTCCATTATTATCCAGTTGTGTCCGTCTAATTTATTGGTACCCTCTGGGGTAGTTTCCTGCAGTCAAATGACGACAATTCTCCGGAATCTCTGTATCACTTTGATGATACCCTTGAACCCTTTTATCTGATGACTGTCTGGATTTGAAATCTCACAGAAGCTGTCCTGAACCCTTGTCACTTGATTCAAGTCCTACTCTTACCCCAAGTATTATAGTTCCATTGTGTGAGCTGTTTGTGTCTTGTTCACACTACCCACACTGTATGTGTGTGAGTGGAAGCTGCATTATATGCTGATTATCATTTTGGCATCCATATTTGTGAGTAAAGCATTCACACACAATGCACGTGATGTGCATCTCAGGTGTGGTATGGGTTCGTTGAAATCCATGAACATTAAGGCACTTAATAGCAGTGGTGCACAATGTACAGGCTGAGTTAAAGACTGGTTAAGATTGCTGAAAGTGTATTTGTGACAGGATTTCTGTTTAAAACAATATTTAGAATGGAAATACATTACACATGTATTGATTAGCGTGATGGATTCGATGGATTCTTACTGAACAGTTTGATTGGTTTGGTTAGTAATGATAATGTATCCCTAATTCTCTTGTTTTTTTTTCATGAAAATAGGCTGAGGAATGCAAGATGGCCACTCAGCTTGCTGGACCAATCATGCCCATCAAGAACGTAAGTATGACCACTCTGCTTTGGTCAGGAGAAGTGTTTTTCAGTAAACGGTGCATTTTTGGAATTTTGTTTTTGTGTCGCTATGGGGAATGGTTAATATGCACAGAACATCTCCCGCTCCTTTTTTTTTTTTTTATAAACGTTCCGTGTGTGGGATTTAGGGATGTATGGTAATTGAGTGAATTCTCTTACCCCAAGTATGTAGGACGGTATCATAATCACATTGGCAGAATGCCTGTCAGCTGTCAGTAGTGTCCAAGTGTGCCATTATGAACATCCAAGTAGATATTTAAGAACAGTGCTAAATTAAAATGGTTTCAGTTTCCTTGGACTGCTGTTATGAAATTGAAAACTTTTCTAACATCTACTTTTGGTGGATAAATGGTTAAGTAACGTGATTACTTGTGCTTTTTCATTCCTGCAAATGGCACACTGTGTCTAAGACATCTTTTTCAGTCATGTCCAGTCAAATGATGACAAAACAGCTCTGGAATTACTGTACATACTTGATGATCCTCTTAATGTAGATCTGATGACTGGTCTTTCTCCTCATGCCTCATGTTTCTGTAATTGTTGTGCGGCCTCATCATGAAAATATCTCTTGCTGTTGTTCAGGTGTACAAGAAGGAGAAGGCCCGCGTCATCACAGAGGATGAGAAGAAGTTCAAGGCTTTCGCCAGCCTGCGTATGGCCCGCGCCAACGCCCGCCTCTTTGGCATTCGTGCCAAGAGGGCCAAGGAGGCCGCAGAGCAGGATGTGGAGAAGAAGAAATAAGAACATTTTGTTTGTATGAGACTAAAAATAAAAATCTGTCAAGAAATGTGGGTTTTAATGAGGTGTTACATTTAAGAGCTAGTGTAACTTGCATACTCAGAAGGAGGCTTATGTGCGATTAAGCCGGTAGATGCAAATGCCCGTCGTTAAGAGAAGAAAAACCTTCACAATTTAAGCTCTTGCCTTGGACCTCAGTTGCTTAAGACTTGGATCTTATTGGCCTGCCTGTCCTAAGTGTTTATGAAGTCAAACAGGATTGGTTCCCATTGATGTACGGTGCATGTTGTGCCGCTTGCTCAAATGACCAGGATGGGGGCCACAAATTTGGCAAGCATCTTCTGTTCAACCAGTTTCCTAGATGTTCAGGGATTACTTTAAAATCTCAGTGCACAGTTAAATATGAATAATCTGAGGAATTTTCTGTAAGTAGTTCCTCAAATTGTAGGGGGGGAGGTGACCGTTACAGAAAGCATGTATAAATAAGCAAGACTTCTCCTTACCATTAACTAGGGTGTTTCCCATGTCCATAATGATGTTTCATAAGCACTGATGCTGTTTCAGTAATGGCCAGATGGAGCCAATTTATCCAGCCTCGTCTGAGCAGTTGCAGGCATGCTGCTGTTGCTCAATATTTAAAAAAAAAAAAAAGTCACTTAGAAGTCACCTTCTGGGGGAAAAAGAAAGCCAAGTGTTGGTTGTATAAAGACAGATTTGTCGGTTATTTCATGTAGACGGTGACGAACCTGTATGGATGCATGAAATGATTTCAATGACCTCTCCCTGGATATTTCTCACTCTTAGTCCTGCATACATTGCAACATGCAGAGCTGCTTAACCAAGTAATATTACATATGACCAGCCACATTCCATCCTCCTGCCACAGCAAAACTAGCAAGCAATAGGTCTTTTTAGCGTCCTCTTTATTCTCAGTAGAGCTGTCTTTGAAGCACCATTGCCATTTACTAAGGAACTACTAGCACACCAGTTTAGAGTTAGTTTTTCTTTTGCAATGTTCCAGTCATTGTACATTTTCAATAACTATATTATACAGTAGTTTGCAGTCAGGTGGAACAAGGACTACTACAACATCCAAGAAGTCACATGACAAGTGGGCCTGAAAATGTCACATTTCCATCTTGTGCATCCAACATCAAATCCTGTGAAATTTTAGACAATATTTGTTTCTGGGTAGCATGGATGTTTCTGGATATATATTCTAAGGAGTATGGTTGTTTTAAGTAACAGTAATTATATCATTTAATCTGTGTCAACACAATCATCTATGCACACCACAATCCTCGTGAAAGAACTCTTTGGGGCTTTCAGTATAATCATCATAAAATTATTTACTCTTTTGATCCCTTAAGGGAAATTGGTTCTCTGTGTTTATCCCAATTCCTGCATTAGTGATTTACACTGACGCGGAGCAGAGGCCTACCTGCAGCAGCGCCCGGGGAGCAGTGTGGGGTTCGGTGCCTTGCTCAATGTGTATATATTAAATTTACAGATACAATAATTTTAACAGTTAAACATAAATACAAGATGTATGCACCATAGATTCAGCTGTGGAAAGTATAGTAGGCCTATATAGCTTTTCAAAAATGTCTATTTGTTGAATAATGCACTTAATTATGTTACCACATCTGATGTAATGCCAAAATGTTGGTCAGCTAGAAGAAAGCTCCATATCTCTAATGGTACTAAACACACCAATTTTCAGGGGACGTGCAAATAGTAAAAGAGGGGTAAATGTACCTATTAGGAAGTTGGCCCAGATTTTCTGAATGGGACCTTTTTAGGGTATAATAAATTAGTCTGAATTAGTAAATCCCATGTAGGCTTCCTTAAGCCCTGCATGATACATGAGGTCATTAGCCTCAGTCCCATCCATGCGACTTTTATCCAGTTTTTGTTCATTGATTGCTTAATTCAGTTTGCACAGTGCTTTGACTGCATCTTTCTACACCCCAACTGCTCTTGTTTGAATTAGCTTTGATTGCATAGATTACCAACCTGCTTTGGAATGCTGCTAGTTACCCCTTTCAATGCCTACATGCCAAAAATTGTATGATATGAAGACTGGTCAGAAGACTAATAATTTCATGTGTGCTATTCTTCATGCACCTACTTGTTGGAAAACAGACCGATAGCGAGATATTTTGTTATAGGAAACAATGCCAGTGCCAGAGCATGAATGTTTTTGAGATATTTGGGAAAAGGCGGGTGGGCTATTGTGCCAACAACTTGGGTTTGTTGGTTTCTGTATTGAAGTTCTGCAAGGAGCTATACAGTCCCTGAATGTTTTTGGATATTTGGGAAAAGGCGGGTGGGCTATTGTTCCAACAACTTGGGTTTGTTGGTTTCTGTGTTGAAGTTCAGCCAGAAAGACTCAGAGAAAGGCATAAGGTTTAAAGGGATTTAATATGAGAATTGACAATAGTTGTGTTACTGGAACCGAGACACACCCCCCCCGGGCGCACGGGTAGACTGGACCAAACTGGTGGTGGTGGGGATGGAGGAGGGGACTTCAAAACGCCGGTACCTGAAGCAGCGGAAAAGGTGAGTTAGGTATGTCATTTTAAAGCAGGTGGCGGCCGCTGATTGGCCGAATGCGTAGTGCGCTTCCGTGATGTTGGAGTCTTCCTGGCAGAACTTGCGCAGGCTTTCATTTCTGCAAGGAGCTATACAGTCCCTGACAAAAGTCTTGTCGCTTATCCATTTGGTAGAAACAAAAGCTTATAACCTGACTTTTAATTAATCCATTGGTTTTAGAAATGTCTCATATGAAAGCTAAAACCCTTCTTAATTATGTTAATAAACTGAAAATAAATTTGCTTTACTGAAGCAAGATTGATAATTTAATGAACACAGAAAGGTCAGATTTTGGCAATACAAAAGTTTTGTCGCCTACAGAAATTGAACAAATAATTTACTTCAAATACTAAAATATGTTGCATAGCATCAGTGAATCAAGTAATTATTCTATGAGATTCATATTTAATATCTTGTATGACTTCCATGAGCTTGAAGGACTGCATCCATGCGGTTCGGCAATGATTTATACAATTTATTGATGAAGTGATCAGGAATAGCAAAAAAAAGCAGTCTTACATGCCTCCCAGAGTCCATAAAGATTATTTGGTTTTGCCTTCCATGCTTCGTCTTTCATTCTACCCCAGACATGCTCAATGATGTTCATGTCTGGTGACTCTGCTGGCCAGTTCTGGAGCACCTTGATCTTTTTCGTCTTGAGGAACTTTGATGTAGAGATGGAAGTATGCGATGGAGCACCATCCTGCTGCAAAATTTGTGGTTGGGAATGTAAGAGATTGCTAATACTTCTTGATATTGTAGGCTATTGATATTGCCTTCCATCCTGCAAATGTCTTACACCCCCATACTGGATGTAACCCCAGACCATGATTTTTCCGCCACCAAACGTAACTGTTTTCTGTGTGAATCTTGGAACCATGTGGGCTCCAGTAGGTCTCCTGCAATATTTGCGGCAGCTGTGATGTAATTCAACCGAAGATTTATCTACGAAATCTTCTGCCACTTTTCCAGCGTCCATGCTTTTAGCAGGCTGTGGGCCTTGCCAAATGTTTTTTTAATTGCCTTTTGTTTAGTGCTGGTTTCTGTGCACTGATTCGACCATGGAGGGCATTTGGAGACTGAATTCTACAAACTGTTCTGGTTGACACAGGGGCTTGAGGTGACCAGACCTGGTGGAGCTGTGCTGCAGTGGAAAAGGGGCTGGCCTTGGATTTTTGAAACATCTAACGGTCCTCCCGACCAGTTGTCTAGCGGGGTCTGCCAGACCTTGTCAAAAACATCTCCAGCCTATTCAGATCTTTTTCTTATTCTTTGTACTTGACGCTGAGACACAGCAGTGGATCTGGTCTTCACCCTCTTGATAATTAATGCTTTGGTCTCATGGTGCATCTTAGGCATGTTGTCAGAGGGAAAGTTGGAGTTGATGTGAAGGTCTGGTATGCTGTGGTTCTTTTTATACACACCCACTAATTGATTGATCAATAACTGATCACAGGTGACTGCTGTAATCTAGGATTGGGTGCATCATATGACAAGGCCAAAATCTCACTTTTCTGTGTTCATTAAATGATCAATCTTTCTTCAGTGAAGCAAATTTTTAGAGACGTTTCTACAACCAATGTATTAATTAAAAGTCAGGTTATAAACGTTTGTTCCTACAAAATGGATAAGCGACAATACTTTTGTCAGGGACTGTAGTAGTCAATATAAACATATAAAATGTTTGATCCACCCATTCAAAAAAAAAAAAAAAAAGAAAGAAAGAAAAAAGTGCAAAGTGTTTCCCGGTGACATAAATGTTAACATATATTTTTAACCCATTTAACCAAAAGACATCAGCATCATGTCGCACTAGCCTATGCTTGGGCAGGTGCAATTCTCTCAGGCCAAGCCAGTCAATTCAAAACCTCATTCACCAACAGGAGGTGCTAGAAGCCTAAAAATGCAAGCCGGTGAGCTTGTTCTAGTGAAGGCTGTCAATGTCTGGTCAAGAGTAGGCATTGTTGTGTCAGTATTTTTTCCTTAGTAATAATTAATATTTGAAAAGAGTATGATTGATTATGATTGTGCTATTTTGAGGATTTTAAAAGAACAATTGAAAATATACGTTAATAGCCGAGTTGAAATGGTTTTCACTTGTTGATTAGACTTAGAAAACCTGGCGTATGTCATTATCTGAAGTGCTATACAGTGGCCACAAGTGAGGCTGTATTATTCTGTTTTTCATTTATACAGATCAGGATCTATTTACTGCAGGATGTACTCGTGTAAACCACACTTGTTCTTCTGAAGCTTTACCTTGACCGATGGTCATCTCCACGGTAACTGCACCGCTGTGTCCTCGTGGGTAAATGTCAGGAACAGGAAATATTAAGTGGTCTAGGAAACCGAGGTCTTCATTCCCTTGGCAAACATAATCTAAAAAAAAGTAGCTGCTTGCTATAAGGGGCTCCTGGAAATGTCAGGCTTTATGAGTCCACTGTATGTGGATTTTTGCAGATTACCCATTCATGACTCACGTGACTTGTGAGCGCAAACATATATGAGATTGTCTTTTACTTGGACAAATAAGTTTTAAGTTGCTACATATAGCCCCTAATTTGTGGCAAGGTCTTCAGAGAGTTCTGATGTTTGTGGGTGTGCTATGCAAATTCCACACGTATGTCTGTGTGCCTATTGTTTATGCATATATGATGTGTATGTGATATGTGTGTGCAGATGTGAATGTAATGTGTATAGGTGATATATGGTTAGATGCATATATGTGTATATCCTACTGGACACCTTAATTTCTTTTAGGATAAACAAAGTATTTCTACTACTCTACACTCATATTTACCTGGTGATTCACAATTGGTAGAATTCCCCTCTGATTCACTTTTTTTTTTGTTACAAATCTGTGCTGTTGGCTGTAAGTAGATTTAAAACTTGCATTTCATTTCACCATGCACTTGATTTTGTAATCCATGAATGCCCATATATCTTGGGATCTCTGAAGCTAAGATAAGTCATTTTTCCACTGGACACTGTATTTTCTCTTAAGTAGCCTATTCCTTGGCCTATGGATCCACAGAAGCCGTGAGTGTGCTGCACTGGCCAGGTCTCTTTATGCAAGAAGTTTGGTTTTGTTCCCAATGTCTTTCCCACCCGAGACCGGTTTACTAGATGTATGTTGCTGTTCAAATTTTCAGCAAAATCAAGTGTCATGCTGTGTGTTTTGACACCACACCACTTCTACTGATGTGGTATTTGCAACCAGCAATTTTTGGAAGTTTGCAGGCTGAAAATTATAACTTGATTTCATTCCTCAAGTCCTTTTTGTACAGCTTCTTTAGAGTTGCAGATAATAAAAATCCTAGTAGCTGAAATGATGGATCTTGACTTACATGAAAGCAATAGTGCTGTAGCCTGGGCCTGACCATACTGCCTGTAACGCTACACTAAATTTTGCGTTCCAGTCAGTTTGGCCAACAAGAATCAGGCACCAATGAAAAACGAATGCTACATATTCGTCATCAGAATCAGTGGTCTGATTGGTTGTACCTCTGTCCAGCAGTACACAGAGGCATTTGAAAGACGCCCATTGATCCATCTACAAGCTTGGTGCCAGGCCAATAGTACAGCCAGGCCCACAGTACTGTACAATCAGGGCTGAATTAGCAATTTAATGAACAAGGGGCGCTTACATAATCCAGCCCTGTCTACAATGTCAGACTGCTTCAGATGAACAGGTCAGGGTAAAGGATGTAAACCAAATATGTTTGATAGTTTCTGGGTTGTCTGGAGAATGTCAGGTGAAAGAACATATGTTGTGAGTCCCAAAGACTTTTTTTTTTAACACTATACATTTGCTAATGATTAGT
>CM059280.1:24979041-25039041 GCA_030347295.1 Setipinna tenuifilis
AATAGCGATAACGCCCTTTCTGACTGGCTCATAGCGCTGTTTTGGAAGCGTGTGTATATTACAAGATGAACAGGGCATGACCATTAATTTTATCGGCTGAACTTGTGTTACAACACGTGAACATACTGAGACAACACAGTGAGACAGAGGATGACTACGCCTGTCATCGCGCGTCTTCTTTTTTAATACAAGCTGACCATCCACGTGTTACGAACCGTCTATATCTTTACATGTGTATTTATTAGCGTAACTGTGTTACCATACATGTGACGCAAAACCTACAAGTTTTAAATAGGATGTGTATGGATAAATGGTTCCTAATTGACTTTTGAAAACAATAATTGAAGCACTTCCTTCATGTTTGTACTTGATTGTATGTTTAGGGACCATCTGTGGAACAATCCGAAGACAATACCTGTCATTACATGGAACCTTTTTTTTTGTTTTGCCAATAACGGATATCTGAGCCGTTGGAAATTGCATGTTTTTACTAATACTACGATTCTTCTTCTCCTAAATTGTGTTAGCTGCACCCAGGACCGCTCTTTACATCAGATGATTGACTGACTTTTAAATTAAACCACAACAGACATGACACCTGTTGGCTATCCTGGTGAATGACTTCACTGAAGGCTAATACGTCTGTGGAAGATTCAAATTAACTCTATTGTTTGTTGCCTCCACTACGCAGTCCTGATTTTTTTCGGTGTCTTTGCACTCTGTGGAGCTTTGTGCATGTAAGCCAGTGAGGCTTCCTCAACGTGTACCACTGCACCGACCCCTGTCAGATCTCCTGCAGCCCCTGATCTCCCTGTTACACAGCACCAAGCCTTGCATCACTAGCTTGACCGCTCCTCCACCTTCCCCGATCCAGGATGAGTGACTCACCGGATGCCACCTCCCCTGCTGCGGCACTTAGCAGTGTGCCCTCCGCCTGCGTCTCCAAGGTGGAGCTGCGGGTCTCCTGCAAAGCCCTGCTGGACCGGGACACCCTGAACAAGTCGGACCCCTGCGTCATCCTCATGGTGCAGAACCAGGGCCAGTGGACAGAGGTAAGAGACACCCCCCCCACACACACAACCTTCCCCTCTACCCCTCGAACATTGTTTTGCTGCCCCAAAATTTGAAACAGAATAAGGGAAATCTTAGTATACTCTTCAATACACTATGAACACAAATCAATTTTATTTTCTGTTTCTGTGACAGCAGAAGCATGGTGACTACATAATATGCAGAACTGTGTGATTAATGAGTAGTGTCGGCTATTAACATCACATCATGTCCATGAGTGTGGGTGAGAGGTGGGTGACCATCTCGGCCCCCTTAATGGTTGCCAGTTTGCCCTAGTCATTTGGCATGGGTGGCAGTCTGAATTGCGCTTCAAACAGATTGCCTATATTTTGTTGTGCCACGTCAGAGCAGCCACACAATGGTCTCAAGAGGCCACTGTACTGTTCTGTGGATAACAGACAACACTGAGATGTTTTTTTTTTGAGAGCAGAGTGAGCTGTCTGTGTGGTGTGCCAGACTAAAGGATGAAGTCTTAATCCTGGCCCCATTATCTCAGCAGTGGTGCAGTATGCCACAGCAGAGAGAATGTGCAGTGGAACCACACAGAAGTGGCAGCTGGCTTGAAGGAATCGCCTCTTATCTCCACAAATTCATCCTTCCCACAAGTGATGCACCTGAGTCAGGCAGAGAAGTGGCTCTGCAGTTAGCATAGTAGTGTTTGGTGCCCCTTTTTCAAAGCCTGTTAAATCTCTGGTTTGATTCACCTTGCCCGGATTGAGCAGCGGAGCCCATTGCCAATTACTGTGTCTTTGTTTTTCTCGCTCTTTCCCTCTCTGTCTTTCCTTTTCTCAGGCCACTCCATTGCTGATACCCCCCCCTCCCCCAACATACACACACACATACACATACACTAACTACCCTTTTCTGAATGCCTATTCTTTCAGCACTCGAAAAGCACTCAGTGAAATGCTCTTTAAATGTTCTCTGAATATAGCTCTCAATATACACATTTGCAAATCAAAGACCCTTCAGAATATATTGAGGCCTCCCCCAGAGTCCTTTTCTAGCTGTGGTGTCCTTCAGGTTTATGCAGATGTACTTCTGCATTGACATTTTAAGCTTCAGCATTTCAAGTGAAGATTTTGTGAAATCAGGAAAGCCAGGCACTGGTCATATTTTTTTATGCTGTCCAAATTGGCATGGGTGAAGAATAACATTCTCCACAATGTCTCTATGAAAAATAATCACAGACATAATTAATTAAGCCACAGAACCCCACCCACCCCCTACCCCTGTCACTTGCCCTCATCACTTGCCTGTGTGATGCTGTTAGGGGCACAAATATGAATATTAAGTAGTTCTTTCACAAACAAATGTCTGAATAATAGCCTTACTAGTGGATTTGGACAACAGACACATATGTTGTCTCCTATATGGTGCACTGCTGAGTGTCAATAGCACAGCAAACATGCTCTGTAATTTGTTACTCTGGAGGACTGTACAGTGTGCAATAGTTTCCCTTGGGAATGCGATCTCATCTGAAAGTCAGTCACTTCCTTTCCTGCCGTTCCCAACAGGAATATGGGGCTCCACTGACTGACTTTGTTTCCCTCCAGTCTATCTGCATCTCTAACAAGATGAATTGCAGTGTGTGCCTTAGTATTCCTGCTAATTGGACTATGTTTCAGGTGCAGCGTGTCTGTAAAAATCTCTATGGTTAGGAGGGATAGATAATGAGCCGGAGCAATTAGCGAGCTTCCGACAGTCAGGTTAAAAAAGCAATGCCTTCAGAGGACCATTGCTGGGGGATTTGTTTTTGACCGATAGCTGGAGTTTGTGGGAGGCTTCTTTTAAAAACTGGGACTTGCTTTAATGAATCTAAATGAGAAAAGGCCGTGAGAAAGAATTTTGAATGAGAGAACCACACTGTGCAATGTGGGATGAGTAATGACTTCATTCTGTATTCGCCTGATAATAGCAAAAACCTGCTGGAGTTTGATGGAGTTTGGGAAATGAACCTTTATGCAAACAAAATGGAGGATGTTTATATTCCTAACTCAATTGGGATTACCATGGTAACCATAAATGTGAACTGTGTGCTCAAAGAAAGTTTGCATGCAGCAAAAACTACATTCCGCAACAATGTGGCAATTTTATGAAACAGCACTTGTCAGCTAAACAACCTGATGAAATTTGAGGAAGTAGTGTGCCCATTTTAATCAACTTCCTACCAATCTCAAAACTGTATGCACTTTTAGTACAATGCATGCCTAAATATATAGATTCGTTATTCAAATACAATACATTTATGTTTAAAAGCATAATTGTTTGTGGGAAAAAAAACAGCACAACTGGATTTAACCTGTAGGGTTACCTCTGTGACCAGGTGTTGGAGTGAGTGAACTGTGTTGCTGACTGATCTGGTACTTAATAGCGATGAATGAGTAAATGTCAGGCTGTGCAGTGCGCTTGTGGCCAGTGTGCCTGGGGCCTCTCCTCTCCAGCGAGCAGCACCATACCTGATTACAACCAATTAATCATGTGAAGCCTGTGATCAGCTGAATAAATTACAGGAGTCAGGTGTGCGTCTGCTCGCCTGGAAGAGCAGCCTCCTGTCATGTTCACTGTTTTGCATGTAACACTGTGCCGCCGAATAAAAGAAATAGCATGCACCATCTGTTCAAAAGGTTATACAGTAAATCATGAAAAAAGCTTAACCCAAGGTGATAAAAAAAGATGATGTGTAGATCATGGTCTAGAGGACCTTGTGGGGAATGGGCCAGGGCGATGTGGACCAGTGAAACAGGTGCGTATTTACAGTAGCGGAGTCACAGCAGAGTGTGGTGGTGTAATGCCCGGTTGTGTGATTATTGTTAAAGGAAGTGATGCCCTGTGGTGCTGAGAGCTCACAATCGAACAGTGCGAGAGTGCCAAGATCATCTTTCTCAGGCGGACAGAGTCTTCTCTTTCTCACTCGCTCATTTGCTATCTTTCTCTCTTTCTCTCCCTCTTTGTCTTCCTCTCTGTACGATATGGCCCTCCTTCTCTACACATAATTTGTACTCTGAATGCTGCTATAAATAGGACTTTTAAAGTAGAATATGACTGGTAATAACTGTGAAAAAAGGGGAAAAGCCTCTGCTTATTCATACATAAAACTGAAAAGAGGAACTCCAGGAGAAATTAATTTCAGTCTGTGAAGAACTGTGGAGCTTGGAGCCTTGGGAACATTCTCAGCAGAGGGGAGGGAACTTCAGTCATACATAATTTTAATGACATTTAATGGTTGTTGTTGTTGTAGCATGGAAACTTGCATATCTTGGACTGGTTGACTGTCTAACAGACAAGGCCGTGGGGATGGAGGGAGGGAATGATAAGAAGCATGACAGCATGGGGTAGAATCATCTGCATGTGTTTGGGAGAGGAAGAAGAAGAATATGGGGAGTGGTAGAAACAAGTGTGGTAGTGGAGCGTGCTGCTGACTGGTGCCATTTATTTAGATGGTGATATGCGGAGTGGCCTAACTCAATCAGTATAAATGCCACAGCCTGGAGCTTGTGGTCTTCGGTGGCTGCATGAGATTGCATGTGTGTTGCATCCACATCTATATGTAGGAGATTGTAAACACGATGAATGTTTCAATGGTTTTTCTGTTCAGTAGGTGAACATATTATATTTCTGTTGCCCCGAGGTAATAGATAAGAAAAGCCAGCACATTAAGGTATATGTATGTATGTGTAGAACATGTGGTGTGTGTGTGTGGCTCTGTAGTACCAGTAGTGTGCTTTATTGCACTGTTCTAATATGGTTACTGTTGTGATGTAAATGAATGAGATCAGTTTTAAAACAGACAAAGCTGTGTCTGTAAGCTTTATCCCTTCTATTTGATCCCTTCCCTCCTCTGTCTTTGTTGTCAGTTTTGAGAATGTAGCTTTAGTCTTCAGATGTGACTCCGAGTCAGTCTCTCTTCCTCGTTAAACCCTCTCAGCTGACAGCACTCTGCTCTATGCATGTCTGTTTGGCCTTCCCCTCTTCTGAACATGTGCTCTCTCTCTCTCTCTCTCTCTCTCTCTGTCTCTCTCTCTCTCTCTCTCTCTCTCTCGGTCTCTGCTATGCTCCTCCCTGGTAAAGGCGGCCAAATTACATTCCTCCCGGCCATGTGCCCTCCTTTAATGATGTATTCAGAATAGGCGCACAGAGATGAGACAACCACCGTTTGAAGTCGCCAGTGGGATGGCGAATGTGAGCCGATTCAAACAGACCCCTAAGGGATCTAGCCCCACATCACACAGTGCCACGTGGACGTGTGGGTAATCGCCAGCCTCACCCCCATCACCACCACCCCACCCTCCTTCCCAGCTGGTGTTAAGGCCTGCAGGCTATAGGCGTCACAGAGCTGTGTATGCCAGCTTGGACATAACTATGGAGCGTGTGTGTGTGTGTGTGTGTGTGTGTGTGTGTGTGTGTGTGTGTGTATCTGCATGAGTGAAAGAGAGAGTGTGTGTAGGAGAGAGGAAAAGACCATTCATGTTTTTCTAAAGTAAGCACACCTTTCTCTGTCATCTTTTCAATTCAGAATCTTTCCAATACTCATGGGCCTTCTGCCATTTTTAACATATGCTGGTTAACAGAGAAAGCTCTGGGGACAAAAAAAGTTCCTTAAAGTTTGGAAGTGTTCAAGAGGATATGTTCAAGAAAAACAATTACGCTCAGAAACACAACAGATGTGGGCGAAGAAATTTGGTCTTAGATGCCAGTTCTCTAATTAAAATACAGAATCCAAGTGAATGTTTTAATCACCGTCTACCTCCTCTGTAGCATATTCAGGGCAAATATGTCCTATTTGATAACAGGGCAATACACCCTTGAGGCTGCATTCAAGCTCGGTCTGCAGAACAGAAGCTACTGTGGATGTCTCTGGCATCGCAACATTGTCTTGCTTTATTTGGGGGAGTTTAGTTACAAATTGTACAGTCTGTTGTAACGGCCCACATTACATACAGAAATACTTTTTTCACTTCTGTGTCCTTTTAGGCACACACGCTACCACTTTTGCACTTCAGACACACACTATATACCAGTGTGGGTCCAGTCATGCACTATATACTAGTGTGTGTCCAGTCATGCATCTATAATAAATACCATTCAGAGGAGTAGCATGTCCATTTACAAAAAAACATGCACAGTGTAGCTGCGGCATAAGCAGGAGTGACTTTAGTGGCCACTGACAGGTGTGATGGAGAGACTCCTTCTTCTAGAAGCCCATTAAACTGAGACGTTCAAGAGATTTGATGTTGTAGCAGTCTTGCTGCTATTAAGATGGATGGACCAGTCAACCCACTGAGCATCAACTACACTGATGAGAGGGTGCAAAACAGGTTTAAAGAAAAAAATAACATTTGACTGCCCAGATGCTGTCACAATGCCAAAGCCTTTTCACTAAACATGTATTTTAGAATTGAGATTAAGGTTTGTGTTCGTTAGGAAAACCTGTTTTAGTTAGTTACTAGTTGTGCTAAAAAGTATTACTAGTTTTAATAGCACAATGAATTCCTATTTTTTTAAATAACATTTTCCTCCTAAATCACAGTTTTAGTGTTTAAGTTTTAGTGTTTTGCCAAAAGTAATGTCATTGAGTGAGATAGAAATTTTAATCTGTACAATGTGTAATATACATATTCGGTACTCAGTTGTCCTCAGTTGGTGTAATTTCCAATTTTTAATTTTGCGATCACGAATGAGTCATATTGGTCCTGAAGTTCAGCCTGTAGTGAGATTCATTTGCATTAAATCCTCCAAGAAAATATGTTTTTTTCCATGCAAAAACCTGGAACGTAATCAGGGACATTTGGTAATACAGTCCACAGAGGCCCAATCACATTTGGCAGTAAAATTGTCTGATTACCCTCTGGCCTTGATGTGTTTTTCTCGCCATCTCTCTCTCTTTCACTCTTTCTCCCTCTCTCTCTTTCTGTTTCTCTCCTTCCTTCCTTTTCCCCTTCTCCTGGATACATGATTGGCAGACAGGCTGGCAGGCAACAATACACACATGCAGGTCAGTGAGTGGAGCTATGGCTGCCAACAGGTTTCTGGAATACACTGGTCTGCAGAATCCTACTGTCGGAAGTCCCTTATCCCTTTTGTTGTTCCACTTCTTCCAAAATAAAGAGGGTTTTTCAAGATTAAAGTGTCATTCAACAGATGAGCTTTACAAACACAGACAGGCAAACAGTCTGTGGTTGGCTGGCGTTTGAGTGTTAATGGATTAGGTGTTCTTCCTGGCAATAAGATGTCCCCAGTCTGCCACTGAGTGCTCAGATTTCTTTGCTGTAGTCTTCACTGAAAAGACTGTTTTAAAAATATATTTCGCCGAAATAATAAATACAATGATATTTACAGAACCTGACACCTACACATCTTTTTTAGTTTGACCGCTCAGAGGTGATCAAGAGCAACCTACACCCGGTGTTTGCCAAGGTCTTCTCGCTGGACTACTACTTCGAGGAGGTCCAGAAGCTGCGCTTTGAGGTGTACGACATCCATGGGACCCACAGCATCGGCACGCGCGATGACGACTTCCTGGGTGGCGTGGAATGCACACTGGGTCAGGTGAGCCTTACAGACAGTTCGATTGTTAGCATCATAGCTGTTCCTACAAGGTTCAGCATTCAAGCATTGTTTTTTTGGTTTTATTATTTAAAAAAGTTCTATATCACTGTTGGTACCTGATCTGTATGCCTACCGGATGGCTCTGTTTGTGTGCACATGATCAGTAAAGGGACTATTTGGCTGCCTGATATGTACCAGATACTGTATTTGGTTCTGAGATGCTTGAAAGCAAAACAAAACAGCTTATGGTTTGAAAAAACCTTATATTTATGGTTTGAAAGTGATTGTTACTGCCAATATAACTCAGCATGTTAGTGATGTCTGCCAATATAAATTGTGTAGGCCTACTTTTGGTTTTAGTGGTTTAGAATGTATATCTCCCGCACATGTGCGGAGCAGATCAGGTAACAACTATGACAGTCAGCATGTGTCCGTAGCCATTTCATCATCCAAGAGGTGCGTGGGCCACAGGTCAAGAGGGCTTTGCCCCACAAAAATAAACAAATTCAATGGAGCTGACACCTTCATGCAAAAAGGTCTCAAAAAGTCAACGATAGGAACACTCATTCGGTAAAGTAAAGTAATATTATATAAAGTCATAAAGTAAAGTAAGAAATCAGTCTAAAATGGTATTGGCCAAATGAATGCCTACTTATGGGCATGTCCATCATGTGGAGTTAGAGCACTGCATGAGTTCACAGGCAGCCGAGTGATCAATCACCTGTGATATTGAAGGACACATAGATGAAAGCCAGGACTTCAACACACCTTTACTGCTTTTTGCTTTACGGCTTTTGCTTAAGAAGGACATGTGTGCTCTGATCTACAGATTGTGGCTCAGAAGAAAATGATGAAGCCTTTGTTACTGAAGTACGGGAAGTATGCTGGAAAATCCACCATCACGGTAGGTTTGGAATTTTATTGGCCTGAGAGAGAGAGAGAAATAGATATAGAATACACTGATTGCCTTCAGAAAGAAAGGGGGGAACAACAGTTACATGTGAAAACCACAGTATGCAAATATCATTTAACACTTGACTACAATTCTTTAAGACTTCAAAACCTTTGTTATGGTTGAATAATTGCCTGTACAACAAAATTAGGGCAAGGTGCAAGGTTAAAGTGTCAAAAAGTCAAGTGAGGAAGGAAACACAGGAAAGAAGGGAGTATATTCAAGGGCATAATAAATAAAGAATAGTAAGAGGTAAATAGGTTATGTACGAAGGCTGTGAATAATAATATTGCACTATGAGGAAGGTATTGCACATTATGTTGTAGGTATTGCACAGTGAGAGGTAGCAGGGCAAACCCATAATAAACATAATCAGTGCGGTGCGGTGAGGTGACAAAACCAAATTTGACATTGGTCAACATTACCAGCAGCAGTGAAGTGACAACATGACTACTCGAAAAGCAGTAACACTGTTCTGGTGCATTCAAAGTTCTGACTGCCCATGGGAAGAAGCTGTTCTTTAGTCTGTTTGTTTTGCTCCTGAGGGCAGCATGTTGAACAAGTGATAGTTAGGATAAATGTGATCGACAAGGAGTCTCCATCAATATCCTGTAGGCTTTCTAGCAGTGACAATATAACGCTGGATCAACATTAATATCTGGAGGAAATATCAGCATGGAAAAGGCGACACTGACTCAACTTGTTTTTTATGCTAGATACACAGTGTATGGTTCATTAGTACTGGTAATACCTAGGGGGACTCCTTATCATTTTAGTCGTGAAGGTGGTCTTTATAACAAGGTGCTATCCCCCTTTCCTATCTGTCTGTGCCTGTGTGTATCCTTCTATCATTTTTCATCTCATACCTGCTTTCCCTTCATCTCCCGTCCCACTCCTTTGCGGACCACCATCTTCCCCTTTGCAGAGCTGAGAACAGATTATCTGGCTTTCCTGTACTGTAACCGTGATGAAACACAAGGCGATATGGGTGCCTGAGAGATGCAGATATTCTCAGTGCACACAGGGCTGCTGCTGTGGAGGTGTAAACACAGGTTTGTTATCAGGCCTCGACCCCTCTCATTGGGGGGCGGCCAGTTCTGGAGGACCTTGTGCAGTAATAGAGGTTTACGGCAGCGCTAGCTGCGAGGCATTAAAAGGCGGTTGGAACTGCAGCATGGCCCTGGTAGAGTCAGGTTAATAAATTCAGGGGATTAGCCTGAACCTGAGTTGTGGATTTTTTTCTTTCTCCCCTGCGTGCCTTTCTGTTCCAGGGCCTGATAATAAGCCCCCGATTAAAGGAGACGAGGTGATTCATCACGCTGGCTGAACTTGTGCCTCAGTGTGCCCCGTAGCTTATCTGCTGCCTAATGAGCACAATGGTCTTCCTGTCATTACATATGAGCACACACCCATAGCTTTACTCAGCTAGCTAATAGCTCTCACATGCCAACAGGATGCCTTTTTTTTGTGGATGTCAAACAGCCCATCACCGTTCGAACAACACAAAAGCCCGGCGGCACTGAGAGACTGAGAGAGAGCATGGTTTGTTTTTTTGTGTCTCATCCATACATCCGTGGTGCTGACAAGCCCACCCTGACATTGGATTGCTTGTGTGAGTCTGTGAGGCTAAAGATGGAAGATGCTGACAAATCTCATACACAGCAGGTGTTGGATGAAGCATCGTCACTGTTATTTTGTAACAGGGCCATTTATACTGTCAGGTGTGAGTTTGTGCTCATGCCATCAGTAAGCAGTAGTCAGTATGTCTACTTTCTCACAAGGTGTTTTCAGACTGACAGAGAACTGTGCCAGTCCTGTTTCCCCCACCTAATCTCGAACTAGCTGATGTGTTCACATTGAAAGTCAGAGCATTCAGGAACAAAAAATTTGGATTCTGACAGGCACCAAGTAAAACTTGTTGTTTCTGTGAGCTGAGGTCAGGTGTTCCGCGGTGTCTGTCTGATTGTCCCACACTGTTTGGCCTTAAAACCCCTGCAGACTGCATGGAAAGACCCTGCAGATTCTCCTCTCGCACCAGTTGACAGACTGTTGCTTCCAGCACCCTCTGGCGTTTCTGTTTCTTTTGTTTCTAGTCAGTACATTTTCAGACCATGGTTGGCACTCTTTGACTTGGGTTTTTTATATGAATTCTTAAGCCTGCCACACACTAGAGTTATCTGCTGAGCAAACGGTCTTGAATGACTTTTTGCTCAGCAGACAGCTCCAGTGTGAGGCAGGCTTAACTCAGCACACATGCTTCATATGTAATTAGGTGCATCTTCAATGTTTCTTGCTGTCTTGAGCATTCTAATATGGTATGGTAGACCTAGTGGAAATTAAATAATTTTTTCCACTGCATTAGGCATCCAATGGGCTCTACTTTGCAAAGGCAATGTCAATAAACGACTAAACGGTGAAGAAAGAGTATTAGCGTGCTTTTAGATTATTTTAAAACTCTGCTTCTCCTTAGTCATAAGCAGCATTTAGATACAAACCAAACAACAGAGTACTTTGATTATATCTCCTCTTAATGTTGTTGGTAAATTTGAACATTTCTCCCCTCTTGTCTCTGTTTGGTTTATTAATCAGTTGGCATAATGTCTTAAAGCTTTTCTTTTGTTGTGTGCCCCAGACTTTCTGTCCTCAGTTAAACTTTTAATAGCCTTATTTTCTCAGTAATGTGACTGTAGGGATGGCCTAAAGTACCTATCTATGTCTTCCCCCCCTGCTGAATCTGTACTTGTTCCTCTCACTGATAGGACACATTTCTCTGCCTGTCTTGCTTTTGTGTTTCCTTCCTCCTCCTCCTCCTCCCCCTCCTTTCTCCTCTCTGTCTATCTCTTTGTACGTCTAAGTTTCTTCCTGGTTTCCCAATTTCTATTTTATGCCTCTTATCTTTCCATTGTTTACTTATCTCCCCCTTCGCTTGTCTCCAACACGTCTTGTTCAAGCCCTGTGATATTGTAATACAGTGTTTACCCTTGATCAGCTTTCTTTTTTCAAAGTAGGATGAATTATCATTCAGGGTACCTGGGCATCACATGTCCATGTTCAGTTTACTTTTGTCTGAGATATTTTGTGGGGAAAAAATGGAGAATTGATTCTTTGATTTACACAAACAACTATGTAAGCATAGTACAGCATCCATGTAGCCTACAAGCAGCACACTTTTTCTTTCTTTTAGAAGTAATATCTCCACTCTGCAATCTCAAACATGCCCAAAGACATGCCACGTATGATAAAAGAAACTCCAGGACTAATTATTTAGACCGGGGCCACAAAAGGCTTTTATCTCACATTAAGTATTCACAGTCAGCGCATCTGATTTTCATGCACCTTACAAAAACATTGAGCTGGAGGAAGCACATATGGTGTATCTTGTTACAGATGAATCAGTCAAAGTTATTGTATTTAGAAGACATACAACATTATAAAACGCCACATAATAAAAACCAAAAATACTCTGCCTAATTGTAGAAAAAAAACAATATATGATATTATGAAGGTACAATCAAATCTTACACACACTTATTCGATTATCTTATGTTGCTATTATTGTATTATTACATATACCTATTATTATCATTTCATCCAGGTCCATGCAGAGGAGATCTCTGGGAACAACGGCTACGTGGAGCTCTCGTTCTGTGCCAAGAAGCTGGATGATAAGGTATGGGGGAGGCGCTCTCTTTTTTCCCTGCCATTTCCCAATCAGCAAGGTTATTCGTAGATAAGCACCTGCTTATTGCTGTTACACCCCCCAGCCCTCTCATCCCCCCCCCCACCACCACTCCAACACACACACACACACACCCCACTACAACCACCACACCATGCCTCTGAGCTAGGGATTGGGGGTGGAATTGATTTCCCTTTTTCTTCAGGTCATTGATAATTCATTACTTGACAATGAAGTGCAGAAGCATTTGAGCTTCATCGCAAGAGCCTGGTGCCAAACAGCAGCTGATAAATGTAAAGTTGCTGAACACTGAATAACTGATCATGGCTGATGGGATTTAGATCGGGGGACTCTGCCCAGTTCTGCAAATGGGCTTCATTTGTGTTGGCAGCAACTTGATGACAGAAGCCAAACTAGAATTAGCAATTCCACTTTTGGCGCCACAGTGTGAGTATTTGTTCAGATGCAGCACAGTATAGATATTTGTAATAGATATTTATTTGTTCTTTTTAAACGGTTCTTTAGAATGCTGCCGAATGTCCTATTGACTTTGAATAGGCCACTTCAATGTTCGAAGGTCAAATGTTTTTGTATAATGACCGCTGAAAAAGTATAATGGTGCTTTCTTTATATCACTCCAAGTAGTCCGTTCACTTACCGTAATGAAATATCAACAGTAAGCTGCAACATGTCACAATGTGTTCAGCAGCTGGACACTTATACATTCCACCAACTGCCAGTAGTGCCACTGAGGTACCCTCAGCATGGTACCGTCTCCACGCACTGCTTCCTAGGTGCCATTGTCATGACTGCCCCCTGCTCACATGTGTAATGGGTTAAATGCAGAAGTTGAATTTTGTTGTGTGCACTGTGTGCTGTGATGTGCCATGTGATCAATGACCAATGGAAATAACTTCCACTCAAAGGCCATAGAGGGGCAACAGATTATTTAAAATATGACATTGACAGAAGTTTCTAACTCTCTATTGTTGTTTTTTGGTAAGTAGTCGTAAAATAAGTGGTGTAATGTTCATGGAGGGGGGTCATTCTCGTGAAATAGGCCCCTTCAGAGTGATTCAGGACTTTTCCACTTCGCGTTGGTCTCCTGCATCACTCTGTTTGGGCTTATTCCATGAGAATGACCACTTTGCAGAACATTATCCCTTACTTATCTCCTTAACAATGGAACTCTTTTTTTATTATTGGTTGCTAAGAAGGGCATTAACTTTCTAGGATTTGGCTACCTTTGAAGTAGCTCTCAAAAGAAAAGTTGGATTGCTGTTCCATATCAATGCTCTTATGAATGGTAACCATAACAACTGCTGTAGCCAAATTAATGGTTAAATGACACTCCACTTTCTCCTGACAGATGCTATAAAGTATAATCAGCCAGTTACTTTGGTAGTTTATGCATATGTCACCATGAATATGAAGGGAATTGCGGTTTAAAATATTTCCTAGATCCAAATGGGAGTTGAGCGGGGTAACGGCCTTCGAGGTGACCGGTTTTATGGAAACAGTGGCTTCATGTCATGGAGTTCTTTGCCTCCACCTTGCCATTATTTCCATGGAACTCGTCGGAACTGGTCTAAATGGAGAGCTTTTGCATCTCTACTATTGTTATGGATTTGGATGCAGTTTAATGGAGTTCTCCTTGGGTCTCCCTTCCCCCTCCTGCAGCTTCCTTCCCTGCCAAATGCTTGTCTCCCAAGCTCACTGATATTGAATGTGCAATGTGTTTGAATGTGGTTTGGAACTCACATGCTGTCCCTTCCTGTTAGGCTGTGTGTGTGTGTGTGTGTGTGTGTGTGTGTGTGTGTGCGCGTGCGTGTGTGTTTGTGTGTACGAGTGTGTATGTGTGAGTGTGTGTGCATATGTGTGTGTGTTTGTGTGTGTGAGTGCGTATGTGTGAGTGTGTGTGCATATGTGTGTGTGTTTGTGTGAGACAGAGAGTACATCAGTAAGTTTATGTATATGTGTGTTTGCGTGTGTGTTTGTATCTTAAGAGATGAATTTGTGAGATAGCTGGCTGGCACTTCACTCTGTGTGCAAACAGCACCTCCCACACAAGACCTCCCACAATGCACCGCTGGCCCTGAAGTTCCGCAGGTGTCTGATCATCCCCCAGCACCCGCCTGTTGTACACAAACGCCTCTGCACTTCACTGCCCACACACACACTCTCTCTCTCTTCACTCATCTCCTCTTCTTTGTATCTGTCTATCTTCTCTCCCTCTCCCTGTCACTCCATCTCCCATCTCTCTCTGTCTCTCTTTTTTCTTTTTTGTTGTCACACCATGTCTCGTCTTGCCATCTCTGTCTCCGTTACTCTGGGTTCTTTTTTATCAGTCACTCCACAGCCCTTCCCATCAACCTTTTTTATGATCAGTTTCTCGCAAATTCTTTTTTTTTGCCTGTGGCACTGACTTTCAGTTTGCTTTCTGGAGGAAAATGCACAGATCCCCCCCCCCCCCATCTCCTCGCTCTGGCATTCCGGAATTTATGCATTTCAATATATACGTCTTGCTCAGAAAAAAATCAGTGTCAACATCCACACTGCTGAAGTTAACCCTGTAAGATCTTGCAGGCTTATAGTAGATTGAGAAATCTTTCGAATTCATGCATATTTTTCTCCAAACACAGAACAGACACATGGAGATAGCTCTGTGGCTCAACTGAGACTGAAACGATTGCGAAGAGCTTTAGATTTTGGGAGCTTGAACACTAACACCCTGATCTCCCACACACTACTTCAGGCTATGATTTCATAATCCACAAGCCTGACATAATATTTGCCCTCCCTCTTGCAGACACTTTCAGTCATATTGACTTCCTTTTTCTATCTTTTTTCTAACTTCTTCCTTTACCATCCGTTTTCTCTGCATCCTTCTTCTGCTCTCCACTGTCTTTGTCTTTTTTCTCTCTTTCTTTCAAGCTCTCGCACACTTTATTGCAGGCAAGTTTAATGTTGCCCAAGTGGCCTGTTTCATGCCTGCATGGATGGCTGCATCGTAATGTGAACCTCCATTACTTCCATGATGGGCCAGGCCGAGCATGCTGTACCTCTGGTGACAAATGCAGAATTGTGTCACAGCACATTCGAAGTGTCTCCAGTGCCAGGCCAATCTCCGCCTAAGTGATGGAATATCAAAACCTTCAAGATTGAATGGCTACTGGTGGGAAATTTAAATGTGAAATAAAAATACAAATGACTTCTAACACACACATCCAATCTTTGTCCTCAGTCAATCTCTTTTGGTGTCTGAACATCATTATCTGTCACTAGGCTATTGCCCAAACCCCCCACCTTGAATCACATGTGTCTGTGGAAGACTTTGGATTAATGGGCTCCTAAGAGCTTCTTGGTACTCTGTATGGATAAAATCGACTGCTCAACAGACATCTTTTGTTATCTTTTTTTATTTGTATTTCTCAGGAATTATTAGGAGCAAACTTAGCAAAAGTCATCCCCAAAACCAAGCTATAGACCAGAAACATATAGCCTCACTGCTGTATCTGTCTTTGGAATCATTTCAGAGAAAACTGAATGAAGAGTAGTTGCACCCATTTTTTCGGCATAAGCCTTTATAAGGATGCCACTGCCAAATCCATTTTCTGTAATTTTTTACAGAAATGTTTTCTAAGACTGTATGTGATTTTCAGCTAATGTGAATAGGAGAAGTAGCAGGACTACGTCAGTGATATATTGTTGTACTGAGCCTCGCTTCAAGGCCACTTGTTTTTTCCTCCCTTCTCTTGAAATGGCCAGAGCATCAAGGAGAACAGACCATCTGCTTTGAAACAACACTTGCAGACATGGGAATAAACACAAGCCTCTGTCAACAAAACAATGGCATTTCTGTCAAAATGAGGGAATGGTGGGTGGGGTGGTTGGGGGAGAGAGCGAGAGTGAGACCAGCCAAAAGTGAGTGATGAAAAGAGACACAAGGGAGAGATGATGATGAAACAGCTAGGCAGATTAATCGCTGCGCCACAATGTTTAGAGAGGATCTGTCTGTTCAGATGACTTTGAAGATGTCATTATTTCGAGTGATATGACTTAAATAGACAGCACATTATCGAAACCACTGCATCATACACACCTGCTCTACAAACACATCTCCTCCCCTCTGTGCTGTACCACAAGTACAAGTCCTCCTGCACAGCATTCTTTCTATTCAGCCCCAGTGACATCAGTTTAAGGGGGTCAGACCCCCAGCTCAACGGCGGGAGGAGGGCACCAGTGTGCCTTATCTAATATGGCACTAATCACACCATGCCATGTGGAAACCCCCTGGTGACTCTGAATGTCCCACTCTCAGTGCAAATGGGGCTTTAACCTCCACCTCCCTGCCCCGCCATTTAAATGCACGGTTGTCCGCGGAGGTTCATCGTGAATCCAAATGAACAGTTCAGCAAATGGGCAAGAGCAGACCCGACTGAGTTCAGGTTTAGGGTGCACTTTGCATAGGTGCTGTTAACTGTTAACTGCAAGCGTTATCCGTGCGGTGCTCCAATGTGGGATGCTGATTGCGGAAGAGGGCTTTGGAAACCTGGGTGAGGCTTAAATATGGACAAATCACTTGACTAAATCAGTCTGCACTCAAGCTGCTGGGAAGTTGTTACCTTGACAACGAGATAGGGGGGGCTCCACTTTTTTTCCCACTGTCCCCGAGGAGATGTATCAGGCTAATGCGGCGAAAAATGGGAACATTAAATGGCTCATTCTGTGCCCCTCTGCTGCGCTGCTCTCTCTCTCTCTCTTGCCCTGTCTCTGTTTGTCTCTCCCTCTCTTTCTCTCTCTCTCTCCCTCTCTGTCTCTCTATGTACTTGTCTCCTCTGCCCTCTCTCGCTGTCTCTCTGGCTTTTCCTCACAGAGACAAGCTTTCAGACAGAAAACACACACACACGTTCACCCTCACAAACACTTGTCTATTCCTATCTGCACACACATGCACATACACACACACTCACACACATAGTGCAGAATCAATTGACCCATGTAGACAGTGGTTACCGGCTCTCTGAGCCCTGTGTCAAATGAATGTTTCACACCAGTTTCCTGATTTGATTTGTCACAGCTGTGAGAGGGATGTTGTGCCACGCCTGCAAAACAGACCATGCCAAATTAGCACAGAATTGACTTATCCCTTCTCTAAAGATCATACACGATAGCCATGCTCAACACGGTTCTGCCCTCCCCACCCCTGTTGCACTGTTATGATGTGGTCTATCTGGTGCTGGGATAGATATTTCAGACAGCAGTATTACACAGAACTTCCCAGGGTGTAAATCTATGTGACCACATTGCAGGATCTCTTCAGCAAGTCGGATCCGTTTTTGGAGATCTACCGGATCAACGATGACGGAACTGAACAGCTCGTACACAGAACCGAGGTAAAGGCGCAACATGCGCATGCTTGCTGAATGTTTCTACTCCTCTTTTACCTTTAAGCATCATGCAGCAACATATACTGTTTTCATTTACATTTTCTGCTCTCTTTCTCTCTCTCTCTCTTCCAGGTGATCAAGAACAACCTTAATCCAGTATGGGAGCCCTTCAAAGTGTCCCTCATCTCCCTGTGCAGCTGTGACGAGGACCGGAAACTGAAGGTGAGGGCTGGTAAGACTTCCCCCACCCAGGGCTGCGATGATTGGCCTTTCTGAGTCACAGAGAAGAGCAGCCGGCAGGACACCCTCCCTCACCCACCCACCCCCCTCTGCCCCCATCCCTCACCCGTGCAATCAGGACTGGGGCATACAAGCCGCAGGAAATGAAGGAGCGACTGAAACGACCACAGGGGAATGAGGGAGGGAGAGCAGGAGGGTTAGAAGGAGGGAGGGCTAGATCAATGACTGACCCGATGAATGAATCGATAATTGGCCCATTTACGCAAATGGTTCTTTCTTTTTCTTTCTCTCACTCTCTCTCTCTCTTTCCCTCTCCCCCTCTCTGTCATCCATGTAACCCAGTGCCTAGTGTGGGATTACGACTCCAGGGGGAAGCACGACTTCATTGGGGAGTTCTACACCTCCTTCAAAGAGATGCAGAAAATCGGTGAAGGAAACAAGGTCAGAAATCACACATAAAGTCAATTCTGTGCATCAGATGTGCATCCCCCCTGATGTGGTTTTGTGTAAAGTGTGTGTGTGTGTGTGTGTGTGTGTGTGTGTGTGTGTGTGTGTGTGTGTATGTGTGTGTGAGTGTGTGTGTGTGTGTGTATGTGTGTGTGTGTGTGTGTGTGTGTGTGTGTATGTGTGTGTGTGTGTGTGTGTGAGAGAGAGAGAGAGAGAGAGAAAGAAAGAGAGAGAGAGAGAGAGAGAGAGAGAGAGTTCTGTGTTTGGTAAGGATGAGCTTGAAGGTGATATTTGAGGCTCAGCTGTCTGTCTGCTCACTCTCTTGCCCCACCCCCCCACCACCACCACCCCTCGCCTCCTTCTACTCTTTCTCTTCCTCCCAACCCCCCCATCTGTTTTTGAAGGTCACATGGGACTGCATTAATCCCAAGTACAAGTTGAAGAAGAAGAACTACAAAAACTCAGGCGTAGTCATCCTCAGTGACTTGAAGGTGAGGGAGGTGAGAGTGGCAAAGAGGAATGCCCTGTGGTCTGAGAACAAAAAATAGGAAGAACATTTTTGGTGAAAATTGCACACAGAGACAGTCAGCTCAGCAATCAGCTTGAAATAAAAAAATGTGATGGCTGCAAGACTCGCCTCTCTCCCGCCAGTAGTTAAAGTCAGACAAACAAACACATGCACGCACACACACACACACACACACACACACACACACACACACACACACACACACACACACACACACACACACATCATAATCTTCATTACCTACCATTAGGATAGCTGTAGAAAGAAGTTGGTATCTTTTACTGACAAAAAACAGCTTTGCTTTCAGGATAAAACTGTTCTTTTTTAAGTAATTGAAAGATCGATTTTTTCTTTTGTCTCATGTTGGCATTTCAGCAGCTGTGTAATCATCTACCTACGAGCGAGTTAGTGAAACTGTGTGTTTGTGTCTCTACCAAATTGTTTTACCGAAATATCTAAAGATCAGTGGTTTGGTGGGTGAGAGCGACTTCCCTGATCCTGAAAAGGCTTGTGCATGATTCTCTGAGTGGGTTGCCCATGGCCCTGTGCTTCTCCCACTGCTTTGATATACTGTCCCAACATTAGGCTCTTTAATATGAGGTCATTAAAGAGGAGCATTTCTGCTTTGTTCATTTCCATGTAAGGATCCTTTCATGTTTCATGTTACTATTATAAGATATTACAGTAAATTTTACCCCCACCCCCAGGATAACTGCAGTGGTTATAGAATAGCTTACATTATTAGTCACGATAGGGCTTGCATTGATTTGCATTTAGATTGTAACAGTAATGTGTCATCTTTTCTTTACAGCTTCACAGAGTTTATACGTTCCTCGACTACATCATGGGAGGGTGTCAGATTCACTTCACAGTAAGTTCAAGATTTGCACGTTTTTTCTCACTCATCCCTCTGTTTAGGGCAGTGTCTCAGAAAGTTTATTTTAGAGCAAGGATTACTTCTCCCCCTTAAAAAAACCGAGGGACCACCCACCCACATCTGAGGGCTATGGAAATGCATGGATTGGTGCAGCATCATAGCCCTAAGTAGGGAATAGCATGAAGATGATATGCATGCCATTTAAACACACTGTGCATAGCATAGGTAGCTTCAGAAACATAAAAGAAATAATATTTTAACACATCTGCTCCACTTGGGATTTCTTGCGGACCAGACAATTTAAGAAACACTGTTTTAGGGTGAAACTGGGGCTTTGTAATGTGCATGCTGCTGGCGCTGTTTTGGGAGAGCCTGAATGTGTTCCCCATTCCTCAAAATGGTTAATTTATGCCGTGTTCACTTTGCAGGCGTTATGCTTCCATTAGCACAGACAGCTGTGGCAGCTGTTTGATTTTAAGGCAGCACTTCCTCAATGTAACACATCAGGTCACAGCAACCTCGCTTTTCATCTGGTGGGTGGGGGCTCTCTGGGTGGTTTACATGAGTTAGATTCAGCAACAAAACAGAGGATGGGTCCTCCCTGAGGCTATATTTCCGATTACGGCATTGAAGCCATATTTCTAGCCCCCTACACACACACACACACACACACACACACACACACACACACACACACACACACACACACACACACACACACACACACACACACACACTGACAGACACACATACATGCACACGCACACACACACACACACACACACAAACTGTGGTCACCAAACACATGACTGCACAGCGTACCTGCTCATGAATGCATTATACAAACTTGTGCATGTGAAGGGCCTCTCAGATGGGATGTGGCGGCGGCGTCATCTGGCATTAATGTTTGTGGCCACTGAAGCCCAGGCTCAGATCAGTAGATGCCCACAGCTCAACAGCTTATTTCCTCTGTGGGTCGTAATTGATCAAAAGCAGGCAGCACATCAGCTACCTCTGTGCCGCGTTTCATCTGTGTCTATGTGTGTGCACATGTATTTACATTATGTGGGTCTTGTCTACTGACAGTCAATCGCATGTGTTTGTGTGTTTGTGTGTGTGAGAGTATTCTTTTTTTACTTCCCACATGGCTTACCGTATTAACATCTGCCTGATGAATAAATGGAAATGCAGTTGCCCTGAGCCGTGACAATTTCCATGCTGCCACCCTTTAAATGATTTATACAGATGGTGCTTGAGCCAGTGTATGTAGAGAATATCTTACTCCGTCTCCCGTCATGCCTGTGTCTCCATCTAATTGGCCATTATCAGGTTGCTTAGACTCACAGGTGGTAAACCCCGATGTTCAGAAAGTGAAAGTCGAGCCATTCACTAAACCAGTTGATTTTAATTAGCACAAGTCTTGGCAGCACGATGCATGACTGCATCTTTAATTTCGGTTGATGGCAATATTATACACAAATGTCTTTTTGTTACTACAGTACCAGTTAATTTTGCATAATCTGTTTGTTGTGTATTTTTTATCATTGCTCTTAAGATGAATGTGTTGTTTTTATTTTGCTATCGTTGTTGCTGTTTAGGTTGCTGTGGATTTCACAGCGTCTAACGGTGATCCACGCAACAGCTGTTCCCTTCACTACATCAACCCGTACCAGCCAAACGAGTACCTGAAGGCTCTGATCGCTGTCGGGGAGATCTGCCAGGACTATGACAGGTGAGGCGCGTCACGCCGGGGAGGGAAAGGCTGCTGATCCCTATCAGCACAGACAGACGCCGCTCTTGTGTGGAAAAGGAAAACATGCGCGCATGTGTGGTTTTGTGTGTGTGTTTGTGTGTGGGTTTGTGCGCACACGTGTGGATTTGCGTGTGCATTTGTGTGTGCATGAGTTTGTGTTTGTGTGTGTGTGTTTTATTGTGTGTGTGTGCGTGTGTGTGTGTGTGTGTGTGTTTGCGTGCGTGTGTGTGTGTGTGTGCGTTTGCACCAACTGCGTATGTCATCTTCATGGTGACACTGTGAATCTGACTGCATTGCATTCTGCGCTGTTGCTGAGGGGGGAAGTGGAAGTGACAGCTGGGATTGAACATAGGATGCGTTTGAACTGCATTCACGTACCTTTAGACGCCAGGCCGACATGCCATTCAGAGCAGGCTGGGATGTGCAGATGTGGGTTTCTAGCAGAAAAAATCTGTGGCTACGGCATTGTTGTCACCATGACATATTCCTCGGTCCTAGAAATCACACAGGTAGAGAGAGAAAGAGAGGGGGAGAGAGAGGAAATGTTTATAAAGCTTTCCAAGTAGATATACCTGACATTCATGTGTTGATCCATCGAAGCCAGCAGCACAGTGGTGAATGAATGGAATTGTGCCGAGACCGTTGTCTGTCAAAGAAGCAAATCCATGACTTTTGTCATTGTTGCTGTGTGGCCTGTCAGAATGAGCTTTTCTCTGAAAGAAGGCACATCAGCTATATCTATCTAGGATGGTTATGCTTTCGAGTAAAGGTCAAAGAATGAGAGCGCTCAAAAGTGTTTACTGTCAAACATTTGATTTTTAGACAACTGAACTGAACTTTCACTTTGACACACTGGAGAAGGTGAATTTCCTAGAGACATTCACTTCTGTAGCAAGATTGGGAGATGTGGAGTGTGTGTATTACTGTCAAATTGTTGTTAGGATGAACTGTACCATACTTCATGTGGCATAGCACTTAATGTGGCTTTCACTGTATATTGCACAAGTGCAGAAACACTTGCAGTCCTGGTTCAGTTGGACCCTCTCGGGACCTCCATGTCTCTCTGCCAACACCTACGGCTGTGTCTCACTTATCTGTGTAACTGGGAGTAAACAGACGAGAGGCCCAAACGCATATCATTGCTCCGCGAGTACACGCTGGGGAAATCTCCAATTAACTTTGCTCCAGGCAGCGTTGCTATCTGAGACAGTGTTCCAGCATCTCGCTCTGCCTCCTTCTCTCCCTCTCAGCCAGCCGTGCCAGTGTGAGTGCTCCTGTCGGCAGTGTTGGGTCGCTAATGGGCCCGGGACTCACTGCGGGCGAGCACGGCGTGGGCCGATCAAATGGCAGGGCCCGCGGGTTCCTGCTTCCTTTCCTGGTTCTGTGATAGCCCTCGCTCCCTACCCTGTCTCCCCCACCCGCCCCGCCCCGCCCCCACTGAAGACATGACACATGCTGCCAATGCTTGACAGGATGCCCAGCTCTGGAGCTGATTATGCCAAGCAGGGAGGGAGGGAGAGAGGTTGAAACAAACAGGCAGGAGGGAGAAAAGGGTTTGTTTATGAGTGATATGTCACCTGAATAGTATAGTGGAATCCTGCGTGTTTTCTGGTCTCTGATACAGAATATACTTTGACAGGTGTGTACCTGTGTAATCCTCTTGTATGTTGACAGTATTTTTGTCTGGGGAGTGTAAATAAGTTTAATGATACATTCACATGTCTTCCTCCAACCTGTTTTCTTGTGTGTATATAGATTTATGAAATGTGGTATGTGTATGTGAAATGTGTAAAACAGTTTTTTTTTTATTCATTTCTGTCATTCTGGATTTTTCCTACAGCTCCTCTGCACTGATGTGTTTTTATTATGCTAATGTTTCTGTGAGCTAATGTGCACATTTCATGCTGTGGTAGGCTTTCTCAAGGCAAATGACTTATAGAAACTCATTAATTACTGGCTAAACACCACTAATTACATTTGTTTCAAATGCAAGATCCTATATACCAACAATGCCAAACAAGAATTCACTTAACAAATGAATTTTCATGTTTAATGAGATGGGGGAGCTTTCAGTTTGATGATGGGAAATGTGAATGAATGGCCTAAATTTTGCATCCTGAATGCCTCGAAGCAGCACATTGCTAAGACAGACTGCTAAGACTGAAGAGCGGCAGTTGGCAGTTTTTGTTTTTTGTTTGGTCTCTTGGTAGGAAGTAGGCAAACAGAGCCTTCGGGGTTAAACACCTACCATGTGTGGGATCTCTCCTCTCTCACTTTCTCTCTCTCTCTGCTTTTCTCTCGCTCTTTTCCCTCCCTCTCTTTCTCTCTCTCCCTTTCTTTCTTGCTCTCTTTCTCTCTCTCCCTCCCCCTCTTTCTCTCTTCTCTCTCTCTCTGAGGGGGTGTGAGAGTATTTTAACCAGGTGATCTCTGGAGCAGGTGTAGGGGCTAGAGTGGGATGGAGTGGGTTGGATCTATCGATGAGCGCAAAGGGGCAGCAGCACTGCGGGCTGCCAATAGTGGAGGTGTGCTGCGCCGTGCTGGGCCGCTCGCCTATCACAACAGGCCATTTTTGGGAATGAGCTACCAACTCATGTAACTCTTAAGTCATTTTTTAAAATAAATGTGGCAAGATCGCAGCAGTGAAAATGAGTGGAGCTGTGTGCAGATAGAAATAGAGTGGGAGTGGGAGCAGCAGGGGCACTGATGCACCAATTTAAAACCAATATTGAGCTAATGCAACCATGTTATTGAAGAGGGTATACAAGATCAAGTTAGCAAAACGACTGGTGGGGGTTGATCCCTGAAGCAAATATTGTACTAATGCATCATGCAGAAACAAAAAAAAACACCTTAAATTATCAAATATTTTAAGGGCAGTCTTTTACCACATCTACCCAACAACCAGTGGTAATTGGTAGTGCCTCTGTTACTTCCTGTATTTCAGGATGGCCTCATGACTACTATCAGGGACACTTTGTGCAGGTGCTTCTAACTTTATGTGCAGATACCTGTTGCTTCTCGTTGCTCAGAAACCCTTTGACAGACTTAACACAGCACAGCACAGGCCATTCTGTCCTTACATGAGGGGAAACTGGGCACATGGGTCAGGGTGATCTTAACAGCATGTCCCATTGGTAAGTGGTAGGTTCACTGTAGGACCTGCAGTCTTGACAGGACAGGACAGATTGGCTCCTCATCTCCATCCATCCTAATCACCACAAGCGAGGAAGCAGCCGTAGATCATTGAATGAAGCCACAATGGAAAGTAACAAAAACCTCCTGCCTTTGATGTGACAATGAAGAGAAATAATACATGAGCACCAAATGAAACATTAATGTGTATACAGCCCACTCAAACCCAGCAGAAATGCAGTTACTGTACAGGATGTCCATAGCTTGTCACAGAAAACATGCGCTTCTAATTTGAAATTCAACTATACAGGAAAGACCCAATAGCCACATAAGACTGGTCAATGTGGCAGATGAAACCACACAAGTCTTACAGTTTCTTACCTAACATTGAGTATGTCATGGTACCAGTAATTTCACTCATCTTATTTTCCGCCAAAATCTGCTGCTCCTTACACTCTCAGGTTTGATTTTGAATTTAGAGCGACCACATTTAGGAGGGAAAAAAGCCTCTCTCTGATTGTGCTCTCTGAGAGCTCATTTGAATAAACATGCATGTGGCAGATCCACGCGCTGTAGGATTCATGGATGCTTGCGTGTTTTAAGAACACTATACATGGAAATTATGCCTGAATCCTACATGAAGCACACTCAAAGCCCTCAGCACCCACACGGAAATATTGAAATAATTATTTTTCTGTAGTTTGTACCCGACTGCCGAACTGCCTTACCTGAACAGATCATTATGATTAAATATGTAGGCAATTTTTAAATGTTTTACTGTAGAAACTATTTAACATTCAGACTGCATTTTATTATTTAATTGTGTTTTCAGTCCTTTAAGAATTGTAATCACTGGAACCAGAGTCTTCAAAAGAAATTCCATAAAATGAGATGGTGTGTGTGCCTGTGTGTGAGTGTACAGTAGCATGTGTATGTGTTATGTGTGTATGTATATGTGTGGTGTGTGTATGTGCGCATCACATAGTTAGAGATGTGATGGAGCTAGCTAGCTGCAGGTGTTTAACACCCAGAATATCCCTCAGAGAGGCTGTGAGATTGATGTGGAGATTTAGACGCCCGCAGTAACATGACTCACCTTCCTGCAAATCACATGACCCTAAAACAATGAACTACTTTGCACACCCTCCCTGGCTCCTGATGCAGTTTAGTTGCACATTTGTTATGATTAGTTGTCAGACGTAATGGGTTTCAGGCAGCTGGGTGCGTTTCCTGTTCCACTCACTCATGTCCACTTTCACATGTCCCTGCTGACTTCTTAAACCCTCACCTCCAGTGTGTGTGTGTGTGTGTGTGTGTGTGTGTGTGTGTGTGTGTGTGTGTGTGTGTGTGTGTGTGTGTGTGTATTTTCCCTATCTATGTCCTGCGGGGTTTCATTAAAAAGCTGGATTAGTGACTTGCAGAAGCCCCACAAATCCTCTCCGCTGGGGTGAAGGGCCTTTTTGGCCGCTCCCCCTGGGCTCCGGTCATCTCCTGAGAGGCCATAAGGAGCAGCAGTGAGAGAGGCCACTACGCCCATCTGCTTGAGACAGAAAAGCTTACTTTTCCTGAGGTGTGGATAGGAGCTTAGAAACACCTTAGTACAGGTGATGGGAAGATATTCTTCAAATTTGTGTGAATTACTTCCTTTGTGCTCGTGTGAGATGCATTCTCATTAGTGGTGTCAGGATATATTTATTCTGTTTTTAATATGATTTAATATATATATATATATTTTGTGCGTGTTTGCTTGGACTGTGAATGCAGATGCTCGCTATGGCTCACTGAATGCAATTTAAACTACATCCAACATGATCGTATTAAGCTACGCTTGTGGTATTTTGAATTTAATTCAGATACTGCAGTACTGGATGTCTGTTGTCATGAATTGCACACAACACTTCCAGGAATTCTCACACAATGCTCTCTGCACCTCTGTGCCTAGTTATGCTTTCCTGAAGATGGTCGGCTGTCATGACCCAGTTTCTGTGCAATTAGAATATTGTGCAGTGTAATAAATCTCATCCATTTACAACAGGCTCGTGTTTGTGAGCTCATGTCATAGTTGCCTGGAGCTCTTCTTTTATTCATATTGTGTCAGCCACTGATTTCACTCTTTTGTGGCCAAAATCAGCCAAGGTTTTTATTTTTTATTTTTTTAGTTTTCTACTTTTCATTTGATCTGTAAATTTGAATAAATCCCATTATCACCAGTCTGCCCTAATGTGCCAGTAGGCTCTCAGCACACCAGTGTGGTTAGAAATCACAGGCTTTAAAGGTTTGTGTGTGTGTGTGTGTGTGTGTGTGTGTGTGTGTGTGTGTGTGTGTGTGTGTGTGTGTGTGTGTGTGTGTGTGTGTGTGTGTGTGTGTGTGTATGCGTAGGTTTGTGTTTGTGTGTGTGTGTGTGTATGTGTGTGTGCATACACGCAGGTGATGTTTCCCCTTCCCCCAGACTAATGTGTGTTTGAAGCATCCTGTGGTCCTGCGGTTTGGCAGTGCTGTGTCGTTCATCTCTGCCTGCCCACTCTACAGTAAAGCAATTAAACAGTAATTGCTCTTGTTAACATCTGAATCTGAAACTCAAACAGCATTATGGAGATGTCATCTGAGATTGCAGGCTGCTGGAGATTTATGGGCAACTCGCCATGGCTCTTGGCGAGAGGGAAAAAAACTTGAGATGTCCAAAACAACACATTTTATTAACGATGTGATAAAAAGTTAGACCATACATAAGCAATGACTGTGTCTGTGTTGTGTGTGTGTATGAGAAAGAGAGAGAGAGAGAGAGAGAGAGAGAGAGAGAGAGAGAGAGAGAGAGAGAGGGCTGCACAAATTGCCCAGGAGATAAATAACATTAATCCTGTAGATTTCTTAATAACCCCCATCTATTTCCCCATTACACGAATGGACAGATCTGCCCATTCCAGCACACTGGAAGCATTAAAAAAACAACAGCCCAGAACTTCCTGAACACACCAAAAAACAACAACCTCAACAAAAACATCTAAAGCCTGCTCTTTATCCCACATGGCCAGCAAGGGGCTGTTTTAAGTTGTGGAGTAATGGTGTGCATCTCTGTTGCTCACTAGCTCACCCCCCCCCCCCCCCCCCACACACACACACACACACACACCCCGGCCTGCGGTGCTGGCTCCCAGCTGATCTCAGAGGCTCAGCCTGCTGGGAGATCAGATATGCGCCAGCCAGATCCTCCCAACGGGCGCCACAGTCCTACTGTGACTTATTTATTATCGCTCTCTCCGTTTCCACCTCTGTCTCTCCTCTTTTCTCCGTCTCTCTCTGTTTTTTCCTTTTTATTATTACTCTGCCTGTCTTGCCTTCATTTTTCTATTTCTGTCAGTTGCCCCCCACCCCCATTCCTCTTTTGATGGATCAGTGTTATTCAACAGCTTGATGATGGGTTTGGGTGGAGATGGCTGTATCTGTAATGAAGTGTTCAGAGTGGTTGAAAACACATTCTCAGTTGATTGATTTCTCTCTTTTTTTGTTTCCCTCATAACAGTGACAAAAGATTTTCTGCTCTTGGATTTGGTGCTAGAATTCCACCCAATTACGAGGTAGGCCTTTTTCTTCCAGAGTATTCATTATTTCCATGTAGCAGTGACTGGTCCCAGACATTTGTTTTTGTTTGTTTGTCTCCATATTCCTCTTATCTGTGATCTATGGCTTTTCCCTTGTTAATAACATGGGAGTTATAAACGAGCTCTTATCAGTTCAGAGGTTTTGTCCACTCCGACCCTCCATAGCGATGCATAGCTGATTATTATGCCACCATTTGTGACACAGATTCAGGCTCTGTCAAAGCCTAAATGAGTTAACGTATAGCCCCCCCACCCCCCATTCCACTATTCCTTCCTCAAATGCCAACCTGTCTAGAGGAATAGCATTCCTGATGGGCAGGAGAATAAAAGCGAAACTATAGCTCCTGTCAGCGTGCGTGGCCTGTCTCGCGTTGACAGCCGGTTGTCATGAGATTTGACTCCTCGGAAGAGCATGTTTGTTTAAGGAGCCAGAGACAGAAGATAGAAGCCGGTGGTAATATTGGCCAGGGCTCTAGGGAACGCGGTCTGAAAAACAATGGACACAATGTACTGTGTGTGAGAGCCACGTCCGAACCCCCACATTATTGGTGGTGGGTCCGGGAGAGTAGAGGAACATTATCGGCAGCCTGGCTCATTTGCCCTGCGCCTCAACTGAAATCTCAATTGACTCTCTGTGTGTTAATGCAGCTACAGTAAATTGCTCATCTCATCTCACACCACGGACACCCGACCTGAATTTTCAAACTCTTTGACGTGAGCTGTGCAATTAATTTGTGCAAAAAGAGACAAATGGGGAGAGTGGATAAAACCATGTCATTTTTCATGTATGAATCAACCAGACACAAATTAATAGTGTGTGTTTCAACTTAAGCAAACAATCATGTGTATTTACGTAATCAACGTATGTGTAATTTGCAGTGTTTTTGAAAGACTTCCCTGATGTATTGCTCACCTGTCTATTCAAATATCCCTTGAATATGACAGTAAACCAATTGGCAATTACTTTCATCTTTGCTTTTCCTGAATATTTTTTCTCTCCTGTGCTCTGTGTGCACTGTCAGGTCTCACATGACTTTGCAATCAATTTCAACCCTGAGGATGATGAATGTGAAGGTAGGCCAAACGATCATTTGGGTTTCCAGTGCACTGCTGTGAAAGCTTCTGCAACAGACCCCTTTTCAATAAATCTCTTTTGAAGCTATTTACATTATGAAACTTGACTCACTAGGGAATGCACAGAGACAGAAATCTTTGGCCTTCTTAGAATTTTAATTCATTCCCAAAGGATTCTCTCTCTCTCTCTCTCTCTCTCTCTCTCTCTCTCTCTCTCTCGCTCTCTCTCTCTCTCCCTTTCCTCTATCTCCTACTACCTCTTTCCTCCATCTCCCTCTTCCCCCCCTCTCTCTGCATTTGTTTGCATGCTTTGATCCAAAAATTGCCTACTCTAGCATTGCTGCCCAACCCCCACTTACTATAGTGTAACACCAACCAAAAGAGAGCAGAACTAACTGATGTGTATGCTCTTGCTCTTGCTCTCTCTCTCTCACACACACACACTCTTTTTCTATCTACTTCTCTCTTTCTGTGCTTTTCTATGCCTCTCTCCTCCCTCTCTCTCTCTCCTCCCCCCCCTCTCTCTCTGTATCCTTCTCTGTGATCAGAGATCCAAGGCGTGGTGGAAGCCTACCAGAATTGCCTGCCCAAAATCCAGCTCTACGGGCCAACAAACGTGGCACCCATCATCACCAGAATAGCCAAGCTGGCAGCGAGGGGGGCGACCAAAGACGCTTCAGTGAGTGTCCTTTACAGGCAGCTACACACTAGCGCTGCAGTAGTGGCAGCAACACGCACAGATTGGAAATGGGGCCCCATGCTGGTGTATTAATCATAAAGAAAAAAAAAACTCCCAGATATTACACTGATGGCATGCACAGAAGCTGCACAGAAATATGATGCGCCTTCAGAAGTGTGGAGTTAGGGAGAGGGATTGAGGCTAATCCAAAGGCAAATGTTTGCCCTTCAGTGGATCTAAGATGGGAGGGAGGTGTTACGCCTCTGGGCTTCTTTGTCATTTTCTCCTGCACTTCATCCTCATGCGATGGACTTCATTAAATATTTAATCCGGGTGATTGCCCCTCACCCAGAAGTGATCGGGTGTCTGTAAATGAGACACGTAGGATCAATGCTCGTGAATTCAGGACAGAATTCAGTCAGTGTAGTTACCCTCCAGAGACCTGTGTAATGCAGTTCTCTATGTTGCTCTTTCTATATTTAGCCCATCTGCCTTTCTGTTGTGTTTTTCCACACACTCACATGTAGTCTTCTCATACCCCCCGCATACACACACCCCATCCCCTACACCTCTGGGAGCTTATTGTAAGTTGCGTATTTTCAATGTTGATTACAATTGATTTCGCTGCCATTGTGCTATAACAACATGCATGCGTGCGCTGATGATCGTTTCTCGTTATTGCAGCGGTATCACATCCTGCTCATCCTGACGGACGGAGTGGTGACGGACATGGCCGACACGCGTGAGGCTATCGTGCGCGCGTCTTACCAGCCTCTGTCCATCATCATCGTGGGGGTGGGCAACGCCGACTTCACCGACATGCAGATCCTGGACGGGGACGACGGGGTGCTGCGCTCCCCCAAGGGCGAGCCTGTCCTCAGGGACATCGTGCAGTTCGTCCCCTTCAGAGACTTCAAAACAGTCAGTGTGACCCCTTTGCCTTTCTCCCCATTCTCTCAGTCTTCTCATCTAATCTCACCTAATCCCATCTCATCTCATCTCAGTTATATATGGATGTACTGTATGTGTGTGCTCCTAAGGTGCTGGAAGATGTCCATGTGCAGCTGTCCCTGCCTCTCTCTTTCCCTATCTGTCTCTCACTCTCTTTCTTTATCTTACTTTCTCTCTCTCTCTGTCTTTCTCTCTTTCTTTTTCCACATCTCCATCTCCTCTGCGCCTTCTGTGGTTCTCTCTGCCTTGGGCAGGCTGGGTATGAGGGTGGAGGAGGAGGCCTGAAACTGCCACATTTCCAGTCATTTCGATGCATTAGCTCTCCCACAGAATCTTCCTGAGCTCCTGGCGAAAGAGCATTTCCCACAAGCACGGCCATGACGAATCAGGCAGGCAGCCAGTGATGGGTCCAGACAGATTGGCCTGTGTGCCCCGCCAGTGGTGGTGCAGATGGACCCAATGGGGCCAGAAGCTCTCTGCAAGTGATTTTTAATCATTGATGATTTTTAAGCAATTTTGTGAAGCGCCCAAAAATCCCTTAAAGCTTCTTAAATGCCTCACCGTCACAAATTGGTCCAGCGTCCCCTGGGGCTACAAGTGTTCTCCTCCATCCTCTTCCTCCTGCCTGTGACCCAGACATTCAGAGACTCACTGCCAATTTCAGCTAATTCTAAGGGGGAGGTTGTCTCTTGGGGGAGGTTGTCTCTTTGCCCTGGTCTGTAAGCACTCTTCACACCCTTTGCCCGCTCATGTTGTTTTCTTCCAACAGGCATCACCCGCTGCCCTTGCCAAGTGTGTCCTAGCGGAGGTTCCAAAGCAGGTGGTGGAGTACTACAGCCACAGGGCCATTGCTCCCATGTGCCCGGTCCGCAGTGCCCCCAACTCCATTGCTACAACCCCGGAATAACACCTCTGGAAGGCCATAAAACAGCCCCAATGGCACACTATGGTGGAGGTGAGACCGAGGACAGATGCTCAAGAGGGAAGGGAGGAGAACCTCTCTCTTCCATTAACTTTTTTGAGCTTTTTTTTAAAACTCTTTTTCTCTCTGTCACACTCACACACACATACACACACACACACACACACACACACACACACACACACACACACACACACACACACACACACAAACACACACACACACACACACACTAAAGCTGGAAAGAAGTCTTTGTTCTTGCGGATCATTGGTGTTCTCTTCTCTTGGCCCGCTTGCACAGCATCAGTGCAGGAGCTTCTTGTTTTGATGGCTGTCTTATTAAAAGGTTGTTCCATGGCTGCCCTCAGAGACCTTGCCTCCGCCTTGGACTTTAAGACCCCCCCCACCTCCCTCTGCCCTGCTGTCCACTGGCTCAGCTGCTCTGTGACAGCTATTGTTCAGCAGCTGTTTTTTTTCTCTATGACCTTTTTGGACTCTGCAGACTTTAAGCTGCCTGTCTGCTGAGGCTGATTCATTTTCTGCCTGTTTTCTTTCTTCAGCTTAAACTTCATGAGAGCTACAGCTTCAGAGGCCCAAAGCTGCAATTTCGGGTGTCCTTACATGAACGTTTCAATTAGGGACAGATGTTTGATTTAACGGAAACCGTTCGAGGAGCTGTTGAACAGTGAACCACATGCTCCTGTTGGTTTTGCTCTTTAACAGCCAAAAGTTCATTTCAGCCACCTTTACATGATTGTGCAATTTCAGCTCCAAAATGACTGGACATCATTACCTTTCTAGGTAGAATTGCAGATGGCATGTAAATGGGTCAGACTGAGAATAGTGGAAAAAATATTAAATCAGACCTTTCTGCATGCATTCAAAATCTGAATTTGCTTGATCTGGTCATAAGATAGCATTAGTATTGTGTAAAAAAAATCTGTATTCTGCCAAGTAAAATAACATTTCCATTATCTTATAGTGACATCGTATACAGTATAGTACAGGGTACTGCAGATGCTTACAAAACTAGGCACTCCACCTTGTTTAATCTCTCCATTGTGGTAGTTGTAGGTGTAGTAGGACATACCTTTGACCTGGAAACAATAGGAGCTGAAACTAAACAGTCATCTACAGGTTGCCTTAGTACAGTATATTTCCATGACACGTCTCATCTATCCCTTGTAATTCCCACACCTGGGAATTAACACTATGGTATTATAAAATGTGCCTGAGTGCAAACCTATGTTGTTTACTTGCTAGAACCTTCTGTCCTTTTAGACATTCAGGAGTTCAAACTGTTTTCCCTTTTTACTCAGACAGACAGACTTCTTCTTGAGTTCTCAGTGAAGTCTTTTCAAGGCATGAAAGCATTTGGATTTGTATTTGAAAGGATAAATTGGTTCAATGAACATCAGAGCAGAGCTGTTCTAAGAGTGTCTGTGTGACAAGGAGAATGCAACAGTTGGACCATTGTTAGGAGATATCTAGTGTCCAACAGTGCTTACTTCAGCTTCAGCAGGACCATAGTGACTGCAGTATGTGCTGCACTGTAACTGTAGAGATTTTATCAATGACAGAAACGCATTCATGCTATCACGCTATGTTTGAGATGTTGACACCGCATCACATTTCATAGCCAGTTCAGTTACAATGTCAAAGTAGTTTTGAAAATGAAGATGAGACAGCACTACATAACCTTAATAGGCAGTGTTTTACATTTTTATGTGTGCTTAGACAATTGTTTTTTTTTTTTTTTTTTTTTTTTTTTTGGGGGGGGGGGGGGGGGGGGGGGGTGTTACAGTAGTGTATTCACCATTGTATGGGTATGTGAAAATGATCACTTTTACTTGTTGCTACTGTATCATATTTTAGCAACCGACTCAGATATACAAGTATCACTCCATAGCTTTGGAACATGGATTCCCACCATTATTTATGTCCCCAAGCCTCAGTCTAAATGCTGGGTGACTTCTTAAAAGGTTTTCTCATTTTCTCTTGTGACGATAATGGCCCAACTCATCGCGTTCTGGCTGTTCTAGCCTTTAAAAATGTGTGAATTAATTTCTGGCCCTCATCAAGGCTAAGAACTTCAAAAGCCTTTTTTCAAAATGTTTGTTGTAGGTTCATGCAGCTTCAAATGATGAATGTTTCTGTACATTTCTGAGGCCAGGATAAGTTGGTGGCTTGTATGAGTGGGAACAGAATGTTATCTTGAATTTCTTTTTATAGAATTGCAAATGAGTAAATGGGCTTTGGACAAATATAGAGTCCCATTTGGCACTGCGCAAACAGCACAAACAGCACAGCACAAACATCCCTCATGTTGACCTAAGTAAATTGGATATCTATGAATGTGTTTGCTTTAAATTATTCATTTATTTCAGTTGCATGAGAAGTCAATCATAGACAAGAAGTTATGACCACTAGGAACTATTCTTTTAACAGATGCAGTCAGTGTGAAGCACCCCACCCCCCACCCCCCTCACATTACCAGTGTTTTTCACAATGTGGTCCGGAAGGACCGTATAGCAGCATCTGAAGTAAGCCCCCTGCTGGTTCCTCTTGTCTACTTGTACCGATGCTCTTCGCCTACAGGAGGACACAAACTGCACCGCTATGGAGAATCAGAGAATACAGACTAACAGATCTATGACTGGTTTCATACACAGCCATTCAGGTGCATTGATGGATGGTATTTGAAGAGTAGTTGGATAAAACTGAGAAGACGAATCCTAATCCCTCCCTTCGTTCTTTTCATGAAAAATGACAAAAAGAAAAGATTTTATGTTTACTGTAACTGACATGAGTGTCCAATGCTGTCTGAGTAATGAGCAGCAATGCATTATGGGATGGCCGTACCTGGGGTGCGGTGGTTAAGGGATGGGGATTCTAACATAAGTCAGTGAATTGTGCACTATGTTAAATGGGGGTTTGGTATTTTTCCATCACGGAAGTTTACTGCATGTTTGATTCTGTGGTAACTACTGTATGTGTTTTCAGTCTTTTGAGAGTATTACCTGCAACAGTTCCAGCCTGCCTTTCACCCAAACCCTGTCTTGGTGTATGCCTTTTACCCTGCATTTGGATCAATAAAACCTCGAAACAAAATCGGCTGCACAATTGTCTTAATGATTATGCATTGTTGTAACAGAAAAATGTGAAGATTTGCATGTGGTTTTCAACCACAATAATGAGGATTACAGTTACGCTTCATTTTAACGGAAAAGTAGAAACCTAACCCATCTATTTTAACCTAACCCATATTTCAGAATATGTGAAAGGTTACCAAATACATTTCTTGTTAAAAGCATATGAAGTCAAATTAATACTTTCAACAGTCTTCTCAAAATTTCTCCATCAGCTGTATAATAGCACTTGTGTTAACACGTGTTAAGCACGCAACAAAAAACTCCACTCAACCATAAGCTTATAATCTAAATCAGAGGTCTCTAACTATTGTGGGACTGAGGGCTACCCCGAAGGATGAGAATCTGTACTGAGGGCTACTCATTCAATGAAAGTCATCTCTTTTAAATAACAATTTAATTAATGATAGTTAAGAAATAAACTGGTCTTTAAACAATAAAACATGAAAACATGAAAATATGATGTTAATATGATTAAAAAAAAGCACCTCCCAAGCTCCTGGCAGGCCGCATGGTGGCCGTGGGCAGCATGTTGTGGAGCCCTGATGTAAATCAGTGCAGTCCTCTCAGTTGTCTTTGTCACGTACTGCGGCCTGTGTGCCCAGACTAGGCTGGGCACTTCAGTGCTGCCTAAAATTCCGGAGCGCTCGCCACTGCTTTAATATCCGTACTCTTTGAGACCTCACGGCTGACGGTGACAGCCAGGTGCCCCCGCGGTGCAGCGTAGCGGCAGGACCAGCCGTGAGATCCCCTGTAGAGGCATCGCTCATCTGAAGCCCCGCCAGATTGGGAGCCCTGTCAAACCAGCCTGAAAAAAATACTGTCAGCAGAGTAAAGAGAATTAATCAGGACTGCAGCACGCCAGGCTTGTTTAAGGATTTATATTCATGACATTAGTGCATGCATTCCCCAGAGCAATGTGTTAGCGCTGAGCTTTTATATAGCCTGTGCTTTAGGTGTTGAATTTTCACTCAAAGTGATGTGCTGAAATGATGTTGTAGCTTAATGATGGTGTACTTCTTAGCTTAGGTGGTGTAATAGGTGGATGTCTTTGGTGTAATTATAGATGTAGGCCTATATGTAGCTTACCATCTTTCCCCTTTAGAGTTATTATTGTCCTATAGGGGTCATCTTTTTCACACATTTCATATCATCATATGCCAAGCGGCAAGTGTAAAAGACAAACATACACAGCAACATAATTTCACACATACATAGCCTCACAGACATATAACCTATAACATACAAGAAGCAGGTGGACAGAGCAGACAACACAACACAGTAGAATAGCATACAGGGGAAATGGTGACTGTCATAGGAGTGATGGCTGAAGGGACAAAGCTTTTCTTAAAGTGTGTTTTTTCTTAACTCTCTTGTATTGTGTACAAACTATTTCAATAGCACTAATCAAACTACACAATTAACTGTATTGAACATATGGTTACACTTCATTTTACAGTCCCTGTTACATTGTACCTACATTACGAAGTACAGTGTAACAAAGTTTATAACAATATGTAACATTGTGTACCATAAGGTTAAGGTAAAGGTTAGGATTAAGAAAAATGTTAAGTGTTAGGTAGGCTATGTACAGTGGTACATTTAGATGTTCTTATATTTAGATACACTAAAATACAACCCATAAAATAAAGTGTTACTTTCTCTGATAATACATGATGATTATCCAATTGTATATTTCCAACTATATAATTGGTTCTGTACTTGACCCTGTAAGTGGTGGTCTGCTAAGATGTCTGCACTGTGGTCTCTGTTTACATTATAGGGGTTATAGAATTCAAAACCACATTTGCCTTATTGTTGTTAAATATAGGCAGCTTGGAGTGTTGACCATACACCAAAACCTCAACACCATCTGTGACCTCCTCTACATGCAAATCTTTAAACTAAAAATGGACATGGAAAAATGGACCATTCTGAGCAAAGTTGCAATATGCCATCATAGGAGCTCTAGCCTTTTAGATGAGAGTGTAAAATGAACTTTGGGTATGTTAAAACATGATAACGAGTTGGTATGTTTGCTGAGGAGCAAAACATTGCTGGCCTGCTGCATTCTGAACTTTATTATTTTTAGAGTTTTTATCAAAAAAAAGGCTCACCATGCTAGTGGTCAGAGCATGGGGGAAGCTTTTTACACCAAATCTTGCAGATGGAAAGGGTGGTTTGGAAAGAGTTCTTCATACACACACCTGTCCACCACCATACGCCATACACACACCTGTCACACTAACCCTGGTCCGTGTGGCCCCTCTTGAGATAATGATAAGATAATGGAGTTGAGCTGCTGGCTCGTGGATGTCTTCAGATGGCTCTTCTCCTTTACTTGGCAATACAAAACAGAGTGGTGAAGAATGGTGGTTTCCGTGGTGACGGTGCATAATGCACCAGCTCATGTGGAGGGGCAGACTGGGTTGGGGACGGGCTTGAATAAAGTGGAAGGACGCTGAATGAAACTCTCAGGATGACAGTGGGGTCAAACATGAATATTGCTTTTGAGGCACCACTGCAGGTATTATTACAGCTGATATGAGCTGTTTAGGGAGCTATATTTTGAAGAAAACCAACATACTCATTATCAAACAGTACAAACGTCTAAAGTGCATTGCATTGGTTGGTTAACTGGTAACAGCTACAAACAGAAAAGGTATGTTCTTGTATACAGCCACTGGTTCTGAGGGCTCTGTGCGATTGACAATGTTGCTCAGAGTCTGCAACTGTGTTGTGCCAACACTAAGCTCCTTCCCAGATAATCAAGGGTAAACTTTATTGGTGGGGTGACATTGATGGAAGGATGATCAATGTCACTGGTGTCCATCAGCCGGAAACTCATTAAATGTTGGCCACAGCGACCGGAGCCTGCCACTTAGACGGTCAATGTCTGAGGCCTCAGCCAAGACAACTACAACAGCGAGGTGAGGGAGGAAAGGGAGGAAAACACTCAGGGTTAAATGCAGTGTGACAGACTCCTCATTTACTGCCACAATTAAGCAGAAACTCCCAGCGCTCGCTGGAAATGAGATTAAATGTCTTGACTGGAGTCCTGTGAAACACAGCGCGGATCAAGGTGGGGGTGTGGAATCAGAGCGTGGGGGCCCGTGAGATCGACTCAGAGGTGGATTGGGCTTTGAGGGAGAGGCATCAAGGGCTGTGCTTTGGAGAGATTGCCTGTGTAGTGAGGAGGCAGGGGGGCCCTAATGTGGAGCTGAGTGATTTTGGGCAGCGGGTGGGAGCGCTGCCTGATAGTAATTAGCCCTGTCTTTCCCGCCTCTCCTCAGGGAGGCAGGGTCCATTCCTTAATGTTTTTATTTTTTCCTTTCCAACACCTCTTGGCGATGTTCTGTGACAAACCTCATGTATCATTTTTAATTCTATCCCTCACAACCTCTCCCCTACCTTCCTTCAAGTTGCTTTATGGTAAATAGCCTTTAGTCGGTTTGATATTCCTTCAAAACTTTTAAGTGTATGACTCTGACTTTAAGTCACTACAATGTCAGCCTTCAAATATTCTTAAAGTTTGCTCACGGCTATACAGAAATGTGTCCTCTGACTGGTCAAATGACACATTGACAACTCTATCCCCCTTGCTAGTGTATATCGTGGCCAACAGGCTCCTTTATTTTTGCCCTATATCAACACAAAATTAGGCTGATCACAAAACACTGCACATTTCCTACTGGGTAATATCAATTACACACATAATAAGCAATGAGTATTCTATTGCAAAATCAACATGGAGGCCTGAGGATAAAAGGTATGACAACTAGTACTACTTCTGCTGCTGTTTCTGTTGTTATTATTACTGCTACTACTATTTTAACTACTACTACTTCTACTACTACTATTACCACTATTACTAGTACTACTTTTGCAACAACAAATAAATACAGAATGAATAATACTTGGGCTTCTATAAACAGACAGAATCCTGTATCTCATTCATTACAAGATCTTGGGATCTTGGGATGTCTCTATAGGCGAATTAACACCCTCACTCACCAACACGAGCAGGTCTTACGCATGGGCACACTCACTGAGGGTGAGTGATATAAATGGGCCTAATTAAAGTATCAAAAGGGTATGTGTGCACAGAGAAAATAATCACAGTTCACACACATACATGCAGAGACACATACACACACGTGCACACATACACACACACACACACACACACACACACACACACACAAACTACAAGTGGTAATCTTGTTATTTAACCACAGAATAATTCCACGCCTAATGTATTATGGGGAAAACATTGTTCCGTGTTCATAATAACAGTTCACGCACACGCACATGCAGACACACACTCACACGCACCACAGTACAAGTGGTATTTAACCACAGAATAACTCCATGCGTAATGCATTATGGGGCAAACAGTGCTCAGTTCCATTGCCACCCCAGATCCACTGCCACCCTCTGCATGCCACAGATCTCCTGCATCATCCCCACCTCACCTACCCATGTGGTCGGCTGTCCCCAACAACCACAACCACAAGAGTGAGACCACAAGAGTCATGGCTGCCCCAGCACTACAGATGAATAGTGTAAGGCAGGAAACACTTAGGCAAAGTCCAGGTAAGGGCCATTTCATTTCATTAACTTTACAACAATAACTATATATTTGTGAAAATCGCTCTCCCTTCAGTGAATGGCTGTTCATATATCAAATATAACGACAAGGACAAGCTGAACGATATTGTTGGGATAACTTTCAGAGTGATTTCATGAACTATAAAAAATATTGGCTTTAGTATGTGTACTCTCTAGGAATAAAGCCATGGTCTTGGCAATGATGTCAGTTGGCAGTATAAATATCATATTATAATATATTTTTGGTTGGCATCAAATTTATTTCCCTACCCTAATAGTTTTTAGGTTTTTCTTGTGCTGAATTTGCAATTGAATGGTGATAAAAGTAATGGATTGTAAGAAAAGACATGACAGCCTTGCTCTTCTACATCTGCTCTGATTTACCTTATTTGTCCATGATAGCTGTCTCGTCCCATTTATATTCATGTACACCACTAATGCAAATCACACAGGGAAGTGGTGTGCAGTTAGGAATCTCATACATTTTACACAATTGACAACCCTATTTCACCCATGAATCTGGATATTGCACGCGCTCATACTCATTTTGCCGTGGGGAACCAGGGATCCTTCAGCAGGAGAAAATAACTGGGTGGAATGGCCTGTGATATAACAAAATTTGACCTCGTAATAAATATCAGCAAACCACTGCAATTTATATTATGGCTTATAAAAAGAAAACACTCCTCATGTGACAGTTCATTCTCATAATGTCTTGTAAGTGTCCCCCATTTATCTTCAAAGATAAGCAGAAATATTTCCTTCCACGGTGGTTAAAATGTGTTTGTGACCTAGATGGCAGATTTTCATTAACTAATAAAAGCTCATGATGACGAATGCACTTTTATTGAACCCTGCAGCGCTTTTTTTTTCCACTGGTCTGATCCTCCATGCAATTATCACACACTGTGTCGCACAGTGTTCTTCCAGTTTTGGTGTTGTCTCAGTATTGACAAACTACAGAGATGACAGTAATTGGGTGTTATGTGATTTCAGCAATACCTGTGTGTGTTGTAAGGATCTTAACTGGGCCTAGGGGTCTTTACAAGAAAGGCTAGCATCCCCTTGGAAACCACAGTAGTGAACATAATGTGTTTGGGTTGAGCAAAATAAGATTGGACTATCCATATAAAAGAACTGAAGAGGTACTATGTTTGAACACAGTGCAGTGTGTGTGTGTGTGTGTGTGTGTGTGTTTGTTCTGTCAGTGTTGTAAATAATAGTAATTATAATAACCTAAAGCCATGCACTTCTTTGTGGCCCTTGAGCCTGTTGTGTGCTGCACCCAAGGGACAGAAGGCCACTACACAGTCCACATTGTAACAATTTTACAAGAGATCCCCTGTCTGAGGGGTCATTGTGATTTACCTTTGTGGGTTTTTTGATTTGCTGTTGTGTTATTCATTTGTTGTTGTGTTTTGCACTTCAGGGCCACTGTATGCCATTATACCAACTACCATTGTAAACTGCAGCATTGGGTGACTTTGCCTTATAAAAGACTTTGCCTCAATTCTTCATTTTGGAACCAAGACTGTGGAACAATACATGCTCCATAATTACAACCAATATGTTTTTAAAAAAAAACAACTAAATCTAATCACTTATTATCTAATCACTAATTATTTAATCACTTGGGACCACTTTTAACATTTTGTGACATTTTTTGCCTTTAAAAATCTCTGACCTGATTAATAGCCACACTATGCTCCAGCTGCCCCAAGAGTCTTACTCCAGGCTTAGGTGACATGAGCAACACCCCAGCCATTCCAGCTTGGCCACTTTGATACCTGATACAAAAAGTGATTCCCATTTGTCATTGTGATCACACAGCACACCATAGCACACTGTGCACACAACGCATGGAATAAAATATTTCATCTGAGACAATAGGGATTTTGGTAGTTACTCAGTTGTTTAAACTGATATACTGTAAGGGGAGGAGGGTAAGTAGAGGCTCCATATGTGTGTTGAATGCTAGCTGAACATTTTAGATACAGTCTGACCCTACATTTCCTACATAATTTCAGATGCTCTGTTTCAGCCCAAAGTGAGTACATACCTGAAGCCATCATTCATATTAGTCCTTATGTATTCCCAGCTGAATGTACAACTTCAGAGTTATGCAACATTAAGGATCTCCACTGACTTACACTGACATGCTGTCAACTGATAAAAAATGATTAAGTCATACTGATTACAATAATCTAATCGACAAGCTCATGTATTATACAGTGTATGGCTGAGGGATAGTATTTATCATGGAAATGATGATGCTTTCATTAAAATACTGTCAGGGCATCAGTATACAAGCTTATCACTGCTTTGCCATGTACCAAAAGGGAAAATGCCAGCTCGCAAATAATAGTCAGAGCCAGACACAAAAATGAGTGTGTTATTTAGATAAGCAGAGGAAAGGTTAGTTTTGTTTCATGTCTAAAAAGCTCGAGGTATTCACTCTTAATCAGGAAGGGAGAAATCCCAGGCAGCGTAATTAGCTCTATCTTTAGCTCAGGAGAATCTGGCTTTAAAGCAACTCATTCCCTTAGCTTACGACACTGGTTATCAAAGTAGCAGGCTGGGGGAAAGACACTTCAAACGAACAGGCAATTAATTCTGGGTGATAGGTGTTTGTGTAACTGAAAGAAATATTTTGATGACATCAAAATGTCAGAAAAAAAGAATAGTGACATATTTTTTATTTATTTATTTAAATTCATGGGATGACCTTTCGTCATGCCTCTTTGTGATTTGGTTATAAGGCTGACACAATCAGTATAGCTACAGCTTTGTAAACAACAAAACAAAATTAAATCTCTACGTTGACTGCAAGTTTTTTAGCGCCAGGTACATCAATTGAGGTTGAACCCTGGGTGTCTGTCAAAGGTAAAATGAAAGCTGTATGTCTTGGGGGCTTTCTCAAACACAATGCTTCTGTGTGATTCCTCACAATTAATGTCTGAATCTATCACAGCAATTATCTAACTAACTTCAGTCCCTCAGGAATTCACAGGTGATCATCAAGGTTTATTTAAGTGCCATCAATAACCTCCTTTCACTCTCTCATTACCTGTTTTCCTATGCCTAATGCCAGCTCATGGTGTGCATGTGTACATCCACAATGCACATCTTTGTTTTCCTGACACTTCTCTATGAGATAAACATTCTTTGCAGAGGACAGGCGTCCTCCACATGTGACATGTCCCCCTGAGAAATATTACAGAATATTGCAAAGGGGAGGCTCTTAACATAACCTATTGTCCCTCTGTAAATGTCTAATTATGCTGTGTGCCCTGAAGCCCAATTATTTCTCTGTCTTTACAAGATTAATGTCCTTAATTTCATTTTTCTTCACTTTGGTTGGCTCTTTGCGATGGCCATTGTGGCCTGTGTCCTCTGGCAGTAGTTTAATATTTCATTGCCCCCTCCCCACACACACACTTACAACATAAACATTCAAACACACACACACACACACATTAACACACACGCACATGCACACGCACACCTACGCACACTCTCGCATACACGTGGTAATAAACATTATGTTCTCCTGGAACAATACCTTCTCCTGTGACTCTCTGTTATATTAACACAACACAAAAGCTTCAGAAATAATTCATTGCTGCCACATACAGTTCTATGATGCTTGCCATCAACACTAATTCTGTGTATGATACTGCACTATCATGCTGTTTTTATGTATTATGTACTCGACATGCTTAATATGGTTAGCTTTTTTGTGCAAGGCTTCCTTCTGCTTCAGAAAGTGCTTTCAGGGGATGAGGTTCCAATGCAAACTGAGCTCTGCAGTGTTCCTTAGAACATATGCATTATTGGTTACACTTTATTTTACTGTCCCTGTTACAGCAATTAGGTGCATTGCAACTAAGTGTTTAACAATATGTAATATTACTTACACTGTACATTGGGTTAGGGTTGGTGGAAGGTATGTACATTGTAAGTACAGAATATTACATTTTCTTACATGTAGATACACTAAAAATGAACCACAAAATAAAGTGTTACCACATTATTTTACTATGTCATTAAAATAGAATTAAACTAAGTGATAACCTAGTAAGTAAACAGTTATACTGAATGAGTGTGCTGCTGTAATATAGTCTCCTCTTCCGATTGCTGTTGTTGTTGCTGTTGTCTTGCTGGCTCAGAGCACAGGCTTCATCCAGCTCGGTGAGTTGGCACTCATCTGACTAAGAGTGCTTTCACACCACTAGTTTTATCATTCGGTCCGCATCACCAGCATCCAAACCATCAGCAAAGGAATCAAAATTGGTCCGATTGACGTTTCGTCATCAATATTTATCTTAGCTACCTATAATGCATTTTGAATAGTTTGTTGGTCCGGAATCAAGTGGACTTAGACCACCGCTTTTTGGAGGTCTCTGTCCGCTTGATTTAGTGTGCACTGAAGTTTGATTGATGCTTCCAGACCAAAGAAAATGATCTGAACTAAGAGCTTTTGGTCCAAATGGACCGTTTGTTATGCACCAACTGCTGTTGGTGTGAAAGCACCCTTAGTTTATCACATATGCAGCAAGGACCACAGCTGGCCCTGCTTCACCTGGACTATTTGTGATGCTGATTTAGTGGTAAACACTGGACTGGTGGCCAACAGTCTCGACACCTTTCACTGCTTACCCTAGTCACAGCACCTTGAGCCTCTTTGCTGTCAAATTAGGTGGTAATTGGATGTGTGGCAACAACAAACAAGGCATGATTTTTAATGGACAGGTTATAAACACATGAAATCATTATCCACTCATGGTTGCGTCTCTAAAACAGCCTTAGAAGTAAACAATTTACATTTTGGCTTCAACGCTGCATACTAAAATGGTGGGAGAACAGAGCGGAGTAATGGGCTTTTAGTTAATTATTCCTGCTTTTCCAAAAAGCAGGAAGATATTATGTTAATTGTGTGATAGTTTGCCTCTCTGTGTACTGGTATGGCACAGGCTGTTAACGTTCTAACTCTATAATGATATCAGTTTCATTACCAAACACCTTGCTAAGGGATGCTTGCTAATATTATGAAAGTTGAAAAAAAAAATACAAAAACCTGAGGTGGAATCGATGATGCTAGTCTAATTAGATTACCCGCAAGGAAGGCTATGCTAACGTAGTTCTGAGGTAACAAATGCATTTACCGCCCTCTCCCTATCTTCTCTCCAATGCTTTGTTCAGTGGCTTAAAAATGAGCCTGCTCCTGTAGTTTCAAATGACCTCACGCTGTGTTTTTACTGGAGACGTTCACGCTGAGCATCGGCACACACACTATGTGTAACCTGCGCTTCACAGCCAGATGAATTTCAATCATAACAATCTGGCTTTATCTGAAATCCATACTGAGGTAATCTCTCAGTACGATGGCTTAAATCCAAAGATTATTTGATCTGACACATACACAGACACACACATTTCTCTGTGCTCAGCCACCGCTTCATAATAGTCTGCCATCCTTTGTTCTTCTCTTCCTACGAGTGGCGCTCCTCTCTACCTCAGTGGCCTGATGCAAGGTTTACCTGTAAAATGACACATGCGTATGTCTTTTGTTTGCCACCTTAACAACAGATTAGTCTGTTAAACAGAGAGCAAAGTAGATGCTGCAATAGAATGTTGCAATCTACAAAACACAGGCTACCTTGTAGGCAGTTGGTTGATCAGTAAGTTTTACACAGGTACTCATAATGTGGGGGGGCTATGACCCTCTGATTGGTCACCAGTCACTATTGGTCAAAGGGTGCTATGTAAGTAGTAAGTGCTAAGTAAGACATTTAAGAAAAGTCATTATAAAAATGGTCCTCATATGTCACCAACACAAACAAATAAACATGTGGAATTAAAATGCTGTTTTCACTATCAAAAATTGAATACTTACAATAGTTAAACAATAGAGTATTTACATTTGACAACTTCATTTACAGTTTGCAACTATTGTTAACCATATGTTTTGATTCTGTGTTTTGCTTCTTGCCTCTGGAGTGGCAACAGCACTTTATAGTGCTTTGAATTTCATTGCAATCCTAGTTTTGTTCACAATGCTACATATAGCATCTTCAAACATCCACACATCATACAACCATTTTCCACATTGGCCGCATTCAGCCTACTGAGAGCAGCAGATAAGCTCAGGTGATTATTCATCTCTGCCTGGAATTATAAGCAAACATAAACATGACACATTAAACAGTGCAGTAGCTTGCTTGTTTAATCAAATTGTACCAGAGTGTGCTACATGTGAAACACTAATGTCAGTAATACTTTTTTATGGTTCCTGTTTTAGTGTCTACATACATCAACATGTAATATTATGCATTTATATATTTACCACTAAACCTAACCCTAACCCTAAGGTACAGTGTAAGTGCATACTGTTACACATTGTTACACACTTTGTTACACTGTACCTAACTGATGTAGCAGGGACATTAAAATAAAGGGTAAACCTATGTTATATGTCACACACACACACTCACAGACAAAAATAGCATGATGTAGACTTGCATTAAATGTAATATAATTATAACTGCTGGGTAAGTCAGGAGATTTTTACCCTTACTTTTTTTTAACCTTTACTCAGATGCACAGTGAAACTGCAGACCTCTTGGTGGGAGATGGATGGTGGAGCTGGAGGATCCCCAGTCAGTGCAGCTGATTTGAAGGAAGTGGCAAAGGTGGAGCAGGTGCTACTGTCGGAGGAGTTGTCTGCCGGGGTCGATGCTGGTGGAGGGGAGGGGAGGGGTAGGGGTGGGGGCCCCAGAGGCCTGGGTTTCCACTGATTAAAATAGCACACAGAGTCACTGTTGCCTTTTCTTCCTACGGCCTATCTCATCAATATCTGTGGCTGATCAGGGAAAACATGTCCATGAGTTTATAGTGCTTATTATTCTCTCATTAAATGATAATGTATGGCTGCTAATAGTTGAGATGAACTGACACTTTGAGTCACTCTTTTTTACCTTCCCTTTGACAGCTTGCCAGATGTACTGCAGGTTGGGATGCTGGCTGCATTGCTATATGAAACAGAATTTTCAAACCAATATAATCAATTATTTAAATACCTCTCCTGTGGTACTTCAGATTTGATTTAGCTAGCTTATTTCAGTTACAACAAAATCAGCATAGTATTGCATACATCCTTAGTGTACTTGCTGTGTAGTGTGTAGTGTGCTGTGTAGCCTCGCTAGCTTGGGGATGAAATTGAGAAGCATGATCTTGGGTAAATATGCTGTTATTTAAATGTAGGATAGACAATAAAAACAGATATTTTACCAGAGAGCATACAGCGGGTTATGGCAGACCCAACCCTTCTCCATGTATCTGTAAATGTTTTTGAATTCATCCAAAAAAGTTTATACAACTCATGATACTCTGTGTTACAAAGAAAGGGACAATTAGTTAGTCTATGAGGCTGTAAGATAATTGGTGTTCTGATAAATATATAATGATGGTACAGACCAAAAATGAGCTCTGTAGTGATATAAATGTTTTATGGTGATAATGTAAACTCCACAGCTGTGAAATGATAAGGTACTCACTCCTCTTAAGCGCCAGCAGTTAGAAAAGCTGTTATTAGTGTGCAGTTTATCACCATTAACGTCAGGGAGATTTGCAATATTTGTATCATGCACATTCATATGAAAGTGAGGGATATGATAGTGCTGTGCTTTCATTTTTTGTGCTGAGCATCCAACACACACACACACACACACACACACACACACACACACACACACACACACACGCACACACACACACACACACACGCACACGCACACGCACACGCACACGCACACGCACACGCACACACATACACACACACACAAACACGCACACACACATATACACAGTATTTCCTTCTGCAACAGTGCATGAAAAAGTCCGATTAATGTTGCTCAGAGGTGCAGTATGGCTGAAGGTAGTTGCTGGATCTTCTTTTTTTGGACTCAGTTTTCTTGCCAGCAGCATGTAAAATAATTTGCTTTGCATATGCTGTACCGACCCATGATCCAGGCATTGATTAATTTTGCCTATTTAAAGGGATCAGTGGTGTAACAGATAAGAAAAAATCTTACCCGCCCACCACTGAGACTCTCTTTTTCGGCTTATTGTCTGAAAACACTGTTTTGCTGTTTGCACAATATACTTTATAAATGACACACAATAATGTACTCTATCACTCCAATCACCCTGTCCTCTGGGGTTAATCCATCATTTTGCCCACTGCCATAAATATACACACGCCCTATAGGGACATCGTTTCATCATCAGCATGTGCCTGCTGCTCAATGCCCGATAGTCTTTGAGAAACTTTTCAGAGAGAGGAGTGGGCAGAGCTGCCCTGGTATTCATGAGAGGCTGGCAGTGGCAGTGGCTGTGGCTGCAACTGTCTCTGTTCGGTGCCTGCTGTATCCACTGGCCACCTCATCAGCGGCCCTGAGCTCTGACCTTCCCCCCACTGTCTGTCAGCGGGCGACATGCTCTGAACCTGCCCAGGAGCAGCTGCTACACGCACCAAATGAGGCCACCTGTCCAGGCAGCGCTGGACAGGACACACGCTGCCACTGCTCCCTTGGTCCCTGGCACAACCAGGTCGCCGAGCACAGCCTCCTGTCTCCTGGCCTGTCTCCACTTCAGAGGTACCCACAATACAATGCTGGACTGGGTGATGAGAGGATGTAGCTTACTGCAAAAACATCAGATTCCAGGGACAGGCCATGTGCAGTCTACAGACATGCCAACTTGCTCATATGGTGTTCTGTATTACAGAGTGGCTGTTAAAGCCAGCTAGCTTGTAAGCCAGCCTGGCTAAGGACACAGTACCCAGACACCAGTCTTAGCTACAAGCACACAGACTATGTTTAATTACTGGCAACACAAACACAATGCCATGTAATAGCAGCACAGAAGAAGAACTCATGTTAATACCCATGGGAGAGATACCACCCTTTCAGGTCTCTGCTGGACGCCCTTTTTCCTATTTCCTAATATATCATATATGTATACCATAACTACAGTTGTTGTCACATCCAAACTTGGTAAGTTTGTTTGTTTGTAGAAGACTTAAAAATCACTGCTGAATGCATTATAGTTGTTATATGCTTCATTTTGCTTTCCCTGCAGTTCACTGTTGACTTGGAGAACTCTGTAGCCTGTCCTAAATACTGTCTATCCCCCCCCCCCCCCCGACCCACGCACGATTAGCTCTCCTGGTTCCCACTGGATCTCATTCCGTTCAGCAGAGTAGCACAGCCGGCCTTCTGAAGTGCGTTTCTCAGGCTTTCCCCAGGCAGCTGCTGTTCTCAGCAAGGATAGCCAGCGGACCGGCCGTCTGCTCTGCTAACTCTTGCTCTCCCCCTAAAGTGCCCACAGTTGCGGTGGATTGAAATGCAGCTCACTCCCATCTCAAGCAATCAGAGCCAACTGTCTCCTGACCACAAATGGGAGATGAATGTTTGATAAACATTTACTTGTTTTTCTGGGGATCATTAACATTGTATGTTACACTGCACTGATAACACTCTACAATGTTAAAGGCAGGGTAGGAGATGTTTTCCTGGGGCACTTTTTACTATATTTTTTCAAATCGCCTTCACAGCCCGATGGCAATCAATTAACACAAAAATAAAACATGATAATCACTTGTGGGACAGACAGGACTGAAAACACACTATCCAATCATTTTAAGCAGCCTATTTAAAATGATTGAATGGCGATATGTCTATCAAACTCACCGGCCCCCTCTCCCCTCCCAATTTTTTTTCCAGGATCTCCTTCCCTACCTTTTACTAGCTTCTCACACTTAGTGGTGTTGTGAAAGGTGCAGTGAGGGAAATATCAGCACTATCAGTGGTAAAGAAAAATGGGTAAACTGTAAAACGTGGGTGTCAGTGGTAAGTAAATGCACTTTTTTGTCTAATTTCAAACTGTGCATAAACAGGGCTTATTTGTGTTTACCCTTTGCTGGCCACATCAGCTCCTCACTCTCACCCACCCTCATTTATCCTCCTCAACCCACTGGACTTCCATTTTTGTATTTTAGTCTCACTTTACACCACAGCATTTCAAATGATTTCACAGTCACAGACAAAATGTTCCCAAGACAGAAAAGCAGTTATGAGAGTTTTGTTGGGAGTTGTAGCCCATACCATACAATAATATCAAATGTGTTTGCTACAAATCTTTTAGTATGGGCTCATGCAAACAGGGACATAACCTTGTTAACAACCAACAGAGGAGCTCTAACGAAGATGGAGCCAGAAATATAGGAAGCGCTGAGCTTGGCTGAGAAACAAAACAGGGCTGACACAGATATTGAGACAATACACCGGGAAAGATGTAAGTAGTAGTGACTCTGATTTACAGATTTTGTCTTCATTGCCTGTGACTAAAAACTCTTCACTTGTCTTTAGATGTGAGCAGATGAGATTAACCTTTTAGACATTTTTTTCTGAATCATTCCAAAGTCCTCTGACGTATAGGTAGCATTTACTGTGTGCTTTAAAGGGGTCCTTCCGCTAAAAACCACTTTGAGTAGCTCTATTTACAATGTGGTGGGTCACAACAAGCAGTATATGCACGCAGCACTCCAAGACGTGAAATTCGACCCTCATGGTTTTACTGCTCATTGATGGGTCAAGCTAACCAAAACGAGTGGATCAGAGCAGGCTAAACCTATCTACGTCACTAGGTCGTAAGCCCCACCTAGAGCCATGTGTGGCACGCCCACATCGCAGAGGAAGAACAGTGGACAGAAGCTAGGTGAGGGAAAGACAGCGAATTTGCCCAATCAGAAGTGCCTTATTGACACGTCATGGATATTCACGAGGGACACCGGAAAAGCCTAAGTTGTCAACCACTAGACCTGTTCTAGCTTACAGAAAACAGAGATCTAGGACATAATTTTTCACAGAAATGACTCACAATGCATTCAACCATAGTGGTGACACAGAAATATGAATAAAAATAACGATGAAAGTTCACCTTTAAGGGAAACACACACACACACACACACACACACACACACACACACACAAACTCATGTGCATGGTGTTTATGGAGAGATAGTGTTTTCTGTGACCAGACAGCCTGACTGCAAACCTGTGCAAATGCCACACACCGAACCAGACAGGAAATGGGGATTGAGTCAGCACAACATCTGATCCTATCCTGTCTGCTGCAGACCTTACTCAATCGATACTATAGACCAGCCCCAGAGAGGTTTACCCAGGGAGGCAAGGGCGAAAGATCCATACATGGATATGTAAAACCTCTCTGTAAAAACAAAGGAATTTGGGAAGAATCCAATCAGACCCCTTAGACTGCATGTATATTTCTTTAACTCACAAACTCACATTCTGACAACATCTGCCTTGCCCTGAATCTTGAACTGTGACTCATTTAAAGATGTTAAATAACAGATAACCTCCAACCACTTTCACAGGAACTTATTTTTGAGCTTGTGGCTCAAGGTCTGACTACTGAAGATCTTTGTCAATCACACCCACTCTCTAAAGATCATTTTTTTAAAGAGAAGTCACCATAGCCACAGAATATAAAATGGCTTTTAATTTGTGAGGCCATGGTTTGTTATTTACACCAGACTGTCTTAACTGTATTTTGTGATTTCAGGCTACACACAATAAGCATAGTTACTAACCGTCTACGCATTCTTCACTCAAATGAATGTTTTACAAGTTGTGTAGGCAGCTGCTATTTACTGCAGGGCAGTTTTATTGCAGTATAAGTCAACAAATAATAAACATTTTTTCCTCTCTAAACATGTTCATTTTAGTTACCAAAACAGGATGAAGTTTAAAAACAATGTTTGGATATACACTTGTCAAACATCTGTATGTGTTTTAGGTGACAAAACCTACCTAAAGTCAAAATACAGTTCATGGTTATCTCCGATGGCCTGGCAACTGATCATTATTATCACCAGCATCAGTGATCCAATAGCTCTGTGGTTCAAGCCCCCTGACTTTAAAGCACTCTTTTTTCAATGCAGCATAAACCTAACCTTTTTTCCCTGACACAGCCAGGCATTAACAGCAGGACTATATTACGCATAAGGGTTGTGATTAGTCTGGGTAATGCCTCTCCCTCCCTGGCTGTGCTGGAGGTGGAAATTATCGTTTGTTATTATTTGTTGGTTCCACTTTCACACACTCTGACTAAAACACTAATCATAGCCCATCACCGGGGAGCCACCATAACACCACCTCCCCCACACATCCATGAACTACAAAGTGGCGTCCCGCAGGACCACCGAAGGAGCGAAAATAAATAAATAAATAAATAAATGTGTTGTCCATAGCATTCTATCAGTCCTGAATTCCTGGGGAGACTGGCCTGCTGTTAATTGGCCCTCTGCGGACATTGCTTCCATGTTCCGGCACAGAAAAACAATTTCCGAGCAGAGCCATGCTAACCCATCACAGATGCTATGCTCTGTTCGATATTTTAGTCATCAGACTAATTACGCTGTCCTCGAATGTGGGGGCAAATTAAGGGCTTGGTTAAAGGCAACCAACAGAGACATTAGCTGAGGTGTGAGAAGCCGGAGAGGACTGCCAGCCGGCTGTTGTGCTCACAGGAGCTTAAATAAAAAAAGATGCGCTGCAGCAGCTCCTGCCAGTGCTTGTTTTGACAGGTGTAAAATCATGAAATTTTGATAAAGAGATTTCTTCCTGACGCTCACGTTTTTCAGTACTGCCGACACCTGCCGGAATTCTACTCTGGAGAAAGTCCTCTCTAAGAAGTCCTTAGGTGTATAAGCCAGTAGTATTTCTTAATGGCAGGGAAAAGAAAAATGGTCAACTGCTTATCAGCCTGATTAAACATATGATAAGCACATTCATTTAAATACCTGCTCATTCATTGGGGGGATTAGTGGTTGTATAAAAAATCTTTATGAAAAACTGTTTCCGCAGATTTCTGCTTGTAGTAATACATCTTTAATGTTTAATCCACCCTTTTTCTTGCTTTATATCTTCAATTAGCATCTGGACTACAGTGATATTATAAGTACAGCCAAGCACCAAATGTGCACACAAAAAGCCACGACTCTTCCCTGAAAATATTTGATATTTCTCTGACTCAGAGTGTGCACCTTCAATGTCTCTGAATGTAAAAAGACAGAGCTAGATGTCAGAAACCTGTCATTGTCACTGAGGAAATGAGAGAGCTGGAGGAATGAATTACTGTGTGCACGCTCAGTTGTGAATGTGCAGTGAAATATCATGTCATCGAGCGCATACAATTACGCTGATGGTGGATGCAGACGGGTGTAATTAGTGCTTAGGCAGTGTCTGCCTTAGAAATGGTCATTTTTGGGTTTAAAGAGATATCATTTGCCGTGTAAGGTTTTGCAGCATCCATTTTGCATAGTTTAACAAAACAAAAAAAAAGCAGTGGAAGAGACACCCATCCCCCTCTGAGATTGCGTTTCTGGCCTTTGTGGATAGGCCTCTCATGATCAGTGGGGGATTTGCACCAGCTATAGCTGGGTTTACTCCTGCTTCATGACAGAGCCGAATTACAGCAAGAGGGTCCCTGAGGAATTTCGCAGGGATGAAAAATGTTATGAATCATCACCATGGAGATTGTGTTCCTGGGGATCTGAACGCCTCCTTAGCGCATCATTCAAAAACTCAGTGGGGACATAACCCTACTTTAACAAGGAAGAAAATATTCATAGTTTGACTCAGCTTGTGTCTGTTTGGCAATAAGTAAGGGAGAAAAGAGGACACAGTCAAAAGGTTCATCTTTGAGAAGTTTTTTGGACTAACTTTGAAGTAACTTCGAGGTTGTTTGCCTTGTTAAAAACAAAACACACTTAAATTCATAGCCATTTAGAAAAAAACATAGGCAAAGAACATCAAAACTTGTGGTCATTAGAGGTCCTCTCAACACTTTATTTGGATTATCTGCCCCACAAAGAAATTACAGATACAAGAATTTTGTTTCATTTCGGTTATTGTTTACTGACCCAACCCCTGATCAAAATGGGGTTGGGTCAAACCTGATCAAACCCAACCCCTAACCCTAACAAGACAGTTTACTAATAGTCTCTGCATCTGTGCTAATGGAGCTCTGCCATGCTTGTGCACAACTATGCAGCTCCAGAGCCACAGCGGCAGCGGGAGAACAGTGGGTCAGGAAATAGTGACCTGTGCAGAGAACGTTCCTGCTCTATGCCCACATGACCACCCCCTCAACCCTTTCAAGGGACCAGGACGGAGTGAAATGCTGCCCTCCTCCTTCTACTCCAAAGTACCCCATTCAGCACACACACACACACACACACACACACACACACACACACATGAACATGGACATACATATACACATACATACACACACACACACACACACACACACACACATGAACATGGACATACATATACACATACAGACATACACAAACACACACATACCTAGACACACACCCACACACACACACACACACACACACACACCTACATACACACACAAAGGCTATTAACTGCCACTGCTTCAGTGTAAGTATGACACACTGCAGTGGATCCCTCCCGTAATGGCTCATACATTAGTGGACAAGATGACAGGGCTGATTTGTAGCCGGTGTTTTCAGAGCTCCATTGGGGGTGTGCTGTGTGCTGTGTGCTGTGTGCTGAGTCCGTGGATATTACACACACAGTGCTCACAGCCAGCGAAAGGCAGCGTCTGTACAGCTACCTGTCTAGTACTCATCTGGAAAAATAAAATCACACAAATGTTTCTGTCCCTTTTTTGCGCATCTTTGCAATCTGTTGTTGTGCATGTGGTGTTCACTGAAAAGGCAAAGTGGGGAGAAGAGAAAGAGAAGTGAGAAATGGGGAGAACGTAACAGAAAGAGACAGAGAGACAGAGAGAGAGACAGAGAGACAGGGAGAGAGAGAAAGAGAGAGAGAGAGAGAGGAAGAGGAAGAGAAAAAAAGATTAACAGTGCTAAAAGGCAATAGGACATTGGTGCTTATGTATTCTCTACTGAGTAAGACCTCACCCTTGCAAATGCTCAGAATGTGTTTTGGCTGGATAGTGCTTTAACAAAAACATTAAAATATGTTTAAATAAAAGTCTGAAGACTTTTTGTGTTAAGTGTTGGCACCCTGCCCGGTGTTTCTATCTTGGAAATGGTCACAGTTTGAAAGAAAAAAAGTATTGTTTGGGCAAAATTACTAAGGTCGTCCACTCAAGCAGTAAAGCACAACTAAGAAAAAGCAATTAAATTAAAATGCCAGCTAAAGTTGAAGGTGGGGTGGGTAATGAAGCATTTTCTTATATACATTTTCTCAAATTGTCCTCACATCCCACCAGCTACAAACACTTGAGATTGTCTAGCAAAACAGACCAAAAAGTATATAATATGTGCCAGCTACAAGGCTACAAAATCCTGTTAAAACATTTTACTTGGACAACAGGATGCTTTTCGCTGGTCTACTTGCCTGACCCCTTGTCTTCCTGCTTTCTGATTGCTATTGCACATACAGGCCATATAAAGAAGGAAGAAGTGGGATTGTTCCCCCCAATGAATACTTTTTACAGCTATCTGGTGACACTTCTTTGTGGTTTTTTTGCAGTGTATCAAACTATAACAACATGTTATGTTATGTTTTTACACTGTACATACGTAACATTAACCCTTATCCTAAGCCTATGGCAGTGTAAGTGCAAAATGTTACATATTGTTACAGACCTTGTAAGTAAGTTGTACTTGTAAGTACACCATAGTTTGTAAGTACACCGTACACTGTACATCTACATGATGTAAATACACTGTAACAGGGATCATAAAATAAAGTGTGACCAACTATCTTATTCATACTTGCTTTTCCTGTGGTTGCCCCTCTCTCTATGTACAACAACAAATCTGCATCTGGATCCTGATGAAGAATCACATGATCATGTTGTAGGACTGATAAATTATGACACTTGGCCTGGGATGAAAAACTGATATAAATCAAGCAAGCAGTTTAAAATGACGTGAAAGACAAAGACACAGATGGACCGACAGTTGGACCCATTCGCCATACCATTATCCCCCTAACAAGAGCAAGGGTAAAGACATTCTTTCTTGAAAGAAGGCTGATTTGTGTTGGATTACTATCACAAAACGTTTTTCTGAAGTTTCAGATTTATTCGATGCATGACACTACACTGTGGAAACAGAACTCCAAACAACACTACCACCACAATGACCACCACCAACATTATCATCATCATCATCATCATCATCATCATCATCATGATTGTCATCATCATTAGGATCAACATAGTGAGAAGACTCAAAACAATTCCACAGACTCCAGGAGACTGCTGCCCACATAGAAATCAATGAAATGTCTTACTCCAACCTCTATTGTAATTTATGCATGATGAACATTTTATGCGTAGGCAAAAAAAGACTATGGTATCATTTACACATGAGCAGGCAAGATCAACACAGATGAGGCTGACCTGGCTGTGCTGGCTATGCAAGTTTAAAAATGTCCTTTCAGAGTTAATCTAGTGTCGCATCACATGATATTCATATTTCAGCAACAGCATGAAAACCATCCACAAAACACTTTGTCTGACAATCTCACAATCGACCTTGAAGGAAGTTGAGGATGACAACACACAATGATTTTCCCCCAATGTAAACATATTCCTATACATCAGACACAAACATTTACTCTACAAGTCTGCAGTATCTTGTTTACTGACTCCAGCAGTCACTAAAAACCATTGTAAGGCTTTCCTGCTTCAGGCTTTTGGCTTTTTTTACAAATGTATATCATCTTTAGTCTGCCTTGTCATACAAGAAACTTGAAAATATTTACGCTTAAAACAATGAAGACCTCTGACATCCATTTTTATATTGTCTACTGTCTTCCCATTATGTCATGTCCATTCCATTGTAACATTATAACTATTTTTATCGACATTATGTCATTTGATTAGCAAAAAAGATCAGGCCGATACTTGCATTTCAATTTCATAGATACTTGAGGGCTCGTTATTAGAAAAACCTGCTCATCTGGCGTTATAACATGTGCATTCACAGTCCAAGGGGGCATGATAATCCTAGTCTGTATCTGTAAAATTCATCAGCAGAGATAAGCCATCTCTTCTGCTCTTCCTCCATTTGCAGGTTCATCATCATGGGCTGAAATAGCTTCTAGAGTCTCTCTGGTAGAGGTTTCACCAGCTTTCATCTCCCACTGCCACTCTCTGAAATGGTCCTTTGCAGCTACATCCTGCTGTGAATCTTTTTTTGGGAATATAGTTTAGGGCTGTTTGAACTTTATTGGGTAGGACAGTGAAGAGATGAGAGGAAGTGAGTGGCAAAGAGAGATGGAGTATGGGTTTGGGGAAAAGACTAATAATCGGACTGGAAAGTGGGCCTTGTTAGACCCGAATGTGGAGCCGGTGCTGCACACGTGTGCCCCAGCTCCCCCCTTTAAGAGCAAATTGGGTTTTAAAACCCACCACTACATCCTGTAATGATGGGTGGTAACTTTCGGGCATTTTCACTTCCTTTTTATTTCTGGTCATATATCACCTACCTCATCCCCTAATTTTCTGGTAAAATCCTTTCCATTTACTCCATCATACACTGTACTTGTGGGATGATTTGTTTTATTTTTCAGTTTTTTTTTAAAATTCAAGACTTTCCTTTTTTTTACGCTGACCTCAACATAGGACATTTTTCATGCCCACACACACTCCTGTACCTCATTACTTTGTGACACCATAAACCTGCTCTCCGATTATGATTCTCTTTCTGTTTTTATCCTTTTCCGCCTCTTTCACTCACATGTTCATCTACAATCACTTCCAAATGCAGCCAGACAGGCATACACACCCAATTTCACTATGCCAAAGCCCTGTGTGGGTTCAGCTGTGGATAAATGCCTGGAAGAAAAATAACAGCTCTGTGTTGATATGACAAAAGATTTCCCTTTCACGTTTCTGTTATGTTGCCTCGTGGAAGGAAAAACCTTCCCTGACCTCCATCACCTCAACCTGTCACATAATGCTTACGTCCATCAGGGTCAACTGAGAATGGAGGTGTCATCTAAGCTTTTCCCCCAGGAGTCTAGGAAATAGATTCCTCTGACGGCATGGGAAAGCTTGGTCCATCATTGTTTCTCCTAAATTGGAGGCCAATCCTGTACAATCATTTACTGACTCCTTCATGTCAGGAAAAAAGTGAACATGTTGACAAGATCAAAAAATTGATCTAAATTGATTGGCTCTGATCTATAGCAGTAGCTGATAGGTTTTGTTTTTGGTTACAAACCACTATTACCAAGGACACAGTCCTAAAACACCATTGTGCTATGTAATGGGTTTTCTCACCGTGATGGAAAACTCTTTTTTTCATTCTACACTATATTCTAAATGACAACCACAAATATTTGTTTTTATTATTATATATTAGATTTAATATGTATCACTTATGTAAAGTGTTATATGTAAAGGAGTATGTATTATGTCTGCATATAACAAAGGTTAATAAGTTAAAAGGCGAGGTCAGCACTGTCCACTTCTCCACTTTCCCTAGTAAAGGTCACTGATGTAGAAATGCTTAGCCTGCCAATGCTGTCAGTGAAAAAGCTTCATGTTTCCCTGCTAGAGGTTACGTTGGCCACAGAATACATAAAAATGTTTCCTCTTTCAAAAATGACCTTCTGTGCCCTGCATACTGTGCACACTGTAAGTGCACATTTCGTGAGTTCACAAAACACACACGCACGCACGCACGCACACACACACACACACATAAACATACACAGACACACAGACACAGACACACACACACACACACACACACACACACACACACACACACGCACACACACGCACACACACGCACACACACACACACACACACACGCACACACACACACAGACCTTGTTCTTTTGCTGATATTGTAAGCTAGTATGTTACCAAATGTCCACAGTGTGTTAGACCTGCAGAGCTTAGCTGCACAAATGGTGTGCGAGATCTAGAAATATACCATCCTGTCATACAAAAGGAGATTGGAATTCTTGTGTGGTACCTTGAAGTGAAGATAACTGCACGCAATTACCTTGGCAAGTCCTTCACTACCTTTTTTGAACCTTACTGATTGCCCTCCCACTGTTGTGGAACTGCGCTTATCAGTAGAAATATGAATTACATGTAGCCATTGGTTACTTACCTAGTGGAGATTTCTTTATCAGAATGTGTTTTATTTCACATAGGTTTAAAATTTGTCATGCACTTCTTGGGGCTGTGGGTAAGTCTTCGAAAGACAATGAAGCCTGAATACTTTGTGATGAAATGACATAAACAGCATTTCTGATTTGTCTCACAGAGACTGCAGAAACATGGGATTTCAGGTGACTGACAACTTATGTTAAGGCAGTGGGCTTAGCTGCCAGAGAAAGGAAAAGGCAACGTGGCGATGAGATGGAAATAATGAGAATAGAATATCATACAGGATTTTGTCAGAAAGGGGCAGGGACACACGAGGGCACACGCGCACACACACACACACACACACACACACACACACACACACACACTGCATCCACATACAGGTACATCAAAACTCACTTGTGTGCCGGAACAATTTTTCAGCTCTCCATATATTTCCCTAGGTGGAACTTGTTTGTCCTATTGTTATTATATTCCCTACTAAAGACTGCATAACCTCTCCATGTTGGTGGCATTTCTTATATGTAAGTGATAGATTGCCTGGCTGTAATATATTCTAACCTATACACATTCATAGAAAGGACAAATTGTTGTCCCCCAGTTTGGCAGGCCTGAATACCTCCATTCTGTAAGTGAACCTGTTCTGCTGGTGTACCAAGGCAGCATAATGGCCCGTTTATGTATAATATGATGGAGAGTGATGATATATGTTTGAGACTGAGTCCAGTTAGAGTGAATGGAGGCATGGCTGGACTTGTGCAGAGAGGGGGCTGGTGTGAAAATGGAACACGGGCTGTTGAATGACACGACATGATGGTACCGGACTGTTTTCACAGACATGGACAATAGTGCACAACGATCGAGTTCTACGGTACTGAACAGCCTGACAGCCGTACCACTTGCTAAAACATTTCTATTCCATGTTCCCGATAAGAACAGCTGAAAAAGGCTGAGCGTGCTAATTTGGAGAGCATGGATGTGTAGCCTCGGCACTGGCTGATTTAGCAGCATATTAGGTTAATAATAACAGCAATGCCATTACAGAGCTGAGGAGCATCTAAGCTTTTTAAATGTTAAAGCTAAACCATGATCTTCAACATGGACTCCTGGTGGTGGTTTTAAGTGGAAGTAGATCATTTGCAGCAAAATTGCTTACAATGTTTTT